>CAMRHE010000148.1:1800000-2297500 GCA_947044405.1 Leptodactylus fallax | reverse complement strand
AGTGTAACTAAAATTTTGAACAGCTTTTGATTTTCTCGCACTTCTGTCTAATCAGTTTTGTAATATTTACTAATGATTTTTTGCTAATACTTTATTCTTTTCAGTTTCTCCACTGAGATCTGAAATCCATGCACTACTAATTTGAGTATGGAGGAGCGGGCTCTAACAATGTAGAGAAGGGTTGGGGCCACTTCATGTTGTAGGCAGGTTCTGGTGTCATATGAAAAAGGCTCAGCATTCTTTTCTAAAGTGCCCAAGATCACCCTCTACTCTAGATAATTGCTGTTAACTGCTACCCAACTGTGCCTTCCAATGCTCAAGTGACATCTTCCACTTAGTGTGCTGTTAGGGTTGGCTATCTAGAGTGGAGCCCTGGCAGGAAAAGAAACACCCCTAAGGCCTTTTCAGTTAATTTGCATAAGTATAATGCTAGGTTCACACCAGGTTTCTGTTCAGGCTGTCCGCATGGGTATCCCCCAAACGGAAACCTAATCCACAAAAAAAAAAAAAAAAAAAAAAAAAAAAAGGGCAGAAAATAGAGGGGGGAAGCACTGCTTGCAGGACTTCTCTCTGCATTTTTAAAGCGGAAAGTGGAATGTAATCCCTGGACACCCAGCGCAGGTGTGAACCCAGCCTAAGACATCTATGGAAAGTGTAGAAGCAGTCCTACAAGGTACTATCAGCTTTATCATTTTTCCTGCTCAGACTCCCTTTAATAACAGAAAATAAAAAGTTATTCAAAAATTTAGTTAGGCTTTAAAGACTTCCAGCAGAAAGAACTTTCCCAGTCTGCAACCCCACATTATTAAATAAAAGAGCAAAGACTGAAGAGCAAACTGTACTTAATCCTTGAACTAAAAGCCTCCTCTGCTTCTGACACCTTGATTTTAGATGTCCCCTGCTTTCCCTCCCTCTATGTTGTGCCATTAATCCCATGATGCCTCAAGCATAGCATATGTCAGCTAGAACCAGTACCATCACTTCCTGCTGGCAAGATCGATTATACTCGTCTCTCTCCCTTATCCACTTTGACACATATGGTTTTTATATATATATAAAAAAAAAAAAAAAGTCCCAATTTCTCAGTTTTCTAAATCTCTGCTTTGGGTCACTCATTCTGCTTACTCCCAGTAGATAAAAACCAGTCCAAGGTCCTTCACCCCCCCATATCCAATCACTCGCACGCTCATGTCATCTCCACCTCAAAAACATCTCCAGAATCCGCCCTTTCCTTACCAGAAACACTAAAGACACTTATTGTTGCCCTGATTCACTCTCGCCTTGCCTATTGTAACTCCTTACTAATCGGTCTTCCCCTTACTAAACTCTCCCCTCTACAATCTATTCTGAATGCGTGGGCCAGGCTCATCTATCAGTCTAGACGCTACAGCGATGCCTCCGGTCTGTGCCGGTCACTACAATGGCTGCCTATTCAATACAGAATACAATATAAACTTATCACCCTCATCCACAAGGCTCTCCATAATGCTGCACCTCCCTACATTTCCTCCCTCATCTCTGTCTATCGCCCAACCCGTGCTCTCCGTTCACTCAATGACCTAAGACTAACATCCTCTATTATCAGAACCTCCCACGCTCGTATACAAGACTTCTCCTTAGTTACACCACTTCTCTGGAATGCTCTATCCCAGACTATCAGATTAACCCCCCCAATTTCCACAGCTTCAAGCGTAAACTAAAGACTTATCTTCTCAGACAGGCCTATCACAACTCCTAATGTAAACCCTTCCGTAGTTAGAATCCCTAAAATGTACCCTCCTCTGTTTATGCTTCAACATTACCTCACAGGATATGATGCCATATCAGACTAGCTTTATATGTCCAGGCACCATCTGCAAGTTAAAGGACACGACTGGTGACGGCTCATATAGCTTTATATATGTGTAATGACAGTAACCTCTATTACAAAATTGTCTGACCATTGTATAAGCAATGCTACGTCTGTTGCCGCCCCTGCTACCTCTTGTGTCACCCCCTCAGATTGTAAGCTCTTGTGAGCAGGGCCCTCAGTCCCAGTGTGTGAATTGACTATTTCTTTGCAATGTATCTTTTTTGTCAGTAATTGAACCCTACAAATTGTACAGTGCTGCGGAATATGTTGGCGCTATACAAATAAAATGTATTATTATTATTATTATGTGATGAACACAAGAGCACAGCTCGTTAGCAAGCAAGTGTCCGATTACTGTGCTGTGACCATAACGAGCTGTGCACCTGTGTATATTACATGACCATGGACTGATTTGTATCCACTGGAAATAAACAGCAAGCAGATCTAGAAAATTTAGACGGATTGATACAAAAAGTATACGGAAAATTGAATAACTTCATTATACAAAATGTTTGTCTCAATAATGGTCTGAAATTGGCCAAACCCTTTAAACAGACTTTCAGTATACAGTCTACAATGTAATCTCCATTATAAGTGATTAGACAGCTTCTGTCACACAACAATGAAAAGTTCTGTCCTGCTATAAAAAGTGATTTGAGTGTCACTCATATCAGGCCTTAGTTCCTGTATTATGGAATCGCAAAGAATAGTAGAGAAGATTGGCAAAGGATTCACACTGTTCCTGGGCAATGGCCCCAATCTATTCTACAGATTGAAGCAACAAGAAAAGCCAAGGGAGACTGGCACAAGGCATATCATAATGGGAAACTTTAGTTTTGGGCGAAGCATGGCTTTAATACATTTACAATTTGCTGTCAATTAAGAGCGTGTTTCTTCATACTGACACTATAGTAAGTGCTCACTGTGGAATAACACACCCTATTGCGAAGGTGAATAGTATCTAGTAATTTATGCATAAAAATTTATGAAGAATTGCACAGACCACCAGCAAGTTAAAACAGATGTGCCAGAATTATTTTGTGGGAAATACAAAAATACTAAACGAGATGTCTGGAAAGAACAGATCTTCTAAACTTGACAGACAACATACATCAAAAGAGAGGAAGTACAAGTTTTCTTAACCACATAACTTAGTACCAAAGGCCTCGCCATCTATAGCCATCAGTTATAAGCCAAGCCCACCTCATCAGGGACATCTTTTGAATCTTGTTGAGAAGCCACTGCTCTGCGGGCAAGAGCTCCAGCACGAATGTTACTCAGGTAGATGTTACGCTCTGGCGGTGGACCGCCACGTGGTTGGCCTCTTACAGTAATAGCACATCCAGAAAGGACCTGTAAAAAAAAAAAAAAAAAGTCAGTCCTGTGAAAGCTTTAACATTCTTAACTCCTTAAATTAAATGCTTGCTACTGCCAGTGTACAGTATTAGGGTCACCTAAGAACATACCAAAGGCCATTTTCTACAGTCATGGCCAAAAGTTTTGAGAATGATACAAATATTAATTTTTACAAAGTCTACTGCTTCAGTTTTTCTAATGGCAATTTGCATATACTCCAGAATGTTATAAAGAGTGATCAGCTTAACAGCAATTACTTGCAAAGTCAATATTTGCCTAGAAAATGAACTTTATCCCCCAAAACACATTTCAACATCATTGCAGCCCTGCCTTAAAAGGACCACCTAACATCGTTTCAGTGATTGCTCCATTAACACAGGTGTGGGTGTTGATGAGGACAGGGCTGGAGATCAATCTGTCATGATTAAGTAAGAATGACACCACTGGACACTTTAAAAGGAGGCTGGTGCTTGCCATCATTGTTTCTCTTCTGTTAACCATGGTTATCTCTAAAGAAACACGTGCAGTCATCATTGCACTGCACAAAAATGGCCTAACTGGGAAGAGTATTGCAGCTAGAAAGATTGCACCTCAGTCAACAATCTATCGCATCATCAAGAACTTCAAGGAGAGAGGTTCCATTGGTGCCAAAAAGGCTCCAGGGCGCCCAAGAAAGACCAGCAAGCGGCAGGACCGTCTCTTAAAAGTGTTTCAGCTGCGGGAGCGGGCTACCAGCAGTGCAGAGCTTGCTGAGGAATGGCAGCAGGCAGGTGTGAGTGCATCTGCACGCACTGTGAGGCGGAGACTCTTGGAGCAAGGCCTGGTCTCAAGGAGGGCAGCAAAGAAGCCACTTCTCTCCAGAAAAAACATCAGGGACAGACTGATATTCTGCAAAAGGTACAGGGAGTGGACTGCTGAGGACTGGGGTAAAGTCATTTTCTCTGATGAATCCCCTTTTCGATTGTTTGGAACATCTGGAAAACAGCTTATTCGGAGAAGAAGAGGTGAGCGCTACCACCAGTCTTGTCTCATGCCAACTGTAAAGCATCCTGAAACCATTCATGTGTGGGGTTGCTTCTCAGCCAAGGGAATCGGCTCTCTCACAGTCTTGCCTAAAAACACAGCCATGAATAAAGAATGGTACCAGAATGTCCTCCAAGAGCAACTTCTCCCAACCGTTCAAGAGCAGTTTGGCGCTCAACAATGCCTTTACCAGCATGATGGAGCACCTTGCCATAAAGCAAAGGTGATAACTAAATGTCTCTGGGAACAAAACAGAGATTTTGGGTCCATGGCCTGGAAACTCCCCAGATCTTAATCCCATTGAGAACTTGTGGTCAATCATCAAGAGACGGGTGGACAAACAAAAACCAACAAATTCAGACAAAATTAAAGCATTGATTCTGCAAGAATGGACTGCTATCAGTCAGGATTTGGTCCAGAAGTTGATTGAGAGCATGCCAGGGAGAATTGCAGAGGTCCTGAAGAAGAAGGGTCAACACTGCAAATATTGACTTGCTGTATTAACTCATTCTAACTGTCAATATAAGCTTCTGTTACTCATAATATGAATGCAATTATATTTCTGTATGTGATAAAAACATCTGACAAACACACATAAAAACCAGAGGGCAGCAGATCATGTGAAAATATAATATTTGTGTCACTCAAAACTTTTGGCCATGACTGTAGGTACAATATTTGAGACCACATTCGTTTGATGTCAACAAGCAGGATGAAAGATTTAAATTCTTTGACTGTCAGAAGTGGGTGGGTGAGCAAGGCAAGTGAGGAGAAGAATCACTGCTTGCTACGGTCATCTTTCCCCTTGAAGAGCTTCCAGTAACCCCACTGCCCATCTTCTAGATACTAACAGGAAGTGGTACAGGAACCATGCAAGGTTGCCCCCCAAAAGCACCAATGCTTTCTGCATTTTTGGAATCTTTTGCTAATGGCCTAAATCCCATAAATGATTAGTTATATTACTTTATACAATTATTGCTATAGTATAGTTAGATTCAAAGTTTGTTGCATACTTAATTTCATTAAAGGAGCTTTACTGCTGTCTGACCATAGCGGTCAGCAAATTATGAAGGAACTGGCTGTGGAAAAATAAGTCAAGTCAGTGGTTTGGCCTATCAAATCCACAGACCTGTTTATATGGCTCCCTAACATCACTTGTTAATTTGCCAAGACCCCTTGACAATGTCTCTAACACTGCAAAGTCACAGGTTAATGTATCTTAATCTGAGGTTATGTTTTATCATGTACAAAGAAGCTGATTGAACTTACCCAGCATATCAACACAGACAAGCAGATGGGTTGGGATCACCTGAATCAATTTTCTCACCTTGTGAATCAGTACATGGAGAAATTGCCTTTAATGTCAATACGTGAAAGATATTTGGAGCAACAAGTGTGTTGCCAAAGAGCTCAACTGTATATTGTCAAAAATGGCAATATCTTGGCAATGGAGGCACTGATCCACATAGTGACAACCCCATTTAATTCAGGTGACCCTAACCTATCTGCAGGACTGGCTTCATATTCTGATATCGGCAATAGACTCACTTTTACTGAATTTTGTTAGCTACAACAGAGTTAGTTTGATTTGAGTGGGTAAACAAGAATTAAAATATTAGTAACATATCTTCATAAAACAGTGGGTGGACTGTGTTCTCAATTTTAATAGAGTGGTTCTTGTCCAGCTACTGAGTCATATGCCTACCACTGCCCCACTAGAGATTGACCTGAACCCAGTGCAATCCAGTCCTGCAGGTCCACTGTTTCCATCCTGCGGAAGTTCCTGCCGCACATGACCGCTGAGGGCAAATCAGCAGCTAAGGAAAGGGACAGAGGTCAGCACAGCCGGCAACTATTTCAGGCAAACGTCAGCCGAGCAGCACCTGATCACTCTGGGAGGCACTGGAGTATTCCAGGACAGGAGAGGGGTTTTTTGTGTTTACTTTCCGCAGCCTAGTTTAAAAATGAATTTTTATCCTGGATAACCTCCAAGCCCCCTCTTGCAATGCTTCATCACCCTGGATTGGAAAGCTTCACTTTTCTGATGGCTATGACAATTATCAAGCTTGCACAATTTCCTGGTTAATATCTTAAGATAATTCTTACTTTATAACTATACACAATTTAGCTCTGAGCAAGGAGTTCAGACTTTAACTAGAGCCTGGCTACCAACTGTGGAGTTGGTAGGCCAAGCCACCAAAACTCATTTTCTAGAACCCTATTCCAACTCCTTCATAAATGGCTGACAGCTATGGTCAGTCAGATGCAGTGAAGACCCTCTAATTCATAAAAAACTGATTGAATTCCTATTAAAGTAAATATGCACCAACCTATGTTTGTAGTTATAGAATATCAATTTTATAACAAAAAAAATAGACATTCTAGGAGTGGTATCATCAAAATACACATATATATATAGATAGATAGATAGATAGATAGATAGATAGAGAGAGAGAGAGAGAGAGAGAAAAAACAAAAAGGTGTAGCAGCACTCTGACAGCACAAGGGTATATAGAGAACAGAGATAGCATTACTGTTATTATTGGCACCTACAAATTAATATGGTGTATAAACTAAAATTTTGAGGTTCTTAGTTATACATATTTGATCAAACAGTAGGAAGCTTACACCTGTTGACATTGGGATGTGCTGTCTGAATCTTTTTCGTTAGAGAGAGAGAGATAGATAGATACACACACACACACACACACATTACACACACACATATACACACACACATATACACACACATATACACACACATATACATTTTTTGATCATCTCTGCACTGTTTAGCCCTGTATTTCACCTGTTTACATGGACATGGAGCCATAGGCTCCAGATACCCCACATTATGGTCTTTTCACAGTTTTAATAAGTTTCTTCACTTGTTTCTAATGTTCTAATTTCTCTCCTTACCAAGATTGCCTGTTCAGCATATTGTACTAGTAGTCCTGTTCCACATATCTAAAAAGACGACTTGAGACCTCTCCATTGCAGAAGTAAAAAATAGTAGATAATATAATGAACTATGAAATATAATGTCTGGCCACCCTCTCTAATATGTACTCTCTCACCCACAGGAAACAAATTTGCACATAAACTGACCTGTAGTGTGGATTGATACTGCAATGCATAGGATGCAACTACAACAAATTATGCTATGAAATCTGCAGCAAGAGAATTAACCATTCGGTGTAGTTTTTGCAGCTGTAGAGTAAAAAAAAAAAAACAAAAAACACAGTACTGTCTAGTGTGAACATACTGTACCTGAAGAGTTCAATACTCACAACCAAGAATGAAAAGCGTTTAGAGATTATTTCAACTGAAGACCTTTGAGCTGAAGTAGTCAACAACGGAGTCAGACATTCGGCTCGACTACCAGTCAGTAATCCCATTGTATACCACTATAGTTAGACTGTCACTAGCTTGATATGGCTGCTAAAAAGGTGAAAAGATTGACTGCGATTGAATATAAAGAGAATCAGAGTTCATTTGATCAGAATCGCATCACCTTTATTCTATAATCCAGTAAAAGTGACTTCGACATATCAAAGCACAATCTACATCACATATAAAACTAGTATTTACAGAAGATCTTCTCAGACATCTAGAAAATGCCAGAGGATTTTCCATAAGTATTGTACTGCCACATCATGCCTTATCACAAACTAGGAAATTGAAACCAATGACTAGCCAGCAAGCTTCATCCAGACAACATCAGTGCTTCATGTCAGAACTGTCACTCATAATGCAGAACCTGCCACTTTTATACTACTACATAAAGGGGACGACACCAACAGCTAAAAGTCACCTGTTCCAGACTGCAAACACTTGCCACACCAGGGGAATGTTCAGTAAAATCACAGAAGAGTAAAGAAACTTGAATAATTCTGTAGGCAAACAGCTCTAAAAAAGATTGGATCTCAAAAAGAATGCCATTTACAACCAAGCATAATGTTTAGCCTCCCTAGCAGATACCCAGTTTGCTTTAGCCAAGAAGGGATTAACTATGAATCTCTACAGGTTCGGAACACCTTTGGATCAGATTGATCCATGCAGGACGCAAGCTCCCCATTATACTTTAAAGAGAATATATCAACACAAAACCAGATTGTTAAACATTTTCTAACCTGATTTTATTTTTGGATTGTAGATTTTTTTATTGCATTTTCTGTACAAGATTATGAGGGCTGCTATCTTGTCAAAGCTTCTGCGGCATTTAGTGATTTCATTTAGAGCACTCATGGCCATAGAGTGGAGCCGACTCACTGAAGTCTCTAGGAATTTTCTATGCTCTGTGCAGTGATGGGAGTAGATATGGTGTGACATCTATTGACAGTGGATGCATTGACTGATCAGTGGACTGATCTATTGTAATCTGTGACTGCTGCAAAGAAAACCCCTAAAGGGACTTGAAATTACCTTATCTGGTTTGGGTATTTGTTGCAACTGGACTTGGGTGTTCTGGGCAGGTTGCAACCACAAGTCACTGTCCACTACCTCCTCTCCTGTTTGCACAGGTAATTTACCTACAGGGGCTTGCTTACTAGAGTAAATCCAGCACATGTAAGGAGAGAGAGGATAGAGCTTCTTCTAATCACGTGACCCAGATTCAGAATCACCAGATCCAGCCAAGTCCTTAGGTAACCCCTTTTAAACTAAACTATTTGACCTCCATACACTTCTATATTTAGTCTTGTGTGAGCTAAAGCTAAGTGTCTTCAGCTCATTGACTAGGTTTCATATCACCCTTACCTTTAGCTCTGTTTTGGCTGATTACTCTGCTCCCAACCACCTAATTTATCTTTTTCTGCTAAGTGACCTCAGCTGCTGATAATGGATAGAACAGCGTTGATCAGTGCCTCTGTCCCAGAGACACATAAGCTAAGCTCACCAACCAACTTGTCACAGAAACTATTAAGTGGAGAGGAGACAGACGTGAAACCCCTTTTAAAGGGTATTCATGAAGTAGGGGAGATTTATTGTGAGGTGACATTTATCAATATCATGCAATGTTTGTTAAATTAGGTGCATCTAGAATTCTATAAGACAACTATCCTGAAGTGTTACTCCACTTTCTACACCTCCCCACTGACTGGAGAGAGTTTGACAATTTTTGTGAGGTCGCAGTCGCTAAGTCCAGCGTACAGATAGCTAGATATACTAACGACAACCCTTTCCTACCCACCTTTGAAAAGGAGTATGTAAAATAAAAAAAATAAAAAAGTTGAATATTTTACAGAAATTAGTTGTAAAAGTCACAAATCTGTGCTTTCAACTTATAACAATCAAGTTTCCCAGTCTCGATGTTGAAAGCTCAAAAAAAAAAAAAACCTCCCATTGACTGCAATTAGAGCACAACAGTTAAGAGGAACTCCAGAATTATTTAATGGGGGAAGACAATGGCACCAGAGCTTATTCTGTACAGAGCATTGAGTGGTTCCGTACATTATAAACCCTACTTTAGCACAGCACATCTACAGTTCTACAGTAGCCTGCGGATGGACACTTGATGTCAGAAGTTACTTGCAGGGAATACTATTTACTTTATACTATGCCAAAGCAAATACAACAGTCATTAAACTACAATGAATGTATTTTCCACAGCATCTGGACATGCCATGTTCGTGAAAACCTCTCGATGGATGCCCATTAACCACTAGTGCCAGGATGTAAACATTGCACACACCTCCTGAGGACCCACTACATTTACAGACACCCTAGACTAATACACACACTAACACACACTGTTGCAATTTAGGGAGAGCCATCTGCACAGCTCTCCCACTAGCAGTATGGGAAGTCCTACTCCGCCAGGGACTGTGCCAACTACGGCAGACACACAAGCAGCTCCATCTACACCTCGAGGAAGACTTCACGACGTGTTGGGACTTGTAGTTCCACACCAGCCAGAGAGCCACAGGCTGCTTACATTACACCAAGCCTGTGAAGGTAAGTGCACGCTGCAGCTGAGCCTCCAGCTGGTAAGAACAAGCTTTGTCCTTTGTTCCCTCGCACTGTCCTGTCAGTCACCGGCCGTACACAGCATCACAACAGGCTGCCATCTCCGCATTAACTCTACACAACTTTCCTTCCTCCACGAAACTTGTCCGGTGCCAGCACAGGCAGCGAACACTGCAGCCGGAAATGCCACAAGCGCCAGTCTGCCTACTGCCTGTGCCAGTCAGCAACCAGTACGTTACCACCTTCCACAATCCATTCCCTGACACCGTCCTGTGACGGGCACCACAACCCCCCGACCCCCACAGCTGGTGCCGGTCTTCTGGCTGTCTCACCATCTTGACAATGCCTCTCTGCAAGGTAGGTGCTGCCGATGCATTCTGCACTCCGGAGGAAGCCATGACGTGACTGACAGAACGATGAGCGTGGATCACTAAGAAGTAGAACCGGGCCGGGAACTGCTACTGCTGCTTCCCTCACACACTGACTGGCTCAGAGAGAGAGTCACCGCCGTCCAGCCGCTATTTATCGAACCGCCCCCTCCGCGTGACCCGCGCAGGCGCCAAATACAATGGCAGCTATAGAGAGCTTTCAGGATGACGCTTCGTCCCCGCCTACCGAGGGCTTGTACTTCCAGGTTGCTGTGGTAGGAAGGACACGTCAGCACGTGTGTTGAGGTAGTCAGACCTTTAGATTCCAGTGGTTACGTTTGGTGAAAGTTTTGTGGCGCCAAATACTATTAACTACAGAGCTCTATTAGCATCTATTGGAAGTACATGCAGATGAGGATCTATTTCTACAACCAGCAGACTATTAGTGATGTGACATATACCTATAGCTACAAATTGTTGTAATGCTTATTATGTTGGTTACCTAGCATATAGTTTATAAATGGTGTCTGAAACAACAGATGACTACTGGAAATGATTCATTTATGATATAGTGAATGATAAGTAACAGAGGCCAGCCATAGGTCCTGTCATTGAAAGGGATTGTCATTGATAGGATGTCAATATGATACTGGTAGGTGTCTAATGCCTGGCACATTCACTGATCTGCTTTCCAACAAGCACTGTAGCTTCTTCACTACTTACCAAGCACAGTACTGAACATTGAATAGCAGCTATGCCTGCTTTTGTAGATCAGCCTCATTAACTTGAATAGGACTGGACTGCGAGCTGGCCATATGACCAGTGAATTGATTTCACCGATCTCTGTACATCGATATTTTAGTTCTGGAAACCCCCTTAAATAACAGTGCTATATAATTGATGATAAGTGTAGTATACTGTATGTCCGGAGGCTGAAAAAAGAACTTAAGAGAAAAAAAATTCACAGCACTCTACCCTCCCCTGTCATGCCTATTTTACGTGTAATCAAATTTTATTAAGAATTTCAGAACGTACAAACATAAACAAGAAAGGCACTGCTTTATAACAACAAAATGCAACAGGCCAATAGGGATATGCAAGGGACAGTGGAGACGAAACGTCACCGAAGAACCAGAAACAAAAATCCAACAATGCAATCCTAAAAATCCACATAGCTCAGGGATAGAACTAGTGGAGAGCACTAGACAAATCGCCTAGAGGTCGGTGCGAGGGCCCCAGAGCAATCGGCCACCACCGGAGACCCGGGCAGAGCTCCAGGCAAGAACTACTGGTAAAAAGAGAGAGGGAAATAGCAAGAAAGGAGGGAAATGAAATAAAACACAAGACGGAAGAAAAGATAGGAGGCAGGGAAGGGAAGAATAGGAAAGAGCAAGGCACCATAGGGGTAGAATAGACCAGTACAAGACTGGAGGGTTCAAGAAAAGAAAGTGGAGAAATCCGCTGATTCCTGGAACAGTACCCACTGCTGCCAAAGGGCATCAAACTTAGAGGAGTTAGCGGAATCTTCTGCAACTAGGGTCTCCATTCTACGGATGTGGAGAAATTCCTGAAGCCACTCCAGCAACATGGGAGCAACCGAACTACGCCAGTGTCTGGGGATAACTGCTGTGGAGGCCGTGAGGAAGTGTTGCAGGAGTTCTCCCTTCACCCTAGAGATCCAATCCGGTATAACCAAGAGGAGGGCCACCTGAGGAGAGGAGGTCAGAGAATTTCCACTGACCCTAGTGTATGAAGCAATCACAGCAGACCAGAAAGTTTGTATTCCCCCACACGCCCACAAAATATGTAGCATAGAGCCCCTTTCGGAAACACAGCACCAGCAGTGGTCAGTGACATCAGCATAGAATTTATGGAGGACATCTGGACAACAATACCACTGAGAGAGAATCTTAAAGTTCTTTTCCTGAGCACTGCATGGCAGAGGCAATTTATGGGCAAAATGGAAAGACCGAGCTCAATCAGCAGAAGAAAGGCTCAACTGGAGGTGTAGGAAGGGGCACCCTGAGTCAGTACCCCCAGAAGAGTGCAATATAAAATGAAGAGGGAACGCTCAGGGTTGTTCGTCTGCTGGAAAATGTGTTCCAGAGCAGTACAGCTGGAAGAGAGAAGTGGATGTAGGTTAAACCTGCAGAAGAAGGCGAGGAGCTGATTGTATTGGAGCCAGGATAAGGGCCGATCAGGGTTAGAGGCTTGCAGTTGCACAAAGGAAGGGAGAGGACCCGAGCCGACCACCCAACCCAGTCGAATATTATCGTGAATGGTCCAACTTAAGAAGCGTGGGGCTAGACAACCTAGCGGGAACATAGGGTTAAAGAGTGGGCTTAAGGGACCAGGGACCCTATCCACCAGACCACTGTCATGTCTATTTTAATCAATACTTTTTGGCTTTACAAAAAATGCTAAGTCAGCTTTTTGTAAAACTATGTGTTGTGTGGTTTCCTCCTTTATAAGTTTGGGTGTAGTGTTGTAGCTTGAAGCTTCTGGGCCCCAATCCAATATCTGCAACAGGGTCTCCACTTACCATTTTCTATGTGTAATACTCATGTCTTAGTATAGTGTAGAAAGGCCTTTGAGTTCCCTTAGCCTCCAGGGCAGGGCTCAGTATCGACTGCGACCACTGTGCTCCCAACTTGTGATAGCATTCCCGTTTTTTTGTTTTTTTTCTCATTTCAAAGTTTATTGGTTTTCAAAGAGACATAAAATACAGTGACATCAGATAGTTGCAACGGCAGCAGCAACATTTTATACTGTAGATAACGGGGAGATTCCCGAGTAGAGGCCAGAGGACAAGAAGAGGAGGGGAAGGGGAGAAGAAAGGAGGAGGAAAGGAAAGGAGCAGCGAGACAACAAAAACAAAACAACACAGAATGAGAGGGAAGAAAAAAGGAAAAAAAAAAGGGGGGGGACTACAGCAACAGTATCCTCATTGAAAAATTTAACACTCAGCTGTCAATTAATTCATTTCCAGGAGGGATAACAGAGAAACAACTGAACACACAGTTCTAAAAAAGGTGTTTTAAACTTGTTTTTTACAAAAAAAAAGAATTTATTTAGTGTGATAGACCAACAGCCAATTAGTCCTCTTCATGACACTTTTTACATTGCTCCTTGTTTGTGTAATAAAATTCATAACATTTTCCCTGCATGTGGTGGTATTTTGAATCTTGCAACAAATCCTAAAAGAATATTTGAACCCGTATATCTGCAGTTGGTTAAACTAGTGCAGTGTGGTATCTTATCACAGAAGACAACAAAAAATAACAATGAAAAGATTTGTCCACTAACTTTTCATTGTTTTTTGTCTTCTATGATAAGATATCATGCTGAAGCAGTTTAACCAATTGCAGACGTTTGGGCTAACTCTGCTATGTCTGTATTTAAGGACCTGCACAGTATTGAAACTTTATGCATCAAAGATTTTGTCTTTTGCTCAGGGCTGTGGATTTGGAGTCAGAAAAAACTCTGGCTTCAAGGTTGAATTAATTAATCCCTTAAAGGTATTCTATCATTAGAAAATGACGTTTTTAAGTAATGGCACGTTGGAATAGCCTTTAAAAAGGCTATTCTACTCCTGCCTCTCATTCTCTTGTGGTCCCCGCCATTTCTGTAAAAAAGCGTTTATTCTGATATGCAAATTATGCTCAGGGAGCACAGTGGGCATTCCCCCTGTGCTCCGAGCACACCAGCGTCATCAACTGCTCACCGCCCCTTAGTGCCTCCTGTTCACTCCCCCCTGCATCTTTTCCTTGTCTTCAGCCTTGCGTAGGCATCTGACGCAGCGCTATACGCGGTTTCACATTTTTGCATGTGTTTTCATTTTTTTTTTATATCCGGGAACAGGGCTGTGGAGTCGGAGTCGGTGCCTATTTTGGTGGAGTCGGAGTCGGTATAAAATGGACCGACTCCGACTCCCAAAATATATAATAAATTGGTACAGTTAGTAGTACAATGCAGTATGTGCTGAATATATTTTCATAAGAATTTGGGAAAATGATGAAATGTTGAAAATGATGAAATGTCCTGTAAAGGTCTGTTCTATTCCTCATATAATGATGAGACTGAGTTCTGAGTGAACCTATAAGGTTTAGCAGTCCAGGGCTGTGGAGTCGGAGTCGGTGCCTATTTTGGTGGAATCGGAGTTGGAGTCGGAGTCAGGGGAAATTGAGTAGTCGGAGTCGGGGCTTTGGCGTACCGACTCCACAGCCCTGTCCGGGAAAATCTAAACAAAAGAGGAGGGAAAACGTGTCTGTTTTTCACTTTTCATTTTTTTAAATTTAATATCACAAAGTGCTACTAAAAAACTTTTTAAAATAGTTTTGGGTCTATAACCTTTAATAAGGGCGTGTTATTGGTGTATTAGTATTATTATTTTTTTTTTTTAATTATTTTATTTACTTTTTTTTTTTTCTTTTTTTTTTTTACATTGTGTCCCCAGTTGCAGTAGGAATACATCCTCCTGCATGTTACTTTCACACAACTATAGAGCTGATCTGGGTCCGGTAGGACCCAGCAGCTCTTACAGACGCTGCACGCCGGGTCAGAGGCTGCCGCAAGATGGCCGCGCCCATAGCGGTGTATACAGCTCTTATTCAGCGCTGTATACACAGCGATCGAGAAGGCAGGGAAGGTAATAAACCTTCCCTGTTTTCTCTTTGGGAGCTCCAGCTGAAGTTACAGCCGGCTCCCCGTTTCAGCAGCTGCACGATTTTGTGCAGTTGCTAAATTCTGCTTGGATGTACCGATACGTCCTTGCAGAAATAGACAGCCACCTTCCGGACGTATATAGTCTATGGGCGGTACGGAAGTGGTTAAAGGGATTGGCTACTTTCAGACCAGTATCAAGAGAGAAATGTTATTGTTTGTATAATAAAAAGTTGTCAATTTATACTTTCTGTATCAACTCCTCATAGTTTTACAGATCTCTGCTTGCTTTCATTCATTCTGCTTACTCCCAGTGGATAAAAATCAGTCCATGGTCAAGTGATGATACACAGGTGCACAGCCGCGTGGCTTCCTGCTACAAGATACTTTCTCTTGGATGGTGTACATCAGCGTGGTGCAAACTCTGTGTGACTTCCAGTGACACACTTTCAGTCCGCGATTGTGCGTATTTCTGTGCCTGCTAGGAATAGTTTGCTGGGCTGCCAGATGTACAGACCAATGGGAGGAAGCATGGCTATGATGCACACAGTAAGTAGCAGCTGGATTAAAAGTCACCAGAAGTTCCCAATGTGAGACATTTTTTTTTCTTCTGCATCTATGACATTATGCTGGGAGAGGAGTGTTGTGCAAAATCAGGCTTGGAGCCTAGCGCGTTCCCTGCACCATTGAGTATCTGGCTGTGGGAATGCATTTATAATAAGGAATTTAAATCACTTATTTATTAATCCCCTTGCATATGCTTATGTTTTGTAGAAGAAAAAGCTGAAAACTTCTAACCCTAAACCTAAAAAGAAACATAGAGTACACTAATGCGCAGTTTGTGGAAGGAAACTTTCCTCAACCTTCAAAAAAATCTTACACTGAGAAATTTATCAGGGAGGAACAACCATCTTTAATGAAAGAAATTATTTTTTCCCATCCATTTTAACTTTCAGAGACTGATTTAGGATGAAAGGTATGAAACGTTTGTCTCTTCCACAAGGAATCAAAGAATGATTTTCATTAGAAGAAGCGAAAATCAAAGGCTGGACAGTTCCAAATATTGACATACCTGTGGCAAAGGTAGACAAAAAACTACTTTGTAATTTGACGATTCTTAACAGCTGAAGGATCCTTTGGATAGGAAAGCTAAAAAAGACCTGGGAAACCTCTGTTGGTGAGGAGTTCCTTATATAGATGGCTTACCTAGCTGGAGGAAGATATTCCTAGGGAGGTTTTTATAGCCTCATTCCCACTACTCCAGTGGCCAATGATCCTTTATGTAAACAGAAGCTATGGGCCATTCCCTTTCAAGGGGAGTATATGTTTGGACCAGGTCCGGACCCTCTACTGAAAAAGGCTACGGAAAAGAAGATCTTACCAAAGCCAAAAGCTCAGATGAAAAAAACCCTGCTAAAACTTTAATCAGGACTACAAACAGAAAGGAAAGACCAGTCACTGGAGTTACCCTAAAAGAGGAAGTGATAGAAACATTTTCCTTAGAATAAACAAAATCTGGAAAAATAATGATGCCTGAGGAGTAGAGGGAAGGCTGTTTAGGTTTGCTGCTCATTGAAGGGATGTCTCTTCAAACTATTAGGTCCTATCTGTAATAAATGATGGTTACAACAGTAACCCCTAAGTAAAGGAATACAGAAACTGATCAACATGGATGGATTATCTGTCCGGTTCCTCTTTCAAATTTACGAAAAGGACATTATTCCCAGTTGTTCATGGGGAGAAAAAAATACAGTGGAGCCTACAGAATTGTGAGCTTAAACCAATAAACCAGTTTGTAAAATATTTGAAAATGGAATCAATAAAAACTACAGTTCCTCTGATAGGCCAAAATAACTTTACGGCCACCATCGAGCTTCAGAATGCATATTGCCATCCATACTGTCGCAAGTTTCTGAGGTTTTCCATTCAACACCAGCAAAAAGTATATCATTTCCATTTTAGAGCTTTCCCATTTGGAACTTCCTCAGCTCATTTTCCCAGATATACAGTGGCTTGCAAAAGTATTCATACCCCTTGAACTTTTTCACATTTTGTCACCTTACAACCACAAAGTTAAATGTATTTTATTGAAATTTAAAGTGACAGACCAACACAAAGTAGCAGATAATTGTGAAGTGGAACAAAAATGATACATGGTTTTCAAAATTTTTATCAAACAAAAATCTTAAAAGTGTGACATGCAAAAGTATTCAGCCCCCCTATATCAATACTTTGTAGAGCCACCTTTCACTGCAATTACAGCTGCAAGTCTTTTGGGGTATGTGTCTACCAGCTTTGCGCATCTAGATTTTTGCCCATTCTATGCAAAATGGCTCAAGCTCAGCCAGATTAGATGGAGAGCGTCTGTGAACAGCAATTTACATGTTTTTCCACAGATACTCAATGGTATTTAGGTCTGGACTTTGACTGGATCGTTCTAACACATGAATATTCTTTGATCTAAACTATTCCACTGTAGCTCTGGCTGTATGTTTAGGGTCATTGTCTTGCTGGAAGGTGAATCTCCTTCCCAGTCTCAAGTCCTTTGCAGCCTCCAACAGGTTTTCCTCCAGGATTGCCTTGTATTTATCTCCATCCATCTTCCCATCAACTCTGACCAGCTTCCCAGTCCCTGCTGAAGAAAAGCATCTCCACAGAATGACGTTGCCAGCACCATGTTTCACAGTGGGGATTGTGTGCTCAGGGTGATGAGCAGTGTTACTTTTCCGCCACACATAGCGCTTTGCATTTATGCCAGAAAGTTCAACTTTGGTCTCCACTGACCAGAGCACCTTCTTCCACATGTTTTCTGTGTCCCCTGTATGGCTTGTGGCAAACTACAAACAGCACTTCTTATGTCTTTCTTTCAACAATGGTTTTCTTCTTGCCGCCTCTTCCGTAAAGGACAGATTTGTGGACTGCACGACTTATAGTTGTCCTGTGGACAGATTCTCCCCAACTGATCTGTGGATTTCTGCAGATCCTCCAGAGTGACCATGGGCCTCTTGGCTGCTTCTCTGACCAGTTCTCTCCTTGCTCAATCTGTCAGTTAAGGTGGACAGCCATGTCTTGGTAGGTTTGCAGTTGTATAATACTTTTTCTATTTTTGGATGATGGATTGAACAGTGCTCCTTAGGATGCTCAAAGCTTGGGATATGTTTATATAACCTAACCCTGCTTTAAACTTCTCCACAACTTTATCTCTGACCTGTCTGGTGAGTTCCTTGGTCTTCTGATGCTGTTTCTTCACTAGTGTTCTCTAACAAACCACTGAGGCCTTCACAGAATAGGTGTATTTATAGTGAGACTAAATTACACACAGCTGGACTCTGTTAACTAATTAAGTGACTTATGAAGACAATTGATTGCACTGGATTTTATTTAGGGGTATCAGAGTACAAGGGGCTGATTAGTTTTGCACATAACACTTTTCAGATTTTTATTTGATTAAAATTTTGAAAACCATGTATCATTTTTGTTCCACTTAACAATTATCTGCTACTTTGTGTTGGTCTATCACTGTATATGCTATATGCTATTTCAGTGCCCAATATATCATGCCCAGGTGGTGGCACAGTAAAAAGTCCTCTCTCTACTCATTATACTCTGTTTTCTGCTTTTATAAACTTGCTATAAGAGGTCCTAATCTTTCACCTGGAAATATGACAGGGCTCAGAAGTGAAAGCACCATGAACATATGAGGCCTAATTTTGTTATTTACCATGCATTGACAGACAATTTCAGAGACTTTAATGTAAAATATAAAATTGACCTTCCCAAAAATTGGGAAAATTTTTCAATTCTGTATATACAGTGGGGAAAAAAAAGTATTTAGTCAGCCAACAATTGTGCAAGTTCTCCCACTTAAAAAGATGAGAGAGGCCTGTAATTGTCATCATAGGTAGACCTCAACTATGAGAGACAAAATGAGAAAACAAATCCAGAAAATCACATTGTCTGATTTTTAAACAATTTATTTGCAAATTATGGTGGAAAATAAGTATTTGGTCAATAACAAAAGTTCATCTCAATACTTTGTTATATATCCTTTGTTGGCAATGACAGAGGTCAAACGTTTTCTGTAAGTCTTCACAAGGTTGGCACACACTGTTGCTGGTATGTTGGCCCATTCCTCCATGCAGATCTCCTCTAGAGCAGTGATGTTTTGGGGCTATCGCTGGGCAACACGGACTTTCAACTCCCTCCAAAGATTTTCTATGGGGTTGAGATCTGGAGACTGGCTAGGCCACTCCAGGTCCTTGAAATGCTTCTTACGAAGCCACTCCTTCGTTGCCCTGGCGGTGTGCTTGGGATCATTGTCATGCTGAAAGACCCAGCCACGTTTCATCTTCATTGCCCTTGCTGATGGAAGGAGTTTTGCACTCAAAATCTCACGATACATGGCTCCATTCATTCTTTCATGTACACGGATCAGTCGTCCTGGTCCCTTTGCAGAGAAACAGCCCCAAAGCATGATGTTGCCATCCCCATTCTTTACAGTAGGTATGGTGTTCTTTGGATGCAACTCAGCATTCACTCTCCTCCAAACACGATGAGTTGTGTTTCTACCAAATAGTTCTACATTGGTTTCATCTGACCATATGACATTCTCCCAATACTCTTCTGAAACATCCAAATACTCTCTAGAAAACTTCAGACGGGCCCAGATATGTTTTGGCTTAAGCAGGGGGACACATCTGGCACTGCAGGATCTGAGTCCCTGGCAGCATAGTGTGTTACTGACGGTAGCCTTTGTTACCTTAGTCCAAGCTTTCTGCTTGGACTAAGGCAACCCCGTGTGGTTCTGGGATTTTTGCTCACCATTCTTGTGATCTTGCGTGGAGCCCCTGATCGAGGGAGATTATCAGTGGTCTTGTATGTCTTTCATTTTCTAATTATTGCTCCCACAGTTGATTTCTTCACACCAAACTGCTTGCCTATTGCAGATTCAGTCTTCCCAGCCTCGTGCAGGTCTACAATTTTGTTTCTGGTGTCCTTCCACAGCTCTGTGGTCGTCACCATAGTGGAGTTTGGAGTGTGACTGTTTGAGGTTGTGGACAGGTGTCTTTTATACTGATAACAATTTCAAACAGGTGCCATTACTGCAGGTAATGAGTGGAGGACAGAGGAGCCTCTTAAAGAAGAAGTTACAGGTCTGTGAGAACCAGAAATCTTGCTTGTTTGTAGGTGACCAAATAATTATTTTCCACCATAATTTGCAAATAAATTCTTAAAAAATCAGACAATGTGATTTTCTAGATATGTTTTCTCATTTTGTCTCTCATAGTTGAGGTCTACCTATGATGTCAATTACAGGCCTCTCTCATCTTTTTAAGTGGGAGAACTTGCACAATTGGTGGCTGACTAAATAATTTTTTTCCCCACTGTATTGTGCACATTCTGTGTCAACATGAGACATGCACTCCTGAAACTTTTAGGTGGGTTTTCCTGGGTGCAAAAAATATGTATATGGGGGCATAAACAAGGCTTAGAAGGAGCACTGTACTTTTTTACTTTAAAGCTAAGGCCCCACGTTGCGGAAACGCAGCTTTTTTTGTTGTGGTTTTTTGAGCCAAAGCCAACAATGGCTATAAAAGGAATGGGAAATATATAGGAAGTTCTTATACTTCTATCTTCTGCTGCATCCACTCCTGGCTTTGGCACAAAAAAACGCAACAAAATCTGCAACAAAAAAAAAGCTGCTTTTCCGCAACATGGGGCCTCAGCCTTAGAGTGTAGATTTAGAGGGAATGGCTTTTCAATACCTTGCTACTTTTTAAGAGACCGGGGAAAGTAAAGTGGCATTCCCCAAGAAGTTGATCCCATTTTTATAAACTACACTGCTCAAGAAATGTATCAAAGGTCCTGGGCAGTATGTTTATCCCTTTATTGTCATATTAATTTAGTTTACAGAAATAACTGAGCAGCATGAGTTTTTCCACTGCACAATAGCAGGTAAATATGGGGTAAATATGCTTATTACACCCCTGAATAAATTCCTTAAGGGGTGTATTTTCCAAAATGGGATTACATCTCAAAGGATTCCACTTTACCTACATATTCAGGGGCCCTTCAAAAGTGGCATGTCATCCAAAATTTGAGCTGCCTAAATCTATGCTCCAAAAAACAAATGGCGCTCTTTACTTTGTGCATCCTGCTGCGACTGCAGTTTATACCCACTTATGACATTAATGCCATATATGTGGGCAACTGCTGTTTGGGTACACAACAGGATGCTATTTGGCTTTTAGACCGTAGATTTCGATGGTTTGTTTTTTGAATAAAGTGGAATCTCTAGGAATTTTCCAATTTCAAAAGGCGGTAGTGACCATTTAGTTTTCCACATGTGAATGCTCAGTGGATGGTGAAAAGTGAATAGATAAGCCATGCGGAGTACATTGGGTACACCAAATTTCCCACTAGCTCCTAGAATTAGGGGGCATTTTGGGTGTCAGTTCTGCTGTCTTTTCCCTCATAAACTCTAAGCCTAGGTTGCACCCTGATGTATGCTTATACAGACTATAAATTTCCCTTCTTGCTTTTCTTGCATTGTACTGGCTATATATATACTGTATATATATATATATATATATATATATATATATATATAACAGTACAGATCAAAAGTTTGGACACACCTTCTCATTCCAAGAGTTTTCTGTATTTTCATGACTATAAAAATTGTAGATTCACACTGAAGGCATCAAAATTATGAATTAACACATGTGGAATTATATACTTAACAAAAAAGTGTGAAACAACTGAAAATATGTCTTATATTCTAGGTTCTTCAAAGTAGCCACCTTTTGCTTTGATTACTGCTTTGCACACTCTTGGCATTCTCTTGATGAGCTTCAAGAGGTAGTCACCTGAAATGGTTTTCACTTCACAGGGGTGCCCTGTCAGGTTTAATAAGTGGGATTTCTTGCCTTATAAATGGGGTTGGATACACAGCTGATAGTCCTACTGAATGGAGTGTTAGAATTTGTAATATGGCAAGAAAAAAGCAGCTAAGTAAAGAAAAATGAGTGGCCATCATTACTTTAAGAAATGAAGGTCAGTCAGTCTGAAAAATTGGGAAAACTTTGAAAGTGTTCCCAAGTGCAGTGGCCAAAACCATCAAGCGCTACAAAGAAACTGGCTCACATGAGGACCGCCCCAGGAAAGGAAGACCAAGAGTCACCTCTGCTGCGGAGGATAAGTTCATCCGAGTCACCAGCCTCAGAAATCGCAGGTTAACAGCAGCTCAGATTAGAGACCAGGTCAATGCCACACAGAGTTTGAGCAGCAGACACATCTCTACAACAACTGTTAAGAGGAGACTGTGTGCAGCAGGCATTCATGGTAAAATAGCTGCTAGGAAACCACTGCTAAGGACAGGTAACAAGCAGAAGAGACTTGTTTGGGCTAAAGAACACAAGGAATGGACATTAGACAAGTGGAAATCTGTGCTTTGGCCTGATGAGTCCAAATTTGAGATCTTTGGTTCCAACCACCGTGTCTTTGTGCGACGCAGAAAAGGTGAAGGAATGGACTCTACATGCCTGGTTCCCACCGTGAAGCATGGAGGAGGAGGTGTGATGATGTGGGGGTGCTTTGCTGGTGACACTGTTGGGGATTTATTCAAAATTGAAGGAATACTGAACCAGCATGGTTACCATAGCATCTTGCAGCGGCATGCTATTCCATCCGGTTTGCGTTTAGTTGGACCATCATTTATTTTTCAAGAGGACAATGACCCCAAACACACCTCCAGACTGTGTAAGGGCTATTTGACCAAGAAGGAGAGTGATGGGGTGCTACGCCAGATGACCTGGCCTCCACAGTCACCAGACCTGAACCCAATTGAGATGGTTTGGGGTGAGCTGGACTGCAGAGTGAAGGCAAAAGGGCCAACAAGTGCTAAGCATCTCTGGGAACTCCTTCAAGACTGTTGGAAGACCATTTCAGGTGACTACCTCTTGAAGCTCATCAAGAGAATGCCAAGAGTGTGCAAAGCAGTAATCAAAGCAAAAGGTGGCTACTTTGAAGAACCTAGAATATAAGACATATTTTCAGTTGTTTCACACTTTTTTGTTAAGTATATAATTCCACATGTGTTAATTCATAGTTTTGATGCCTTCAGTGTGAATCTACAATTTTTATAGTCATGAAAATACAGAAAACTCTTGGAATGAGAAGGTGTGTCCAAACTTTTGGTCTGTACTGTATATATATATATATATATATATATATACACACATACAAGTGCATCTCAATAAATTAGAATATCATCAAACAGTTTTTGTTTTTTTTAGTAATTCAGTTGAAAAAGTGAAACACATATATTATATTGAGTCATTACAGAGTGAACTTTTTCAAGTGTTTATTTATGTTAATGTTGGTTATGGCTTATAGCCAAGGAAAACCCAAAAGTCATTATCTCAGAAAATTAGAATATTATATAAGACCAACTGTAAAAAAATTATTTAACACAGAAATGTTGGCCAAATGAAAAGTGTGTACAGTTGACAGATCCGGTTGAGGGATGAGCTCTGCTGTTTATCAGTATTTTTTTTTCGCTACGTATGACTTTTTGCAAGATGACAAAAAAATCATAACTTCTGGTGGGATTTTTATTTTATTATGTTTTTTACATTTATCATGCTTTTAGTTAATTACATGGTTTGTTATGGATGCCATGCTACCAAATTTGTATCTGTTTTAATTTAGATTTTTTTTTTACATAATAAATCATTTTATATTGGAAAGGGGCATCTTTGGGGGGTTTATTTATGAACTCATTTATTTAACTTTAAAACTTTTTTTTTTTTTTTTTTTGTCCCACTAGTGGACTTGAACCAGTGTGGTCATTTGATTCCTGGTTCAGAGTTATACACTGTAATACTTGTGTTGCGTATGCATGCTGACAGCCTATTGATCCTGGCAGTGTGGGTGGTTCAGGGAGGTCAATCATGGGGACAGCCCTATAGAAAACTTGTTATATGCTACCTAAATTTTTAACACCCATGATGGGAGGTTGGCTCTGACCACGGTATCTTACAGTTGATACCTTCTTTCAATAATACCTGCTCCACTCCTGAGAGGGTGCTATGGCCGTGATGTAATAGTAAATCACGCTGCAGTAACTTAGGGATGGTTCACATCTGCGTTCAGTTTCCATACAGGGGAGTCCGCTTGGGGACCCCCCGAATGGAAACCTATACGCAGAGAGAAGCGGTTTACATAAGGAAACCTGCGGATCTCATAGACTATAATGGGGTCCGTGTGGTTTCCGCTCAGTCTCCACACGAAACATGCGGAAAACACACACACGGACCCCATTATAGTCTATGGGGTCCGAAGGTTTCCTTATGTAAATTGCTTCTCTCTGCGTATAGGTTTCCATTCGGGGGATCCCCAAGCGGACTCCCCTGTACGGAAACCGAACGCAGATGTGAACTGGCCCTTACACTGCTCAATGGCATACTATTATATCATTGTGCGGGAAGGGGTTGATTATTTTAAACTATATTATACAATTATCCTGGGCTGTGGAGTTGTGACGTCGGA
Source organism: Leptodactylus fallax (assembly GCA_947044405.1). Classification (NCBI taxonomy): domain Eukaryota; kingdom Metazoa; phylum Chordata; class Amphibia; order Anura; family Leptodactylidae; genus Leptodactylus; species Leptodactylus fallax. The sequence goes on along the minus strand of CAMRHE010000148.1, from coordinate 2,272,720 downwards.
AAAAGTTACCATCTCTGGCTTGAAAATAAATTATTAATAATTTTTAATTATATTCAATTTTTAATATTGTATAATTAGTTAGATTCATTGTTTGTTGCATATTTACTTTCATAGGAATTCAGTCACTACCTTTTTAATAAATTATAGAATCTTTAATGCTTTCGACTGACCATGGCTGTCAAAAAGAGGAGTTGGTGATTTGACCTACTGACTCCACGGCCCTGCAGTTATCTATATTGTATAATTAATTAGATGCATAGGTTGATACATAGTCATTTTTTTGGAAATTCAATCAATTTTGTTCTGGTATGAAGGAGCATTAATACTCTTGTCTGACCATGACTCTCTGCCATATGAAAGTGTTTGAGCAAGAGTCAAAGTCAGGCTGTGAAAAAATACCAATTCCATAGCCCTGCTGTAAAAATGTAAATAACAGACTGGGAGAGGGAGATTAACTGGGGTAGGTGTACGAAACTAAATCCACCATAATTCTAACTGAATGGGGTATTCTCATATATCAATGATCAAATTCAGACTTGCAGCTTAAACTAACTCAAGTGTTTTCCCCAATACATTGCCTTATCTTTCTTGCCCCATTTGTCAGCTACAGCTAAATCTCCCTCCTCTGTGTTTACAGCTGGTTGCCTAGGTTACAGACATTCTCTCAGGGCGAAATGATGACTCAGTCCCTGCTCCTGACCAATAATATTTTCCTCTCTCCCTTTTATCTTTCCCTGATAAAGTCTAGAAAAGCTTCTTGAGCAGTGTCTCTGATTTGTCTTTATGTAATCCAGAGATGACTGACATTTATATGAGCTCTGTACTGGAATGAGCTGAAAACCATTTAGTTCAGGGGAGAGGAGACAAGAGGGCCTCTGAAATGAGAAAACCCCTTTAATTTTTGACAAAAATGGCCTACATGTTCTGCACCACATTTATTATATGTTTTAGAAAGTTTATTCATCCCACAAGTACCACAATTTTCCTGGAAAGGGTCATAGATTAAGATGCTGGAATATGTGCCAACATATTCTGATGCAAGGTTGTACCAAATTTTTTTTCCAGCTTCAGCCACTGCAATAAATTGGTGAATTTTAACACTAATGTAAGTTTATACTGTCAAAGTATTATAGAAAATTAGACTGTTTATTTTTAACATTCTTCTGCCTCTTTTAAAAGGGGTCTGTCACTAGAAACCAGCGTATTAATTCAGCTCCGCAGTTAGTTAAATATCCCTATTTTTATCAATATGTAATAATAATAATACATTTTATTTATATAGCGCCAACATATTCCGCAGCACTGTACAATTTGTAGGGTTCAATTACTGACAAAAAAGATACATTACAAAGAAATAGTCAATTCACACACTGGGACTGAGGGCCCTGCTCAAAAGAGCTTACAATCTATGAGGTAGAGGGGGTGACACAACAGGTAGCAGGGGCGGCAACAGATGTAGCATTGCTTATGCAATGGTCAGACAATTTTGTAATAGAGGTTACTGTCATTACACATATATAAAGCTGTATGAGCCGTCACCAGTCGTGTCCTTTAACTTGCAGATGGTGCCTGGACATATAAAGCTAGTCTGATATGGCATCATATCCTGTGAGGTAATGTTGAAGCATAAACAGAGGAGGGTATGTTTTAGGGATTCTAACTATGGAAGGGTTTACAATAGGAGTTGTGATAGGCCTGTCTGAAAAGATATGTCTTTAGTTTACGCTTGAAGCTGTGGAAATTGGGGGTTAATCTGATAGTCTGGGATAGAGCATTCCAGAGAAGTGGTGCAACTCGGGAGAAGTCTTGTATATGAGCGTGGGAGGTTCTGATAATAGAGGATGTTAGTCTTAAGTCATTGAGTGAACGGAGAGTACGGGTTGGGCGATAGACAGAGATGAGGGAGGAAATGTAGGGAGGTGCAGCATTATGGAGAGCCTTGTGAATGAGGGTAATAAGTTTATATTGTACTCTGTATTGAATAGGCAGCCAATGTAGTGACAGGCACAGACCGGAGGCATCGCTGTAGCGTCTAGACTGATAGATGAGCCTGGCCGCCACATTCAGAATAGATTGTAGAGGGGAGAGTTTAGTAAGGGGAAGACCGATTAGTAAGGAGTTACAATAGTCAAGGCGAGAGTGAATCAGGGCAACAATAAGTGTCTTTAGTGTATCTGTGGTAAGGAAAGGGCGGATTCTGGAGATGTTTTTGAGGTGGAGATGACAAGAGCGTGCGAGTGATTGGATATGGGGGGTGAAGGAAAGGTCTGAGTCAAACCAAACCCCGAGGCAGCGGGCATACTGCCTGGGAGTTATGGTAAGGCCAGAGACTGCAATGGAGATATCAGGGACAGATCTGTTAGATGGTGGAAACAGCAGTAGTTCAGTCTTTGAGAGATTCAGTTTCAGATAGAGCGAAGACATGATATTTGAGACAGCAGAGAGACAGTCACTGGTGTTTTGTATTAGTGCAGGGGTGATGTCACGGGATGACGTATATAATTCGGTGTCATCAGCATAAAGATGGTACCGGAAGCCAAATCTAGTGATGGTTTGTCCAATGGGGGCTGTGTAGAGGGAGAAGAGCAGGGGACCTAGGACCGAGCCCTGAGGAACCCCAACAGCAAGGGCAAAAGGGGAAGAAACAGAGCCCGCAAATGATACACAGAAAGTGCGGTCAGAGAGATAAGAGGAGAACCAGGAAAGAGCGGTGTCTGTGATGCCGACAGAGCGGAGCATAGTGAGAAGGAGTTGATGGTCAACAGTGTCAAATGCTGCTGAGAGATCTAGAAGAATAAGAAGAGAGAAATCACCTTTGGATTTAGCTGTCAGGAGATCATTGGAGACTTTTGTGAGGGCCGTTTCAGTAGAGTGCAGAGTGCGGAAGCCAGATTGTAAGGGGTCAAGAAGAGAGTTAGCAGAAAGATAGCGGATTAAACAAGAATAGACCAAGCGTTCCAAGATCTTGGAGATGAAGGGGAGGTTAGAGACAGGTCGATAGCAGCACAGGACGGGTCAAGGGAGGATTTCTTCAGTAGTGGGGTTATGACAGCATGTTTGAAAGAGGATGGGAAAATTCCAGAAGAGAGAGAGAGGTTAAATATTTTAGTAAGGTAAGTCGTGACGGCAGGCGACAGAGACTGGAGAAGGTGTGAGGGGAAAGGGTCACTACTGCAGGTCGTAGGGCGAGAAAAGGAAAGTAGCTGAGATACTTCCTCCTCTGTAACAGGTTCAAAAGATGAGAATGAACAGTCTGAAGTGCGGCTGGTGAGGGGGTCAATGCCACCTGGGGATTGGGCAGTTTTTTCCTGACGGATCTTATCAATTTTATCATGGAAATAAGAGGCCAGGTCATCTCCACTAAGGGCTGTGAATGGCATCTGCACCTTAGGGGTAAGTAAGGAATGAAAAGTTTCAAATAGCCTTTTAGGGTTACAGGAGAGAGAAGAGATGAGAGCGGTGAAATAGGCTTGTTTGGCTAGGTGAAGGGCAGAATTATAGGTTTTAAGCATAAATTTAAAGTGGAGGAAGTCTGCAGGTGTACATGATTTTCTCCACAGACGTTCAGCACACCTAGAGCACCGCTGAAGAAAACGTGTCTGTGGCGTGTGCCAGGGTTGCTGCCTCCTGCGTCTAACCTTTTGAGTGGAGGGGGGAGCCGCCTCATCCAATGCACTCTTAAGGCTTTCATTATAGTGACTGGTGGCCAGCTTGGGACAGGAGAGTGAAGATGTAAATTAGCAGTTTGGAGCAATGAGCGCATTAGCTGTATGGAGCAACGACAACGCCTTCATTTCTCTCTAGAACTTATTTGCATATTGACAAAAATAGCAATTTGATTCACCCACATTTTGATTCAGGTGATTTTAACCTATCTACCCGCTGGGCTGGGTTCTGGTGACAAACTTGATTTAAATATTAAAGAGGACCTTTCATGTCCTCATGCATATGTGATTTTATATACCGCTAGAAAGCGCTGAATTCAGAGCACTGTCGGCCTTCCCATTATATGCCCCAAGGATGGAGGTATCAGTGTCATTAATTTCGGCACCGATATCTCCCCACTGTCAGAAGGGCTTTCCTCACAGCCTAGCATCATCGCTGGGCGGTAAGGAACGCCCCCTCTTACAGTACAGGGCTATGAACGATGACGCTAGGCTGTGAGGAACACCCTCCTGACAGTGGGGAGATATCGGTGCCGAAATTAACAGCACCAATATCTCCAGCCCTGGGGCACATAACGGGAAAGTCGACAGTGCACTGAATTCAGCGCACTGTCGGGTTTCTAGCAGTATATAAAACCGCATATGCATGAGGACATGAAAGGTCCTCTTTAAATACATAGAAATGGAACTTAAAGAGCTACACAATGTAGGGTTTAAAGACATCTAGACCAAATAACTAATATATTCAGTGCAAGTACAAGTGCAAACATTTTAAAATGCTTTCAAAAATAGTAGTGTAAATAGTTTACACTAACAATAGTTTTTTGTTAATTAACAAAATTAAGTGAATGAATAAAAGAGAAATCTAAATCACACCAATATTTGGTGTGCTCATCCTTTGCCTTCAATACAGCATCAGTTCTTCTAGATACACATATGGATATATAGATAGATAGACTGCATGCAAGTTTTTAAAGAACTCTGCAGGGAGGTTGTTCCAAACATCTTAGAGACCTTAGCACAGATTTTCTATTGATGTAGGCTTGCTCAAATCTTGCTTTCTATTCCTATGATACCAGACAGACTTGACGATGTTGAAATCAGGGTTCTGTGGAGTCCATATCATTTCCAGACCTTTACAATGCTATCCAATGCCAAGGTTGAAAGGTGGGCCAGTTCACGGGAATCCTTTTTCACAGGGAGCATTGCCTGGCCTATAAGATCCCTAATGCCTGCTGTAGCACTCTCCACAAAGAGAAACAATACCCCCCTCACAAGAACTACAGAGTCTATCACTATATCACAATGGGCACCCTTTACATGTTTTCTGTGTGCATTCAGAGTAATTTTTAAAGGCGTCATGGATGAAATAGTGAGGTGTGTTCAAAGAGAAAGACCTGCTACTAATAATAAACATCATAGAAACATAAGCACTATGATTATGAGGAGAAGGAAACATGGAGTGAGCAAGGAAAGAATCTGTTCTTCACAAATACAAGAAAATTGTGTTAGCCAAGTTCTTGTAGTATTCCTAATGAGCTGTTAAACAAACTGCACAATGGCCCTGATTTACTCTTGTGGTTCGGCTACACACTGCATAAATTTGACACATCTTGTTTGAGCTTACATTTTTCTGACTTGCTAGATGAATGGCCGTGTTTTCTCAGGAAAAGGGGTCGTGTCTTAAATGCAGCAAAATGTTCCAAGTTGTGCCAAAATTGTGTTGTAAAAAATCTGGATCAAAGTAAGGCATCTAATGGTTTATATAAACTTAAACTATGCACTTTGAAGGTGCAATAGATTTATTGTCCAGCATTAGTCACTGTGTAAATATGATGCATTTTCAGACTTCATATCTAAATGTACACTGTCTAAGGCCCCTTGTAGAAGACAGTGGCATATTTCAGTGTGCTATCCGGGTATTTCCCAGATAGCACACTGACCCATTCATTTCTGTCGGCACACACACATGACCATGTATTATCTGGTCCCATGTGTGGACCAACAGTTGGGGCCGCAAAAAAACTCAGGACAGGTCCTATTCCTGTCCAGGTTTGCAACCGTGCTTCCACGTCTCCTATTCATTAAATGAATGGGGCTGTGGAAGCACAGCTGGTGCATGGGCAGCACACGGATAAACATCCATGTGCTGACTGTGCACCGGCTGTACCATTCAATCGCGGCCAACAATATGGTCGTCTGCAAGGGGCCTAACTATTAGTAAATGTGGGCCAATATTTTGTTCTATGTAATAAAGGGTGATTCAGAAAGATTGGTGCAAATGCAGCAGCCTGTAGTTAAAGTAACCTCAGTGGTGAAGGGCAAGTGACTGGAACTCAAAGCACTGACTTAGTTGCCCATAGCAACCAATCATTTTTCAAGCATCTAATTTGAAATGCACTTACATATTGTGACATAAGATGGTGACATCAAGGCAAAAAAAGCTCTTTGTGTATTGTAATTAGCAAACATGGGGTCTGTTGTGACAGTACAGCAAAACTTTCATAATGAATTTGGTAACTGTCCTCCACATAGCCTGTAGAAGTGCAGCAGCACGAAACGGCCCGTTGCTTGTGAGTCCACAGCTAAAACCTGCCTGTAACCTATTCAAATAAAGAGGTTTTTTATCCTGATGTGACTGCCGCTGTCCTGCTTTTTCCTACTATATTTTGGACATCGTTTCTACAGCGTGCCCCCGTGTATCCTCTGCTGCACCAGCGATTCAGATAAGTAACAAAGTCATATCATTCAATTCATATGTTCTGGTAGTGCCTGCTGTGCTTTTGTTTTTTTGTATTTGCCACAGATAGACTACATTTGGCAGATCTTCCTCTATCAGAAGGATGGTGCACCTCCACATTTCCATGTGTATGTCCACCGATACCTGAATGAAACTGTACCAGAATGTTGAATTAGCCATGCCAGAAACGATTCACCAATAGTGCATTGACCTCCACAATTGCCGGGCCTTACACTCTGCAACTTCTTTGTGTGGTGATACATCAAGGACTCATTGTATCTCCCCAAACCCCCAACCACAGGATCTGAACAACCTGAGATGACACACCACTGAAATAGTGAAGTCTATATCCAAGGATATGCTGGTACGCACCTGGACAGAACTATTGCCTAGATATCTGCCATGACACCAATGGAAATCACATTGCAAATTTGTAGTGTATGGATAAAACTTAGGTAAATAGTATGTTTTTCCATGTTAATAAATTTGTGTTATATTCTTTCGGTTATGAATACTGAGGCTATAATTTTGCTCCATACTTTTTAATAACTCTGTATAAATTGTGTAGGGAACTGCCATTTCTACTAGTATATAATGTATCTGGCTTCTTTGCCCCTGCAGTTTGGCTTCAGAGACCCCAGGCATTCAGTGCAAGTTTTGTTTTGTAAATACAGTGAGTCAGACACATGTGAGGCAGAGCTGCTGGGGGGAGGGATGTGAGCAGAGCTGCTGAGACAGACATGTTATGTCTTGTATTACATGCCAAATACGATTGAAAAAGATGTACAAACAGCTTCCTATTTATTTTAATGGGAAATATGCCCTGTACCTCATATATTGGCAATTTTTACGCTGAACAAAGTGATTTTTTCCAAAGAACAAACCAAGTACTCCTGTTTGCTATTTTTTATATATTTTGCAGGTGTTTATGCAGCTAAATGCTTAAGTGTTTATGCTGCTGATAAAAGGAATAAAATAAAAAAGTGCCTAGATTTCAGGTACATATTTTTCAACCAGTAAAATGCTGTGTGAATATACCCTAATGGCAAGCGCAATTTTCCTACATAAAAAAAATTGCATATTTCTTGTATTTATGCGGGAGGTGAAGAGATTCATGAGGTAGAAGTTAGCCAGCCATAATACCATGAAAAGGGGGTTTTGGCAACAGTGCATTATTGATGCTGATCTGTGTGTGTGTTGGGGGAAGGTCCAACACCCACATCCACCACAGGTCCACTGATCCAGTTGCCTCCAGGCACCTGAAGCTACAGCAATGGAAGCAGCTCATATTCAAGTAATGGTAGTGAGGCTACAGTTCATTGGCTTTATCACTATATAATGGACATCCGCTGACCCCCACAAATCATATACTGGTGACTAGAAATAGACAAGCCTCTCAACATTTGTTTAGTTTCAGGTGTCTTGGGTCCAAGAATTGTTTTGGGTTGAACACGTTTGGTACGAAGCACACCTTTAAATGGCTTAAAAAGATAGCGTAGAAAATACTCAGGGTTCCTAAGGAAGCTATTTACCTAATTTCTAGCTCTCCAAGGCAAACACAGCCAAAGTTATGTTAAAGTGAAAGTGACATGCATGTCTGGGAAAAACATGGTAAGCAATGGATACAAACTCCGAGTTTAGCCATACACTGCGCTTACACTCACCTTTATGCATTTTAACATCTAAAACACTCCAAAAATTACCCTTTTTTTGAGGAAAAGGTACATGCTGTGGTTTTTTAGAGACATGTGGCGGTTATATTGCAAAAAGCAATGGTTTAGAAGAAAAATTAGCCCATTTTGATGACTTGTAAGTGCTGCAGTCTTGTTGCTATTTGGGAGACAAATTTTTGACTGTGAGTCACTTGAAAAGTGATGAAGAATTGGTTTAAAAAAAATACATAAAGCCACCAAAAAAAATCAGATTATGACAGCAGAATGCCGCACCAACATTGTGTTGGTATTGGAAGAATCAATGGTGGGGTTGTTTGTTTCATTATATTTTACGCCAACAGAGTGACAGTGGCACTGCCAACTATAGAATTTCAATAGAAATTTAGGGCACACTGTCAGCGTGCTTGGCCCCCAGCTGACATAGCTAGAATATCTTCTGAAATGGAAAAGATTCCATTTCTGACCCTAAAAACAACACTTGATGTGTCATCTGTTCCCTGTATGGGATGGGAACAGATGACACATCAACATTGTGTTGAGTTGCAATTTACAAAATTTCATGAAAAATTTGGGGCACACTATCAGCGTACCTGGCCTGGCTGCTGAAAAAGCTGGACTAGCTTCCAAAATCAAATCTGATCATCATGATTAATGGTAGAAACTGTTCTTCTGCTTCTCACAGACCAGTATCTACTCAAATGTTCATCTGCTTAGCTGCATGCAGAAATCATATACTGCTCTTCAAATTGACGCTTCAGCATATGCAACAGTCCCACTCAATGTGCACTTCACCTTACAACTATGAAATGAGGGAGGGGAGTGTAAGAAATGGTTTGCCCTGGTGAAGTTGGGAGTGGGAAATGATCCAGTGTGGAGGAACTGGAGAAGGCGGATGTATTGAAGGCTGGTATTGAACCTTTGCCTTCCTTGCACCCATGAGGTGATATCAGTAAGTGTACGCTGGCATGGCAGGGATTGCACCAATAACTTGGCCAAGTGAGAGTTAAAGTTGTAGACCAGACAGATGACTGGGTTCAGAATTCAATACTGTATATTGTTTCTGTTTTCTGTATCTGTATTGTTTACAGATTAATAACACTTCATCACACTATGTATTTGGTTATGTGCAGAGTAGAATATGAAATAAAAAATTTCAGATGCAGGCTAGCCTGTATAATAATAATAATAATAATACATGTTATTTATATAGCATATTGGGTGAACAACAAGAAACCACTTAAATAACAGAGTTATTTTTCAGATTTCCGCAGGCGGAATCAGCTTTTTGCTGTTAAAACAGCAGTTGCTATGTATTTAATGAAAAAATTTAAGCTATTGCCCAAAAAAGCCGTTAACAGAGGACTTTTCACTAACAGGACTTGTCAGTAAAAAGTATGTTTAAAGACTGTGTATACAGATGAAACTGTTCTATTGCACAACAGAATCAGACAAAATTAGATTATTGGCAATGACTGCGTTAACTGTCCTGTCTGTGTGTATGTAATTCTGTATTAGAGCAGACAGAAATGCGGCAGTCACGCTCAAGCTCAAACAGCAGCAGCAGCTATGCCCTCACTCCAATTGATTTCTATCACTAATCTTCCTATTGCTTTTCAGACATGTACTATGTATTATGCAATGAAATGAAACTTAGACCCTACACTATCTCCACCATTACTGTCTAAAACTAGCTTCTGGTCACGCTTGGAGCATCTTATATACTGTATATGACATTAGCACATCATGTTATGTCAGCTTGTGCTAGAATGTCAGAGTCTGAGACATACAAACATGTCTCTTCTGTATTTCCTACTCAAACATGTGGCGCTGGCCATTTTAGTTTGTGAGAAACTAATCGCTCTTTGTTTGTTTTTGTTAAAAACCAAACAATTTTGGAATATTTCGGTAGAATTTGGTTCTGGACATAGACATTTGCCCATCTCTACTGGTGACCTATACTGTGGATAGGTCATCAATATCAAAAATCCATTTGGGGCTGGAAAATTCCTTTAAAGCCTCCTGTTCCCAAGAAGGACAAGAGTTTCAAATATTTTTTATTTTTTTTATAACTTTCAACAAATATGTAGCAATTATTATAAAAATTATATGTACTGTAGATAATTATTATCTTGGTTAAAAACTGACGAGCACAAGGGTAACAATGTTGTGAACTTTTGACTTTCATGCTCCATATCTCACCATCCACTACAGCTTCGAACGTGAGACTGTGAACCGAGAGCAAGGCAGGTGGTTTGGACTCCGCAACCAGAAATGAACGCACACGCGGTAGTTCAAGAAAAGAATATATATTTACTATAAGTTAATAAAGGCTATTTGAAGGTAAAATGACAGGGATAAAGACAAGCAAAATATACAATATAGCATGAACAATTTCAAGGCAAATTCTGCAATGGTTTCTACTTTTACTCTGTCCACTTCTGCAGTATGGACACTGAATGAACAATATACTCAAAACTATCCCTAACTGACCCTGACATCACATTTGGGTGCACCCCCTTTTCCCCAGTGGTCCAGGTGGACCGCTTACAGTCCGTAGAATCGCGCGGTGGGGCCCAAAGTCGGTCCTTTCTTTTATAGTGAAGCGTCCTCTCCTCACTGTTATCAGGATCTTGGGAGAAATGAAGTCCTCTTTAACAGGGAAACCCAATGAATGCAATGTAATCCAACAGCAGATTCCACTCAGCACACTGACAGTCCTGCCGAATCCATACACTGAGCTGGGTTGTAAGCCGGGGTTTAGCAGGTGCTGTCCAGTACATCAACAGCACTGCGAGTCTCTATCTGTGGTATCCATATACACAGTCACAATGTCAGTCTCACTGATCAGCCACTGAGCACAGTTCCTTTCACGTGGACTCACTAGTCCTGTTGTCTCTTTACACTCTGTTTGTCTCTGGACCAAGATACAGCTTAGCTGTACAGAAAAATCTCCACACCAGTTCAATACAACACTTGCCAAGATGGCTGCTGCTCTCTGTCTCGTCACTTCCTGCTTCTCTGCTCACACTCTGTCTGCAGAACAGGCAAGCTGACATAAAAGGGGGGGGGTCTCACTCCAGCATCATGTCACAATTACAATGGCTGCTGTCTTAAAGGAACAGAATCACAGAAATACATTCAACATTAACAGTTTATACAGACAAATGAAGCTTAGGACAACATTGGCTGTCTCTTACATATTCCCCCCCACTTTAAGATTGGCAGTCCCTGCCTATGACTGTATATCCAGAGGGTTGTACTTTTATGCACAGGGTGGTAGTATACCGATGTATGGCAGGCCAAACAAACTCATCCTGCGCATACCGAACAGGGGGAATACCAGCATTTGGCCTAGTGGTCCGTCTGAGGACCGGTGGTATATTATGGGGTGCTGCAGCTATGGGCTGAGAAGGACCAGCGGATTCCGCACCAGAGGGGGCACAGGCCGGAGATACAGTAGTCACAGGTGGAACATCCCCAGGAGCAGGGATCGGCCAACAATCATCCTCCTCGTCTGAGGCCCATTCCGCACCTCCATTCTCTGACTGTGGGAGCTCATTCACATTGGCAAGTCCATCATGATTTGTCCCTTCAGAATGACACAGGCGCAACATATTTCGGTGAAGTACTCGAACACAATCAGTTCCTTCTTTCTGGACCTGGTACACTGGCCCATTCGCATACTTGCGGCCAACAACACGATACGGCAAAGCCTCCCATCGGCTTTCCAATTTCCCTTGGGGTTTCTTGACACGAACTAGCACCAGGTCGCCTGGTTGCAATGGTGCTTCTTGCACTGGGGTCTTATCAGGATGGGGATGTTCTTGCAGGCGCTGCCACACCAATCGATGGATCGTCTCAAGTCTCTGCCGGTGCGCCCGCACCCAAGAGGTTGGATCCCTCGGAGGGAACCCATCCACATCATCCAACTGTAATTCTCCTATACTTCGCCCAGACCGCCCAAAGAGAAGTGTATAAGGAGAGTACCCCGTTGTAGAATGGACCTGATTGTTATAGGCCCACACCATTTCAGACAAGAACTGAGGCCACTGTAACTTCTTGTCTTCCTCCAGAGTCCGCAGCATCTGTAGCAGAGTTCTGTTGAATCTTTCACAGGCCCCATTTCCCTGAGGGTGGTATGGAGTCGTGTGCGACTTCTTTATCCAGTAGATACGTTGAACTTCTTTCATTACGTGTCCCTCAAAGCAGGCACCCTGGTCGGAGTGGATGCGTTTAGAGCACCCATATACTCGAATGAAATCTTGGCACAGAGCACGAGCTGCTGACTCAGCTGTCTGGTCCCTGGTGGCGGTTACCACCGCAAATTTGGTGAAGTGATCCACCATTACGAGGCAATACTGGTGTCCGCTATTGGATGGGCCCACCATTAGATAGTCTATCATGACGATTTCTAAAGGTTCCTGGGTCACGATGGTTTGCAGGGGAGCTCTCTGTTCTATTGCCTTATGGATCTCGCAAGTTCGACAGCTGCGGCATACTTCTTCGACCATTTGACGAAGACCAGGGCAGTAAATCAGTCGCTGTAACCAACGAAAGGTCTTCTCATGACCAAAATGTCCATTCTTATTATGAGCCTCAACTGCCAACGAGCGAGCCAGTTCACTAGGCACCACAATTTGGTATCGAATGTCGATCTCAGAAGGTAAATAGACCTTTCGGCATAGCACTCCATTTTTCATCTCCAACTTTTCCCACTGACTCAGAACAGATAATATCTCACGTGTCAGTCGTTCTCTTTCCTCTCTACAGGGCTTCTGGCCTTTCTCAACACACTTGATCATCTGTGCCAGCCCCTCATGGGTCTGTTGTATCTGTGCCCATTCCTGTCGTGAGGGACCAAAGAAAGGAGCCGTTTCAGTCCCCTCCATCTCAAACTGATTAGCGGCGGCCAAGGCCTGTGAAAATCTGCTGAAGTCGGGCACCTCCACATGCTCCAACTCATGATCCACGTCTACTGTGGGGGTCTGGGCGGTTACCCTAGAAAGCCCGTCAGCATTCTGGTTCTCTGTCTTGGACCGATACTTAATGCGGTAATTGAACTTAGTCATTCGGGCTATCCACCTCTGCTCTAACGCCCCGAGCTTGGCATTTTCCAGGTGAGCTAGTGGGTTGTTGTCAGTCAGTACTAAAACTTCAGCACCGGTCAAATATTCAGAGAATTTCTCGGTCATGGCCCATACCAGTGCCAACAGCTCCAACTTAAATGAACTATAATTCTCGGGGTTTCTTTCAGAATCTCTCAAAGACCGGCTGCCGTACGCTATGACCCTCTCCTGGCCATCCTGAAGCTGGGAAAGCACTGCTCCAAGACCATACAGGCTTGCATCCGTATACAGCTGGAACGGCAAGTGGTAATCAGCATATGCCAAGATTGGGGCTGTTGTCAGTGCATCCTTTAATGCCTGGAAGGCTTGTTCCTGTTCAAGTCCCCACTTCACGGACCGGTTCTTTGGACCACCGGATGTGCCTCGTAGGAGAGCATTAAGTGGTGCTGCTACCTTGGCGAAATCCTTAATAAACCGTCGATAGTAACCGGCTACTCCAAGGAACGCCCTCACTTCTCGCAGGGTAGTCGGTATTGGCCAATCTTGAACAGCCGCTATCTTGTCTCTTGATGGTCTCACCCCTTCTCCTGATACGCGGTGACCCAAGTAATCAATTTCAGATTGGAACAACCGACATTTACTGGGTTTCAATTTGAGCCCATGTTCCCGCAATCTTCGAAATACTTGCCCCAACTGGTGGAGATGGTCTTCAAAGGTCGCAGAATACACTATAATGTCATCCAAGTAGATGAGAGTGAACTCAAAGTTGAAGTCACCGAGACATTTCTCCATCAACCGCTGAAACGTTCCGGGTGCATTTGTCAACCTGAAGGGCATCCGGTTAAATTCGTATAGTCCCATGGGCAAGATGAATGCCGTCTTCTCCTTGTCTTTTGTGGCCATCGGCACCTGCCAATACCCACTAGCCAGATCTAGTGAGGAGAAGTACCGGGCTCTCCCCAGCGCTGAGAGGGACTCCTCAATCCGTGGCAAGGGGTAGGAATCTCGTACGGTGCAAGCGTTTAACTTCCGATAGTCTACGCAAAATCGGATGGACCCATCTTTTTTTCTTACTAACACCACAGGAGCTGCCCAGGGACTCTGGCTTTCTTGGATGATCCCACCCTGTAGCATCTTAGCTAACAGTTCTTTTACTTCCTGATACAACTGTGGAGGAATTTGTCGGTAGCGCTCTCTAATTGGAGGGGTGTCTCCTGTGGGAATCTCATGGTAGATCCCTGTGGTACATCCAAAATCTTCAGCATACCGTGAAAAGGCGGCTCGGTTCTCCCACAACAGTTCATCTACCTTCTGCACCCATTCCAGAGAACATGAACTTGCATCCATCTTCATCTGTTCTCGAATTGCACGGCCATTCCATTCAGAGGTGGGTTCCTCATCTTCTCCCATGGACACAGTTACGGTCCACTCATCCCTTTCAGTCGGCTTCAGCTGCATTGGAGTTACTTTCCTTACTTCCTCCGGAGTCACATAGATGTTAGCCAGCTGCCTCCCTGGGGTCAGGTCCACACTCTGGTCCTGAGTGTTTACACATCGAAGTGGTACTCTTCCATTGCGAACTATTGCCAAGGAACGGGCCACTAGCGGATCAACACCTCCTTCGGCTGCCTGCAGTGGTTCTACCAACACAGCTATGCCCTCTAGTTTCCGACAGGTGCCTACGGGCATAGACACTATTGTCTCCCGACTGGGTGGCAGTGTAACTTTTGTATGCAAAGGAACTGAAATTCGAGCCAGAGGACGCTGCGCATCCGAACTTTTCTGTAAGCCACATGTCCGGATCAGCCGCTGGAAAGCTGTTTGAGTAGGCCGATGGGTGGTGGTTTCTTTCCAATAACCGTGACCTTTCTTTTCAAAGAGGATCTGATCTAATTCTTTTAACACATTCATCCCCAAAATGACAGGGACCTTTACTTCATGTGACTCCTGTACCACCACAATGCCTTTCCTACCTAGATCTTGGCCACATACCCGGACATTCATCCAGGCCACTCCCACGACTGGAACTGGTAACTGGTTAGCTGCGACCACTCGTACGAATGTATGGGGATCATATTTCACATGTTGCTGGAAGTACCGTTCATAACAGTCTCTACTCAAGGTCGTTACTTGGGAACCCGTGTCAATCATCCCGGTAACCGGAATACCCTCCATTTCCACCTGTATAACAGGACTTGCAGCGATCAGGTCATCATTAGGGCATTCTCCCCACATAGTCTCCTTGTCAGTCTCCCCTACTACACGCCCTACAGCAGCAGGGGACTTCAGTTTAACGGCGGTCTCTCATAAGTTTGTCGCTGCTCTGGACATCTAGCAGCAACGTGGCCCATCCGTCCACACTCCCAGCAGCGTATCTCCCGTCGTTCTGGCCATCTGTTTGGGCCCCTTCGGTAAGCCCCTTCGATTTCTCCTGAGCACTGCATTAACTGATTTGGACCCCTTCGGTAGGTCCTATCCTCATCCCTCCAGCGGGGTGGTGGGTGATTCTGATTTTCTGGGTATGGACGGCTCACCCTTTCACCTCCAGTTTTCTGGAAGTCTGCAATTTTCATAGAATGTTCATCACAACGGGTGTGCAAGTGTTCCATTTGCTCTTGCAGTTTCTGCATTACTGTGAGAATTTCTTTAACCGTCCCCTTTTCTACTGTCTCTGAGCCAGAACTAGCCCCCTGTGACAAAGTAACTCCAACTGCGGTCTGGGGCCTCGGGACCATACTATTGGCACGGGAGATGGCCTCTACCTGTACATCATGGAATTTAGCATCAGTCTCTCGTCGTATAAAATCCTGCATAGTCACGGTTAAACTGCCGTCACGTATCCCCAGGACAAACTGGTCACGGAGAGTCCGATCAGGGTTACAGAAGGCTGGCGAGCCCCCTCTTTCCTTCACTTGAATATCTCGGAGCAGTTCTTGTAGGGCATTTGCATATTGGGGAAGGCTTTCATTCTCCTGTTGTACCCTCTGGAAGAACCGAGCCTGTAGAGACCCCAGCAATGCAGTTTCTCCATAAATGGTTTCTAGAATCTGGACTACTTGCTCAAATGTCTGCCTTTGTTCAAATGGCCTCAATATCACCGTGGTCTTAGCATCCCCTTGTAATGTCAATATTGCTAGCTCTACTAGTACTTCTGGTGCGGTCTGGTACATTCGCTGTATCATTCGTATCTGTTCCACCCACATACTCACTGACATATTATTGCCATCAAATTTAGCTAACTGACTTATTATAGCCCCTGCTGGCATTCTTCCTCCAGCACCATTCTCCCGAACGGGTGCGTCACCGTCCATTCTGGTAAGCGGATCCTGCCGACTACGCCAATTTGTGAACCGAGAGCAAGGCAGGTGGTTTGGACTCCGCAACCAGAAATGAACGCACACGCGGTAGTTCAAGAAAAGAATATATATTTACTATAAGTTAATAAAGGCTATTTGAAGGTAAAATGACAGGGATAAAGACAAGCAAAATATACAATATAGCATGAACAATTTCAAGGCAAATTCTGCAATGGTTTCTACTTTTACTCTGTCCACTTCTGCAGTATGGACACTGAATGAACAATATACTCAAAACTATCCCTAACTGACCCTGACATCACATTTGGGTGCACCCCCTTTTCCCCAGTGGTCCAGGTGGACCGCTTACAGTCCGTAGAATCGCGCGGTGGGGCCCAAAGTCGGTCCTTTCTTTTATAGTGAAGCGTCCTCTCCTCACTGTTATCAGGATCTTGGGAGAAATGAAGTCCTCTTTAACAGGGAAACCCAATGAATGCAATGTAATCCAACAGCAGATTCCACTCAGCACACTGACAGTCCTGCCGAATCCATACACTGAGCTGGGTTGTAAGCCGGGGTTTAGCAGGTGCTGTCCAGTACATCAACAGCACTGCGAGTCTCTATCTGTGGTATCCATATACACAGTCACAATGTCAGTCTCACTGATCAGCCACTGAGCACAGTTCCTTTCACGTGGACTCACTAGTCCTGTTGTTTCTTTACACTCTGTTTGTCTCTGGACCAAGATACAGCTTAGCTGTACAGAAAAATCTCCACATCAGTTCAATACAACACTTGCCAAGATGGCTGCTGCTCTCTGTCTCGTCACTTCCTGCTTCTCTGCTCACACTCTGTCTGCAGAACAGGCAAGCTGACATAAAAGGGGGGGGTCTCACTCCAGCATCATGTCACAATTACAATGGCTGCTGTCTTAAAGGAACAGAATCACAGAAATACATTCAACATTAACAGTTTATACAGACAAATGAAGCTTAGGACAACATTGGCTGTCTCTTACAAGACTACCATCATTTTAAAGACAATCATCTTGACTATCTCATACATAAATTTGACTTGCAACTATTTAACATATGATTAGTTATGCAGATTGTTGTCATCTAACTGTTATTGTTTTGCTTCTAAAAGACTAAATTTAAATTTTTATTATTTTGTTTTGGCTTTCAAAACTGCCTGAATCCTTTTGGACATGTTCTCGATCAGATTTATGCATGTCTCGACTGAAATCTGATTCCAGGTCCCTTCTACATGTTCCCAATGTTGGTGCATACTGGTTAACTCACTTGTGTAGAATACAGCTTTTTCTTCAACCCTACCCACAGGTGTTTTTGATTGAAGTCTGGGGACTGTGGGGGCCAATCCTGCACCTCCATTTCATTGTCATTGAACCATTTCTACGTCATCCTTTTCATACCCAGAGTACCCGAGTGTAAGAAGTAACTCGTCTTGTAGGATACTCACAAATTGCTCAGCATTGAGATCAACATTGATACTAATCAAGTATCCAACACCTTTGGCTGTGAAACAACACCATATCATCAGGCCTCCTTCACCAAACTTCACAGTTCAAGAGCCAAGCTCAAAGCATACATGCAGCATCATAACCAGTACAATTGAAAAAATGTTGTCAAAGACTTCCAGCTATGGCAATCTTAGATTATGCTCAAGTGGATTTAGATGTTTTATAAACCTTTATCTCCCATTACGTTTGAGAATGTCTAGTTGTCTAAACTGTTTGATCCTCACCAATTAGATGGTCCCTTACATGATTTTTTAAGATTTCCCTTGTAAATACTTTATTTATATGGCTGTGTGTATTGCTCCATTTGGGAGCTATATTTCTTAATTCCAATATATAGAATAGAATGATGCTATAGAATGATTTCCCTTATGTTTTTCAGTTTTCCCATGACATGATATGATTCCAAATTTTTTTTTTTTTGCTAAATATAAAGCTCTCCAATTGAGCAGTATTATGACATTGGCCCAAATGTATTAACCCTGTCTAATTTGTAGACAAAGTCAGTTTAGTAAATTTATCATAGTGGAATATGCTGGATGATCAATTTGATGTATCCTTAGAGTATATAGAATAATATATACCACCTAGTTAATACAACCTGAAATATCCACAATTCTTTCCACATACACCAAAAATCTGTCAACCAAAAACTATAAACAAACTATATTGGTCTGATTATATACAATTTTTGCAACATAAATGTGGATTCTAGCCTAATAAATTGTGGATTCAACTCGGTAGTGGCATCAGCCATCTTTGGAGTGGCCTGCTGGGGGAGCAGTATATCAACCAGGGATAAAAATATACTTGACAAGCTGATTAGAAGGGCCAGCTCTGTCCTGGGGAGCCCTCTGCATCCAGTGCAGGTGGTGGGCAACAGAAGGATACTATCCGTGGTGAGCTCCATGCGGAAGAAGAAGTCCCATCCCATGCATGAGACCGTGATCACGCTGGGCAGTATTGTCAGTGACCGACTGCTCCACCCTAAGTGTGAGAAGGAGCGCTATCGGAAGTTTTTCCTCCCCACCGTAGTTAGGCTGTACAACCAACACCAACCTAAGCGGAGATCATTACACACAGAGAACTGAAATATCTTTCTGCCTGTTAAATCCGCCCCTCCTCTGCTACTTCTTATCTGTCTGCATTTTTTTTTTTTTTTCTTTTTTTTTTTTTTTTTTTTTTTTTTTTTTTTTTTTTTTTTTTTTTTTTTTTTTTTTTTTTTTTTTTTCGCTTTTCCCCCCCTTCCCTTTTCCCTCTTTTCATACTATCAATGTAATGCCTCTTACCTTGGAACATTCCTGTACATGTTGTATTTGTATTTGTATCTGCTTATCTTTGCTGCTGTAACACACTGAATTTCCCCATTGTGGGACTATTAATAGGGGTGCCCAAACTATTATGTATGTGTCAGACAAAAAAAAACTGCCATGCCCATGTTCTAATCTAAAAAAAGGGAAAATGTCAAGTATGTCGTAGAAACTCATTTTTGCTGCATCTGAGTAAGAAATGTGTCTAAAATGAGATGAGCATGATGGGCATGCTTTGCAGAGTGGGCCATATGTATGCCTTACTGTTCTAGGACCAAATCAGCACATGTATGGTCTAATTAATATAAAATAAGGTAGAACACAGAATGCTGTTTTAGGCTGGAGATGTGCACATTTAAATTATTATCTGCCAGAGATTGAATACTCCAGGTGCAAATGACCAGACTGGTCATGAATTGTTCTTGTAAATACCTTGTCTAAGTCACTTTACTTGAACTATTAAAGAAGCTGATGCAAAGTTGTACAGTGCTTTCTCTTTGAGCTGTAGGTAAACAGTGAAGTTACTTGTTAACAAATTATCTGGCTCCAGGTTCCCTTCTCCTCTGGGTGACCTTACTTGGCTATATACTCAATTCTGAGTGACTCTGTCTTACACAGACTAGTAATGAATTTCACAACCTTCAATGTGTATCGCATTTGAAAATGCCTAAACTATAAACAAATAAAAAAAATTTATTCCATATGGCGAACGGGGAAAAATATCAAAATTGTCGAACTTTTTTTTTTTTTTTTCGTTTTACCTCCCCATAAATTTTGAATTGAAAATGATAAAAGCAATCAGACAATCTCCAGAATGATATTAGTACAATTTCCCCTGCTGTGGAGAAACACAGCAAAAATCGGAGCAGAAGCGCATCACGTTTTTTTCCCCAGCGTTTTTCATTGCATTTTCACAGCGTTATTCTCTACAGACTTTCTAACCTCATTATACCTATATGTTTAACACCAGCGTTTCCGCAGGTATAATTGACATGCTATGATTTTCAAAAATGCAGGTGCTTTTAAAAACGCAGCTTTTCCGCTGCAGATTTCTTTCTGCAATGTGTACATGGGATTAGCCAGAATCCCATTCACTTTGCAGGTGCTATAAAATGCAGCTTTTTTTTACCACGATGTTTCCACAGTGGCAAAAATGCTACATTTTCGTAACGTGGGGATTCAGCTTTAACTCCTTCCCACTCCACGCCGTAATAGTACGTCGCGGCATGTATATAGTTCACACTCAGCTCAGTACTATTACGGTGCGGTAATGCCGTGGGCACAGAAGCTGTAGCTGCTGCATTACATCCTGCTCTCGGCTGTATTACACAGCCGAGGGGCGGGACCTGCCACCGGAGTCGGAAGATACTCCGGCGAATTAACCCCTTTCCGGGGGCAAGATTGCCCCCCCTGTCACCCCTCGGACCACCCGCGATAAGGGGGCCATGGCCTCCTGACTTCCTATTCACAGTTCCCACAGGAACTACTATGCAATGTTCTGCAATACTACAGGTGCATCTCAATAATACAATTCATAATCAGCAGTCTTCCATGATTGTGTGTCCTACTGAACCAGACTGAGGGACCATTTAAAGGCTTAGGTAACCTTGGCAGGTGACACACTGAATTTACAATACTGAACTTTTTTACAATATTCTAATTTTCTTAGATTTGGGTTTTCATTCCATAATCAACATTTACAGAAATAAAACACTTGAAATAAAACACTCTGTGTGTAAAGAATCTAGAAAATAAAGGAGGTCACTTTTTAATGCAATTACTGAAATAAATGAACGTTTCAAAGATATTCTAATTTAGATGCACCTGTATGTATTGCAGGACATTGCACTGGGGATCCGAGATCCCAGCTTCAAGTTCCCTTGTGGAACATGTAAAAAGTGAAAAAAACACACAAAGACACATTAAAAAAATCACACAAAAATAAACAAACAAATAAGAGAAAGTTAAAAAAAAAAAACCACATTTATATTCAAAAAATATATAATGTAAACAAAAATAAACAAACAAACATGTTAGGTATCCCCACATGCGTATAAGCCCCCACTATCCAAAAATAGTGTTATTTATACCATATGGTGAATGCCATAAAAATAAAAAGTGATCAAAAAGGCATACATACCAAACATTGGTACCAATAAAAAGTACAACTTGTTCCGCAAATAAAGAGCCCTGACATATCTCCGTCAACAGTACAGTAAAAAAAGTTATAGGCATCAGAATACAGTGACCCCAGCAAAATCGTTCATTTTAAAAAAACGTTTTATCTGTAAAAGCGGTAAAATGTAATAAAAACCAATATAAATATGGTGTCACCGTAATCATAATGACCCACCGGACAAAGCTGCCATGTCATTTTCAATGCAGAGTGAATGCCGTAAAAACAAAATGCAAAAAATTATGATAGAATTGTGTGTTATTTCACATGGACGCCCAAAAAAGTAAATAAAAGTTAATGAAAACATTATATGTACCCCAAAATGGTGCTAAATGAAAGTACAACTCATCACACAAAGAATAAGCCCTCACATAGCTATGTGGATAGAAAAATAAAAAAGTTATGAATTTTGGAAGACGGGGATGGAAAAGATGAAAAAAGTCACTCAGCATTAACGTACAAACTACCCTGCGTCATTAAAGGGTTAAAGGGGATGTCCAGGATAATACAACATTTTGTGACTAACTCCCCCATGCCCCCCCCCTCCAACTTTGTAATATATCTTTTTTTATTACATTGTATAGTGTAACCTACATATATTTAATTTTTTACCTTTCCACTGACGTAATGGGTCTTCGGTCTAATCCATATCCTGACCCGTTACGTCAGTGTAAAGGCCTTGCCCCCCTAGCCCCATTGTACATACCATTTCCTCTGGACCTGGGCCCGATGCATCATCTAGGGAAGGCTGCCTCCTCTTCCTTCTGTTTACTGCCTCCCTACACACGTGCAATAGACCTGGAACGCCGGCATGCGCAGTGCGGTGGGAAGCCAGCACACAATACTTACCTAGCTTCTCTTGCTTCTGGTACGAAGCAGAGCCATGACGTCACTTCTGTCGTGACTGGCTCCAGGAAGCACCGGCTCTATTGCGCAGTTCAAGTAAATGGGGGCTATTCACATGACTGTTATTTTGACAGTCCGTTGTAACAGACCGTCAAAATATAGATCATGTCATATTTTGACCATTTTCACAGACCCCCCCCCCATACACTCAAATGTATGGGGATCTGTAAAACCAGGTACCCCTGGATTGCAAGACGTCCATTTTTCAGGGCCGTTTTGTACCTCAGTTGTGTGAATGTAGCCTTACACAGCTCTGTACATGGAAATATAAAAAAAATTGGATTTGTTAAAATATTAAAACATAACAAAAAATGTACAAATTTGGCATTGCGTTAACCCATTCCCGCGGCAACATTTCTCGTTTTTGACTCCCCGCTTTCTAAACTCCATAACTTTTTTATTTTTCTGTTCACAGAGACAAATTGTAGGACAAATTGTTCTTCATAATGGGGTGGAATTGGAGGCAAAGTGTATTTGTGCAACTTTCAGGCTTCTTACAGGCTTCTTTTTTACAGCGTTCACGGTGCAGCCAAAATGACATGTCACCTGTATTCCATGTTTCGGCAAAATTCTGGGAATACCAAATTTATATAGTTTTATTTGCATTCTAACCCCTTAACAAAAATGTAAAACTCCCTACTGCATCTCTGGAGCTCAGCCACAGTGATCTTTGGGTTCTTCTTTAGCTCTCTCACCAAGGCTCTTCTCCCATGATTGCTCAGTTTGGATGGACGGCCAGGTCTAGGAAGAGTTCTGGTCATCCCAAACTTCTTCCATTTAAGGATTATGGAGGCCACTGTGCTGTACTGGAACCTTGAGTGCTGCAGAAATTCCTTTGTAACCTTGGCCAGATCTGTGCCTTGCCACAATTCTGTCTCTGAGCTCCTTGGGCAGTTCCTTTGACCTCATGACGGACACTACTAACGGTAGCTTGAATGCCCCTTTAATGGTGACAGTCTTTTATATTGCTAATAGATACCACCATAAACGCAGGAACTTTCTATTTTGAAATATTTATATTTGCAAAATATAAATAATATTTACCCCATATTTGTCGCATACATGATGATGAATGTGGCCTGGGTGACGGCCATGCCCTGCCCCTGTCTACTCTCAGAAGTGTGTCGAGATTGACACAAAAACCCACTTGCATCTACAGTGGGTACGGAAAGTATTCAGACCCCTTTAAATTTTTCACTCTTTGTTTCATTGCAGCCATTTGCTAAAAGCAAAAAAGTTCATTTTATTTGTCATTAATGTACACTCAGCACCCCATCTTGACAGAAAAAAAAACAGATATGTAGATATTTTTGCAAATTTATTAAAAAAGGAAAACTGCAATATCACATGGTCATAAGTATTCAGACCCTTTGCTCAGAATTGAGTAGAAGCACCCTTTTGAGCTAGTACAGCAATGAGTCTTCTTGGGAATGATGCAACAAGGTTTTCACATCTGGATTTGGGGATCCTCTGCCATTCTTCCTTGCAGATCCTCTCCAGTTCTGTCAGGTTGGATGGTGAACGTTGGTGGACAGTCATTTTCAGGTCTCTCCAGAGATGCTTAGTTGGGTTGAGGTCAGGGCTCAGGCTGGGCCAGTCAAGAATGGTCACAGAGTTGTTCCAAAGCCACTCCTTTGTTATTTTAGCTGTGTGCTTAGGGTCATTGAAAAACACACCCATAGCATGATGCTTTTCTCCCTCGATTGCTCAGTTTGGCTGGACGTCCAGGTCTAGGAAGAGTTCTGGTCGTCCCAAACTTCTTCCATTTAAGGATTATGGAGGCCACTGTGCTGTACTGGAACCTTGAGTGCTGCAGAAATTCCTTTGTAACCTTGGCCAGATCTGTGCCTTGCCACAATTCTGTCTCTGAGCTCCTTGGGCAGTTCCTTTGACCTCATGATTCTCATTTGCTCTGACATGCACTGTGAGCTGTGAGGTCTTATATAGACAGGTGTGTGCCTTTCCTAATCAAGTCAAATCAGTTTAATTAAACACAGCTGGATTCCAATGAAGGAGTAGAACCATCTCAAGGAGGATCATAAGGAAATGGACAGCATGTGAGTTAAATATGAGTGTCACAGCAAAGGGTCTAAATATTTATGACCATGTGATATTTCAGTTTTTCTTTTTTAATAAATTTGCAAAAATATCTATATTTCTGTTTTTGTTCTGTCAAGATGGGGTGCTGAGTGTACATTAATGAGAAATAAAATGAACTTTTTTGCTTTTAGCAAATGGCTGCAATGAAACAAAGAGTGAAAAATGTAAAGGATTCTGAATACTTTCCGTACCCACTGTATATACGTATGTGTGTAAAATACTGCAGAATATGTTGCCACTATACAAGAGAAATAAATAAATAGTGTATGTGTATAAATACTCCAAAACAGACTGTCCCTAATACGTCCAATACAAATTGCTACACATGCATGCACATGCACACATACTGCTCTTACAGTCCACAGATTGACAGGTGCTGAGAGACAGTGTAAGTAGTGCAACTAACACTGTCCCTCTGTCTGCCTTTGTGACACAATCTGGTAAGGCTGTACTCACACCGCTTGGTTTTGCAAATATGCAAGAAGTTTTCTGATTTTTGTGCAAAAGCACTCCGTGAGAACATAGTCTGAGCAGGAGCCTTCATGATGCTGATGATCAAGCATTCACATCTGTTGCATCTAGTCCGTAAGTGTCCATACAACACCCGCCCACACACACACATACACACACACACTCACACTCACATAAGAATGCCTGTCCAATGGAGGCAGGGGAGAGGTTTGGAAGAGTTAAATAATGTGTGCGTCTGCCTGTCCCTGCTGTTGCTGCCTCTAATCACTGCTGTGAGCATCTAGATGTGTGGTCCTAGCTTGTCTGGAGATTAGGAGAACCCCCAACCTCTTCCTAGCTGCTCTGGTACTCAATAAAGTTCAGACCAATGAAGCTTCTTCTGTAATGACATCATGTTTTTGTTGGGTTTGGTTAACAACTGAAGTCATGTGCACATGACCAGGAACAGTAGGGAAGTGATTGCAACAGGGTCTGTGTTGCCCACACAATTCTGCAAAAGCGTAAGAAATTTTTATGTGTTCTCAATAAGAAAAATTAATTTTAACACATTTTTTGTCTATTTGTAAAAGAAAAAAGTCTTGAAAAACCTCTATTTTTTTTGTTTATATACTTTTTACAAAGTGTAATGTGTTTTGTTGTTTATGTTTTAACCCCTTACCGAAATCTGCTGTAATAGTACGGTGGGCTATAGTTCCATCTCAGAAGCAGAACAATGTCATAATCATTGGGTCTCTGCTGTTCTATGCACCAGAGACCCGGTGGTAAAGTCCGTGATCAGAGTCCACTCCAGTTGCAAGCATTAACTGCCCCTCCTGTGCTGCATCCCCCTCTTACTTTCTTCTTCTGGTATGGCTACTATGCAGCAAGATCACAGGAGCTGTCTGGTGTTCATGATAGTCAGGAGCCTTTTGAAGGCTCCCAGGCCTATCATAGCTATATAGTGATTTCTAACCAAAGGAAAGTCCAAAGCAGCACCAAATGCATACCTCACAGGTAAATGGGTGTAAATCCAAAGGATCAGGCTAGTAATCCACCATACATAATTGAACAAAAAAGGCATACAGTAATATGTAAACATGTGCTACTAAACTACAGACAAAATTTGGTTTTACCTGAAATTTTTCTTTCTTTGACTCCAACCCTGGTGCGTTTTCAGCCCATGAAGTTGCTGTGGAAAGTGTAGAATGTGCCCTTGGCATAATTGGTAAAGAGAGATTTGCTAATCTGTAGGCCTCCAGAATAGTAGACTTAATCCATCTGGCCGATGTGTCTTTAAAGGATTTCATCCCCTTCCTAGTTCCTGAAAAGAGTACAAATACATTTTCTTCTTTTCTGAAATTCTTGGTTCTATCCATGTAGGTCAGTATAGCTCTTTTAACATCTAAGGTGTGGAAACGTAACTATTCTTCTGTCTCAGAATAAGGATGGAACACCAGTAAGAAGGATTCTTTATTGATATTGTGAAAAGAAGGAACTTTAGGTATGAAATTTGGCAAAGTTCTCAGGAGAACCCCATTGGGCAAAATTCTTACATACGGGCTTCTTAAAGATAAGGCCCGTAGTTCACCTAGCCTTTTAGCAGATGTAATTGCTACTAGAAAAGCTACCTTACATGATAACCATTTTAGGTCAGTGTCCTGAAAAGGTTCGAATGAATGGGATGTCAGAGAATTGAGAACAACAGATAAGTCCCAAACAGGTACAGGAGGTTTCACTTCAGGTCGTAGATTCCAAATTGCTTTGAAAAATCTTGACACTAAAGGATGACCAGAGAATTTTCCATCAATCATGGCATTAATGAAAACCAACTTTTTGAAAACCATCTTTTAGAAATTGTAAAATACTTTCTGAGCCAGGAAGAGAATTTAGACCATATTTTATGATAAGTTTTATTTGTAGAATACTTATGAGCTGCCAATAGAGTATTAATTACTGATGTAGATAACCCTGTATTCTTCAGTCATGACCCCTCACAAACCAGACTGAAAGATGGAGTTTGTTCAACTCTGGATGAAACAGGGCTCTCTGGATTAACAGATCTGGATACTCCCACCCTAGATCTATTACTTGGAGATACACCAAAGGTTCTCAATAGGGTTGAGGTCAGGGAAGGATGGTGGCCACATCATGAGTTTCTCTCCTGTTATGCCCATAGCAGCTAATGACTGAGAGGTAGTCTTTGCTACATGGGATGGTGCATTGTCATCCATTAAGATGATTTTGCTACAGAAGTCAGGTTTCTTCTTTTTGTATCATGGAAGAAAGTGGTCAGTCAGAAACTCTATATACTTTGCAGATGTTAATTTCACACCTTCAGAAACCGTAAAAGGACCTACCAGCTTTCTCCCCATCAGTCTGGCCCAATAAATGACTCTGCCACCTCATTATTGACGTCTCAGCCTTGTTGGGACCTGGTGGTCATCCACCAAACAGTCACTACTCCATCCATCTACACCATCCAGCAGCACAATAACAGGGGTATTTCTGCTGGTAGGACAGAAAAATTGCACAAAATTGTCGCCTCTTATCATGCTAGAGCACTTAGAACAGTTTAAAGGGAGTCTATCATTAAAAAAAACACTTTTAAGCTAATGGCACGTTGGAATGGCCTTTAAAAAGGCCATTCTTCTCCTACCTTTCATTGTTGTCTTCTCCCAGCTGTTTCTGTAAAAATCTGTTTCTTCAATTATGGAAATTATCCTCATGGAGCACTTGGGGCGTTCCTCCATAGCAGCGAGCACCCATCGCTTCATCGCCCATTAGTCTGTTGTGGTGATTCCCATCTTGGTCTTCTTTGTATCTTCTTTTTTCTACTTCAGCCTGTATGCTTCAATGAAGGTATGGTGTTATTTGGATGCAACTCAGCATTCACTCTCCTCCAAACACGAGTTGTGTTTCTACCAAACTGTTCTACTTTGGTTTCATCTGACCATATGACATTCTCCCAATACTCTTCTGGAACATCCAAACATCAGACGGGCCCGGATATGTACTGTCTTAAGCAGGGAGACACATCTGGCACTGCAGGATCTGAGTCCCTGGTGGCGTAGTGTGTTACTGACGGTAGCCTTTGTTATGTTAGTCTCAGCTTTCTGCAGGTCATTCACTAGGTCCCCCCATGTGATTCTGTGATTTTTTACTCACCGTTCTTGTGATCATTTTGACCCCACGGGGTGAGATCTTGCGTGGAGCCCCTGATCGAGGGAGATTATCAGTGGTCTTGTATGTCTTCCATTTTCTAGTTATTGCTCCCACAGTTGATTTCTTCACACCAAGCTGCTTGCCTATTGCTTATTTTTCACCATATTTTGCAAATAAATTCTTAAAAAATCAGACAATGTCATTTTCTGGATTTGTTTTCTCATTTTGTCTCTCATAGTTGAGGTCTACCTATGATGCTAATTACAGGCCTCTCTCATCTTTTTAAGTGGGAGAACTTGCACAATTGGTGGCTGACTAAATACTTTTTTTCCCCACTGTATGTCTGTAGGAATTCACGTGCTATTAACACCCAGCACCTCTCAGATACTCTAAAGTCCTCTCTGTCCCCCATCTCTTCACTCTCCTGTCCCAATCTGGCCACCAGTCACTATAATGAAACCCTTAAGAGTGCATTGGATGAGGTGGCTCCCCCCTCCACTTGAAAAGTTAGACGCAGGAGGCAGCAACTCTGGCACACACCACAGATGCGTTTTCTTCAGAAGTGCTCTAGGTGTGCTGAATATCTGTGGAGAAAATCACGTACACTTGCAGACCTCCTTCGCTTCAAATTTATGCTTAAAACCTATAGTTCTGCCCTTCACCTTGCCAAACAAGCCTATTTCACCGCTCTCATCTCTTCTCTCTCCTGTAACCCTAAAAGGCTCTTTGAAACTTTTCACTCCTTACTCACTCTCAAGGTACAGGTGCCATGCGCAGATGACTTGGCCACTTATTTCCATGACAAAATTGATAAGATCCATCAGGAATCTGCCCAATCCCCAGGTGGCATTGATCCCCTCACCAACTGCACTTCAGACTGTTCATTCTCATCTTTTTGAACCTGTTACAGAAGAGAAAGTCTCTCAGCTACTTTCTTCTTCTCGCCCTACAACCTACAGTAGTGACCCTTTCCCCTCAAACATTCTTCAGTCTCTGTCTCCTGCTGTCATGACTTACCTTACTAAAATATTCAACCTCTCTCTCTCTTCTGGAATTTTCCCATCCTCTTTCAAACATGCTGTCATAACCCCGCTATTGAAGAAATCCTCCCTTGACCTGTCCTGTGCTGCTAACTATCGTCGACTTGTCTCTAACCTCCCCTTCATCTCCAAAATCTGGGAACGCTCGGTCTATTCTCGTTTCATCCGCTATCTTTCTGCTAACTCTCTTCTTGACCCCTTCTGACAATCTGGCTTCCGCACTCTGCACTCTACTGAAATGGCTCTCACAAAAGTCTCCAATGATCTCCTGATGACTAAATCCAAAGGTGACGTCTCTCTTCTTATTCTTCTGGATCTCTCAGCAGCATTTGACACTGTTGACCATCAACTCCTCCTCACTATGCTCCGCTCTGTCGGCCTCACGGACACCACGCTCTCCTGGTTCTCCTCTTATCTTTCAGACCGCACTTTGTCTGTGTATCATTTGCAGGATCTGTTTCTTCCCTTCTTCCCCTTGCCATTGGGGTTCCTCAAGTCTCGGTCCTAGGTCCCCTGCTCTTCTCCCTCTACACAGCCCCCATTGGACAAACCATCACAAGATTTGTCTTCCAATACCATCTTTATGCTGATGACACCCAATTATATACGTCATCCCATGACATCACCCCTGCACTAATACAGAACACCAATGACTGTCTCTCTGCAGTCTCAAATATCATGTCTTCACTCTATCTGAAACTGAATCTCTCAAAGACTGAACTGCTGTTTCCACCATCCCTGTCCCTGATATTGCCATTGCAGTCTCTGGCCTTAGGCAGCATGCCCGCTGCCTCGGGGTTCTGTTTGACTCAGACCTTTCCTTCACCCCCCATACCCAATCACTTGAACGCTCATGTCATCTCCACCTCAAAAACATCTCCAGAATATGCCCTTTCCTTACCAGAGATACACTAAAGACACTTATTGTTGCCCTGATTCACTCTCGCCTTGACTACTGTAACTCCTTACTAATCGGTCCCCTTACTAAACTCTCCCCTCTAGAATCTATTCTGAATGCGGCAGCCAGGCTCATCTATCAGTCTAGACGCTACAGTGATGCCTCCCGTCTGTGCCAGTCACTACATTGGCTGCCTATTCAATACAGAATACAATATAAACTTATCTCCCTCATCCACAAGGCTCTCCATAACGCTGCGCCTCCCTATACTGTATTTCCTCCCTCATCTCTGTCTATCGCCCAACCCGTGCTCTCTGTTCACTCAAAGACCTAAGACTAACATCCTCTATTATCAGAACCTCCCACGCTCGTATCCAAGACTTCTCCCGAGTTGCACCACTTCTCTGGAATGCTCTATTCCAGACTATCAGATTAACCCCCCAATTTCTACAGCTTCAAGCGCAAACTAAAGACATATCTTTTCACACAGGCCTATCACAACTCCCAATGTAAACCCTTCCATAGTTAGAATCCCTAAAACGTATCCTCCTTTGTTCACGCTCCTGCATTACCTCACAGGATATGATGACGTTTCAGACTAACTTTATATGTCCAGGCACCAACTGCACATTAAAGGACACGACTGGTGATGGCTCATACAGCTTTATATATGTGTAATGACATCTCTTACAAAATTGTCTGACCATTGTATAAGCAATGTTACCTCCGATGCCGCCCCTGCTACCTCTTGTTTCACCCCCCTCTACCTCATAGATTGTAAGCTAGGGCCTTCAGTCCCATTGTGTGAATTGACTATTTCTTTGTACTGTATCTTTTTTGTCTGTACTTGAACCCTACAAATTGTACAGTGCTGCGGAATATGTTGGCGCTATATAAATAAAATGCATTACTATTATTATTATTATTATTATTATTTTAATAATGGTATGCATCAAAAGAGGCATAGATGCTCATGAAAAGAACATAGTTATGCCTCTATACAAATCACTGGTACGGCCACACTTAGACTATTGTGCGCAATTTTGGGCCCCAGTATACAAGAAGGACATAACTGAACTAGAGAGAGGGCAGAGAAGAGCAATCAAAATTATTAGGGTAATGGGTGGATTGGAGTACAACAATACAGTTTAGAAAAAAAGACGTCTATGGGGAGATCTAATAACAATACACAAGTACATGAAGGGACAGCACAAAGAACTTTCTAATGATCTTTTTACTCCTAGGCCAGTGACAGTGACAAGGGGACATCCTCTACGGCTGGAGGAGAGAAAGTTTCACCAGTAACATAGAAGGGGATTCTTTACTGTAAGAGCAGTGAGACTATGAAACTCTCTGCCCCAGGAAGTGGTGATGGTGGATTAATTGAACAAGTTCAAAGAGGACTTGGATGTCTTTCTCAAACAGAACAATATTACGGGTTATGGGTTCTAGATTCTGTTAAGGACAAGGGTTTTATACTGATTTCCAGATTGGAGAGAGGAAGGAATGTTTCCCCCATATTGGGGCAATTGGCATAAGCCTCATGGGGTTTTTTGCCTTCCTCTTGATCAACACTGTAGGGTTATAGGTTGGACTTGATGGACTGGTGTCTTCATCCAACCTCATGTAACTATGTAACTATGACATTGATCCTCTACTGAGACTTCTTCTAGGCTGTGAGGAGCGTTCTTCTGACAGTGGGGATATATTGGTGCCGAAATTAATGGTACCGATATCTCCACCACCAGGGCACATACTGGGAAAATATGTATATAAAACCGCACTTTCATGAGCAAATGAAAGGTCCTCTTTAAGGGAATAAAGTTGCTCCATTAACTTTTCCCTTGCAACACCATCTTGAATGTCTCTTCCAAATTGACTTAACCATAATCTTAATGCCCTGGACACAGGAACGGCTGCCATGGTGGCTTAAGATAAAGCGGTCAAGGATACATATGATTTTTTAAGAAAAATATCAGCTCTGCGATCGATTGGATCCTTAAGAAAATATGAATCATCTGCTGGAAAAAAGGAATTTCTGGAGATTTTCTGGCACTTCACAAGCTTCACATTCCCCA
The DNA here is from genome assembly GCA_947044405.1 of Leptodactylus fallax. Classification (NCBI taxonomy): domain Eukaryota; kingdom Metazoa; phylum Chordata; class Amphibia; order Anura; family Leptodactylidae; genus Leptodactylus; species Leptodactylus fallax. The sequence goes on along the minus strand of CAMRHE010000148.1, from coordinate 2,240,623 downwards.
GGATGTAATTTGTTGTTTTAAATCTGGAATGAAGCTCTGATCTTGTGGCCGGAAATTTCCACTCCATCTCTATAATGGATTTCAAGACCAGATGCCCCAGAAGGACTGTAGCCTTTCTTTTGGTCAAATAAAACAGACTTTCCCTGCACAGAGAGGATGAGACAGTTTGTTCTGTTTCAATAATTTTTTTAAACATTTTTAATTAACTTAACAGTGTTTTCTTTCTTAAACAAATAATTATCTTCAGAAATCGCCCTCAAAAGAGTTAGAAGAATCAAACAATTGAGAAAAATCCTGCTTGAATTTTTTGGACTTCCTTTTGCTAGACATATACGATTTCAACAAAGAAAAAAATCAGTCATCTGTTCATCCTCATACATATTTGGGAGGGTTAATCCTGAGAAAGGTGTTGGCAGGAAAGGCGGTGGGGGGGGGGGGGAACTGGGCAATTGCCCACGGCCCCCGACCCCAAAGGGGCCCCCCGAGATCTGGAGCCTGATGAAGGATCCCGAAGTCAGGCCTGGCCATATCAATAACAGAAAAGGGCCCAACATCATGTGCCGCAGGGGCCCCTTTCCCAGGTCAGTAAAAATAACAAACATTTTTGCTCACCTGTCCTAGGCGTCCGGTGTCATCTTCTGGCCTTTAGGTGACATCACGCACTCCAGGCGTCACCGATGTTACCTCAGTGGTTACGTGTGGCGTGCTGACAGCAAGCCACATGTGATCGCTAAGGCCCCAGAGTATAATATATTAATAGCACTGAGGGAGTCTGTGGGGCCACTGTGGAGCATTATACTGGGGGGGGGGACCGTCTGGAGAGCATATTATACTGTGTGGGGCCACTGTGGAGAATTCTACTGGGGGGTCCTCTGGAGAGCATATTATACTGTGTGGGGCCACTGTGGAGCATTATACTGGGGGGCCCTCTGGAGAGCATGTTATATTCTGTGGGATCACTGTGGAGCATTATACTGGGGGGGCTGTGGAGGGCATATTATACTGTGTGGGACCACTGTGGAGCATTATACTAGGGGGGGCCCTTTGGAGAGCATATTGTACTGTGTGGGGCCACTATGGAGCTTTATACTGGGGGGCAGTTTGGGAAGCCTATTATACTTTGTGGAGCCACTGTGCAGTATATTATATTTGTGTGGGGCTTCTCGGAAGCATATTATACTCTGTGGGGCCAAGGTAGAGCATTATACTGGGTGGAGCACTGTGGAGAGCATATTGTACTTGGGAACCCCTCTGGGGAGTATATTATACTGTGTGGAGGCCACTGTGGAGCACTATAATAGGGGGCCCTCTAGGGAGCATATTATTCTGCGAGGAGCCCACTGTGGAGCATTATACTGGGGGACCACTCTGCGGAGAATATTATATTGTGTGGGGCCACTGTGGAGCATTATACTAGAGGGGCTCTCTGGGGAGCATATTATACTGTGGGCCACTGTGGAGCTTTATGCTGGGGGTAGGGGCAGTGTGGGGAGCCTGTTATACTGTGTGGGGCCACTGTGGAGTGTATTATATTGTGTGGGGTTTCTCAGGAGCATTCTATACTCTGTGGGGCCACTGTAGAGCACGGAAGCTCAGTGGTTAGCACTGCAGCCTTGCTGGAGTCTTGGGTTCGAATCCTGCCAGGGACAACATCTGCAAGGAGTTTCGATGTTCTACCCATGTTTGTGTGGGTTTCCTCCAGATACTCCGGTTTCCTCCCACACTCCAAAGACATACTGATAGGTAATGTAGATTGTGAGACCTATATGGGACAGTGACTGTCAATGTCTGTAAAGTGCTGAGGAATATGATGGTGCTATATAAGTAAGCACAATAAATAATAATTATACTGGGGGGCACTGCGGGGAGCATATTATACTGTGTGGAGGCCATTGTGGAGCATGATATACTGTGTGGGGTCAATGGGGAGCACTAAGGAGCATTATACTAGGGGGCCCTCTGGGGAGCATATTATACTGAGTGGGGCTCTCTGGGGAGCACTATACTGGGGGGAGACACTCTGGGGAGAATATTATACTGTGTGGAGCCACTGTGCAGCAATATACGGGGGGCACTATGGAGAGCATATTATATTGTATGGGGCCACTGTGCAGTATTATTCAGGGGGGCACAAAGGAGCATTATATTAGGAGGCCCTCTGGGGAGCATATTATACTGTGTGGGGCCCACTGTGGAGCATTATACTGGGGGGACACTCTGGGGAGAATATTATATTGTGTGGGGCCACTGTGCAGCAATATACAGGGGGGCACTGTGGTGCATTATACTAGGGGGCCCTCTGGGGAGCATAGTATATTGTGGGCCACTGTGGAGATGTAGAGCTTTATACTAGAGGGAAGGGGCAGTATGGGGAGCCTGTTATACTGTGTGAGGCCACTGTCGAGTGTATTATATTGTGTGAGGATTCTTGGGAGCATATTATACTCTGTGGAGGCCACTTTAGAGCAATATACTGGGGGGCACTGTGGGGAGTATATTATACTGTGGGGAGGCCACTGTGGAGCATTATACTGGGGGAACCCCTCTGAGGAGTATATTATACTGTGGAGGCCATTGTGGAGCATGTTATACTATGTGGGGCCACTGTGGAGCATTATACTGGAGGGTCACTGGGGGTGCATATTATACTGTGTGGAGCATATTACATTTTGTGGGGCTGCTGGGGAGCATATTATACTGTCTGGGGCCACTAATGGGTAGTATACTGTGTGGACCACTGTAGAGTATTATACTGTGTTGGGACTCTGGGGAGCATATTATACTGTGTGGAGCCTTATATACCATGTAGGGCCACTATGAGGGGCTCAGAGGAGCATTTTATACTGTGTGGGGCCACTGTGGAGCATTGTATACTATGTGTGGAAACTGTGGAGGGCTCAGAGGAGCATTTTATACAGTGGAGCATTATATACCATGTGGAGCATTATACTGTGGAGGAGGGGCTCAAAATTCCTGCTGGTAGCCCTGTGTGCTATGTCTGCGTCACAGCTCCCTCACTATAATCTTGCACATATGTGTAGTGCTCCATGGCCATGTCATTCCCCATACAGTACTATGCATGAACTTGTCATGGAGCTATTTGGGCCTGCACAGTACCATAGGGGCTGACTATACTGGGAACATACTCAGTAACACGAGATAGTCAGCACATATGTAAGACTTCACTGAAGGAGCTGTGGTGTAGGCTATTAGCAAGAAGCTGTTGGGTGGGGCCCCAGAACAAGTTCCTCTGGTGGGCCTAAGGCCCTTCAGTCTGACACTGTATAAGGGAGAAATATTATGCATAATGGGGCTCTTATTTATAAGGGAGGAACTATTATATATAAGGGTGGGTTACTATATACAAGGGGGAAACTGTTAAATATGAGGGGGCTATTATAATGGGGAACTATTATATATAAGATGGGCTATTATTTATAAGGGAGGAACTATTTATAAGAGGCCTATAAAATGGGGGAAACTATTATATAAGGCATCTATTATAAGGACCTCCCCCTCAAGAAGCATATCTTTTTTCAGGAAAGTTGGGTATTTGTTTTCAAAAGTTGGGGTTAATTTGTTATTTAATTTGTTATTTATGTATTTATTATATATAGAGGGTTTATGTTAAGGTTATTTATTTAGGTGGGTTTTGGATAAATATAGTTTATACAGTATTTATCCAAAACCCACCTAAATACAGTATTCGGCCCCCTTGAACTTTTCAACCTTTTGCCACATTTCAGGCTTCAAACATAAAGATATAAAATTTTAATTTTTTGGTGAAGAATTAACAACAAATGGGACACAATTGTGAAGTGGAACGAAATTTATTGGTTATTTTAAACTTTTGTAAAAAATAAAAAACTGAAAAGTGGGGCGTGCAATATTATTCGGCCCCTTTACTTTCAGTGCAGCAAACTCACTCCAGAAGTTAAGTGAGGATCTCTGAATGATCCATTGTTGCCCTAAATGACTGATGATGATAAATATAATCCACCTGTGTGTAATCAAGTCTCCGTATAAATGCACCTGCTCTGTGATAGTCTCAGGGTTCTGTTTAAAGTGCAGAGAGCATCATGAAGACCAAGGAACACACCAGGCAGGTCCGTGATACTGTTGTGGAGAAGTTTAAAGCCGGATTTGGATACAAAAAGATTTCCCAAACTTTAAACATCCCAAGGAGCACTGTGCAAGCGATCATATTGAAATGGAAGGAGTATCAGACCACTGCAAATCTACCAAGACCCGGCTGTCCCTCTAAACTTTCATCTCAAACAAGGAGAAGACTGATCAGAGATGCAGCCAAGAGGCCCATGATCACTCTGGATGAACTGCAGAGATCTACAGCTGAGGTGGGAGAATCTGTCCATAGGACAACAATCAGTCGTACACTGCACAAATCTGGCCTTTAGGGAAGAGTGGCAAGAAGAAAGCCATTTCTCAAAGATATCCATAAAAAGTCTTGTTTAAAGTTTGCCACAAGCCACCTGGGAGACACACCAAACATGTGGAAGAAGGTGCTCTGGTCAGATGAAACCAAAATCGAACTTTTTGGCCACAATGCAAAATGATATGTTTGGCGTAAAAGCAACATAGCTCATCACCCTGAACACACCAACCCCACTGTCAAACATAGTGGTGGCAGCATCATGGTTTGGGCCTGCTTTTCTTCAGCAGGGACAGGGAAGATGGTTAAAATTGATGGGAAGATGGATGGAGCCAAATACAGGACCATTCTGGAAGAAAATCTGTTGGAGTCTGCAAAAGACCTGAGACTGGGACGGAGATTTATCTTCCATCAAGACAATGATCCCAAACATAAAGGAAAATCTACAATGGAATGGTTCACAAATAAATGTATCCAGGTGTTAGAATGGCCAAGTCAAAGTCCAGACCTGAATCCAATCGATATTTGGAAAGGGGCTGAAAACTGCTGTTCACAAACGCTCTCCATCCAACCTCACTGAGCTCGAGCTGTTTTCCAAGGAAGAATGGGCAAGAATTTCAGTCTCTCGATGTGCAAAACTGATAGAGACATACCCCAAGCGACTTGCAGCTGTAATCACAGCAAAAGATAGCGCTACAAAGTATTAACTTAAGGGGGTCGAATAATTTGGCACGCCCCACTTTTCAGTTTTTTATTTTTACAAAAGTTTAAAATATCCAATAAATTTCGTTCCACTTCACAATTGTGTCCCACTTGTTGTTGATTCTTCACCAAAAAACTAAAATTTTATATCCTTATGTTTGAAGCCTGAAATGTGGCAAAAGGTTGAAAAGTTCAAGGGGGCCGAATACTTTCGCAAGGCACTGTATATATATGTATTGTCTTTATGTAATAAAATGGCTTTTGTGGCCAATTAATCCAACCTCATTGGTTTCTGTCTTTATTTTCAGGTAGAATGAGGTATGGGGGGAGGAAGGTGAGGCCGCAGAAATGGTAAGTAAAGGTTATGGGCAAGCCAACATCCTCAGTGCCAATGTCATGTTGTTGTGTAGGGTGGTTGTTTATATGTGTAAAGTGAACCAGCCTGCTGTCTGAGGTGAAAATACTTTTATACATATATTTATCATATTTGTGGGACAACATTAGCTCACTGCGTCATACAGATCTTATGCTTTATTTATCAAAAAACATGCTTGTTTTAACAGTATTCAGTATTAGTACATTCAAAAATTGATTAAGGTCAAAAAAAGTATATAAAAGATATCAGTATTAGAACTGTGTTGGTCCAGCAAACAAACCATACTCATATCCCCTGATAAGTCTGCCTCTGGGTACCAAATGCTGTGAAGTGCTTGATGAAAATGGAAACAGAAAATCTCCTGTTACAATATATATAGACTAGCTGCTTCCGTTTGTTTTTTTTTATCAAACACTTCCTAGCATTGGGTATCCACAGGCAGATGCATCAGGGAATATGAACATGGTTTTTTTCTTGACCAACACAAATCTGATATTGATGTTGTATCCTGTGCATACATCACCATTATCATAACATAAATGTTTTTGTTGAGAACAGTAAATGTAAAAAAAAAATGTATTCATTTTAAAATAAGGAGTTATTGGTTTATATTTTTTTTTGCTAAATTTTATCATTATTATATCATATTATATATATCATATCATTATATATATATATATATATATATATATATATAACACACACACACACACACACATATACAGGTGCATCTCAATAAATTAGAATATCTTTGAAACATTTCTTTCTTTCAGTAATTCAATTAAAAAGTGACCTCCTATATTTTCTAGATTCTTTACACACAGAGTGTTCTATTTCAAGTGTTTTATTTCTGTAAATGTTGATTATGGATTACAGGTAATGAAAACCCAAATCTAAGAAAATCGAATATTGTAAAAAAGTTCAGTATTGTAAATTCAGTGTGTCACCTGCCAAGGTTTCCTAAGCCTTTAAATGGTCCCTCAGTCTGGTTCAGTAGGACACACAATCATGGAAGACACTGATTATGAATTGAATTACTGAAATGAATGAACGTTTTTAAAAATATTCTAATTTATTGAGATTCACCTGTATATATGTAAGCACGTCAAGGATCCTCATTGTACTGTGAATACACTACACTAACCAAAAAATAGCAAAAAAAAAAATTACACTGGTAAAACAGGAACAAAAAAATAATAATAGGAGAAAAATCCAACTGTCATAGTACAGAACCCTCTATGCCAAAAAATAATCAGAAAACAAGCCCATATGATCCAGGTCTCCCTGTATTGTCATCTCCGAAGGGATATATAAATTAGGAAAAGCAGTTTTCTCTTATCCAACATCCAAGTTGGCAGAAGAATGCTACCAAATCCACTTTTTCAGGATCTACGTGGATCAGGGGTGAAAACAGGGGCACATGAAATGCTAGGGCAGTGCAAATCACTCATCTACTACCACAAGTTGGACAGGTAGAGGGATACCAGTAGTGGACCTGTATCCGAACCCACACCAAGGGACAAGGAACAGGAAGGCTTGTAGAAAGACACAGCGCTTCAACACAGATGGTACGTCAAAATCACTCTTTAATCCAGACACGAATAAAAAACACACGACGCCGGGATTGGCGTTTCGGGGCAATACCCCTTTTTCAAGTGTAATAAAACAGAATATACAATAAAACAGAAAATACAAACACCACAAATCTCATTTAGGAAAATACACATTTAAAAATTATATACATAATATCCACATAAAAAATGTACACATGATGCCATTGTATGTATATAAGCTCATCCCAGTGTCATAAAGAATGCAGTTAGACACACACAACAAAAAAAAAAAAAAAACATACAAACTCTTAGAATATATATTATTACTAAAAGGAAAGGAGGGGAGAATAGCATCTCAAAAAATGTCTCACAGATTCTCCAAAGTGCAAGAATCAATAGAGATCATCTAATAGCAACAGTAAGAGGACATAGATACATGAGAACGCTTATTAACTTCTAGAGAATGCTAGCACAATATCGGTGTGATTTCTAGAGAACATTAGCACAGTATTGATACGACATAGGGTAAAAACATAGAATAGGGATTGCAAGAAAAGAACATAGGATTTACCAGTGACAGTAGACAGAGAGACATGTGGTTGGGTCTAATTTGCTGGGTAATAAACCCTCTGAGTAGCGTCTAAAAATCTGCACTGCACATGTGCAAAAAAAACCAAAACAACTTTATTTGGGAATTCTGGAATCCCAAGATTAAAGTTAAAAGAGGTTAAAAAAGGGCACCTAAAAAAAAAAAAAAAAAATAGTATACATCAATAAAATTGTCCAATAAAATAAAACATATTGATAGACCATAATTAGAATATCTAGGTAAGACAAGACATGACATATGACAATATGTAGATATAGGAACATATAAATGTAAATTGGACATAAAAGAAGACTGGTATACATATGCCAAATACTCAAAATATAAAAAAGTTGGACAGGTAGTCTTGAAGAGCCAGACAGGGGATGGACTGCGGGTAGGGACAGTTGTTTGTTAAGGAATTACTCACGCACTCTGAAAGCTCTGAAGATGGCAGCATGTGCAGTGGTGCCATAGGCTCATAGGCTCTTATATACACATAATCTGGTAATTGCTGTCAGCCAAGGCCCATAGCACTACTGAGAAAAACTGTTTGTAAGTAAAGAAATGAGAGCCAGAGTTGGGAGGAATCGTAACATGGATGTGCTTTCCATCCAGTGCCTCTATGCAGTTAGAAAACTGGGCAGCAGCCTAACACCCATCAACTATCTGCAGCTAGGCTTCTGGGATGGATGCAGGCATCATCATCTCCTTGAGTGAAGTTCAGATGAGTTGGCAGGTCCACCGCACTATTGTCTAGATACAAGATATCCCTAGAACATACTCAAAATGCAGTGAAGCAAATGAGTTTCCGGATCCCAGAGATCTTAAATAAGACAGAAAATTAAATATATATAAAAACTGATCGCAGTCAAACAGAAATAAAAAATAGTATGCTACACTCAAAGTATTTTCCTTTACTATTTTTGGAGATGCAGGTTCAGCTAAAAAAGAGCAAAGTGGCAAAATTTGTGATAAAAGGGACATGATAGTACAATGTGTATGATTATGACAGGGTGGGAGTAGACAAAAGGGGTTATACATTAGCTCTTTGAGGGTGACTTAGCAATATGATTAAAATTGCATAGTATTTGCAGATTACCTCAAGGTGATAAGATGTTCTTCAGCAGATATGCATCATCTCATGTCGGTGTGTTGATAGGTGAGACCAGCACGCTACAATTCCAAGAGCCTGTCGAATGTTGCGATTGACATCTGGCAGAATGCATGAAATTTGTCCGTGTGCTATGCAACGCCTGGTAGAGATTATAGAGGTGTCCCTTCCAGCCTCGCTGAGATACAGTGGGTTAAACCCAGTACCACTGCTGCTTCGTACTTGGTTCTGAGACAAGCATATGCCTAAAACTGAAGTAGAAGAACGCATGTTAGAAATTAGTATCCAAGAATACTCTAGAAACAACTATAAACAAGCACAGAAACATCTGTCAATGTTTATAAAGAATGACTGTTATGGTAGTGTCCCTAGAGCAAACATCAGAAATTGCAGGAACTGACTGACAACAGAGAGCAGTAGAACTAGCTGTTTAAATTTCACACAGCATTGAGAGACAGATCCCAAACACCCAAACGCCTTCACCAGTGCCAGCTGCAAAACCAGATGGACTTATGCTGAATTTGGGGCCGAAGTGATCATCACAGAAGCTACTATAAGAAATAAACGCTCCATAAACTGAAGTCTAACCAGAACCCATGATAAACTTACAAGGCAGATCAAAACCAGGAGGATAAATCAGAAGAGTGAATGTATACAAGCCAAAAGTCAGCCCGAGAGGTAATGTCAGAGCCAAAATCCGGAGATAAGTGGATTTCCCGTAACAATCAAATATAGAACAATCCAGCACAAACTAACAGGATATGGAAGTCACACTAGGTACAACCAAATAGCAGGCACATGGATGAGCAGGAACAGGATTTAATCTCCCTCCTCAGCTGCTAATTGGATCAGCATAGTAAAGGCCTGAAGACTGTGGAAGCTTCACAGAAACCTTAAAGTAACTGCAGCTAAATTGAGATTCCTGACAGACCGTATGTCATGTGGGTGATCTTGTGACCTTAAAGAATGGCAACATATTATCTTGGTGATCATGTGAACGTCATGTGGGTTTTCTCAATGGATTCAGCTAAAAATACCATGACCAATAAAATGCATACTTTTTTTTAACAGATGTTAGAAAAACTGTTGCAAAATGGATGTTAAAAACTGACACATGGCCAGAAAACTGTTAAAAAATAAGTGACACACTGAAGGAAAATGGACATTAAAAACTCAAAGTTTCATCAGCTGGAAGCCTTAATATTTGCTCTTAGCAAAGCTTTCACCCCCAACTCCAACTCTTTGCATTCTTCAATAGATGTCACTTCACTGATTCTTGCACAGTTGGATTTTTATCACTAGCCTGTACCATTCCTGAGCAATGAGTGCTGTTAGTTTCAGCACCCAATATACTAATTAGGCTCTCTACTATCAGGTGGATGATCCTGGACTGCAGCAGACAGCCCAGAACCACCCACTTGACAGTAGAGAGCATAGTTAACTTATAGGGTGCTGAAACTAACAGCATCTGTTGCTCAGGAATACTGCGAGCTAGAAGAAAGATTCCAACTGTACCAAAATCAGTGAAACACCTATTGATAGATGCAAAGAGTTGGAGCTGGTGGAAATAGCAAAAGGTCCCCTTTTTTACCAAGCCACAATAGAAGGGGCAGGGGCAGGATGTTAAAGGTTATACATTTCTGCAGATATTCTTCTTTACAAGGGAAATTGAATTACGGTGTTTACTTATTTTGTAAGAAGATGCACACACACACACAAACACACAAAAGAGATTTTAACTGGCTGACAGATGGATAACAAATCAGCCTATCTTGACACAAAGGTTTACAACCATGCATAGAATAAGATCATGAGATGGAGCAGGGAGTAGAATAAAAAAGCAAAACACTTTTTACATTATCCAAGTGGCTACAGATTAGCTCAGTTGATTATTAGCCATTTGCCTGAGGAAACAATTAATGACTGATAATCGGGGAACTTTTGATTTGACTGTTTCAATGGTGACTGTTCCCACATGAACAACTAATTTAAAGGAATTATCAAGTGACATAAAGAGTTATTTGTTTGTTAGGAAAATATAGTTTAATTGTGGCATCTACACTCATGGCCCGATTTCAGTGCTAGTCCTGGGGTTTTAGAAGCTCCACTTCAACATTCATTTAATCACAGGCACTGACCTTCATGCCCCCTCTCTGTGTCAGTGTCATTGTAAGGGAGGCATTGGTGGGGAGATCATCAGTTTCAGCAAGACGGTGGCAATATAGAACCCAATGCAGACTGGATTGCACTTTCATCATGACTGATGCGCCTCTTCATTGTCCAGCTCTCACAGAGCTGCTGCCCACACACCGCCCCCTGCAGGTCACTTGGAGTCTTCCACTCTGGAGAAAGGACACACATGACACTTGGTTTAACACTGTGGGTTTCTTCTTTACTGCAGCTGATTTTACTGTGGGATTGTAGAGTATCCCACCACCTGTCACAACAGGACCCTTGGCTTCCACCCACCAGAGTTGCTGATGTGCTTTGGTTCTTGTAACCAGTTGAAATATTGACAACTGTGCCTCTCTCAACAAGTACTTTGGACAACTCTGCTATCTTGCCCAGCCTCACTAGGTATTTCCTCCCGAAGCTTTCTTCCAGCAGTGAGCCATCTTTCCATTTTGCCAATCTGTCTTACAGCTGTCTCCTGTACCTGAAGTTAGGAACATGTCTTTCTACGCCAAGGCATTTCCCTGGGCAACGCCTGGCGTCAATAGTTCAGACCACAAAAGAGTAACAAACAACTTCTCCCGTGGTACAACTCTGGGTGTAACTTGTATTGCCCGAAAGGAATCACTGCACGATACAATTTCTAGAAGGTACCACAACACTGACCACATGATGATCTGAACAACCAAAGAAACATGAACGTGTATACAACACATCATACAACATAATGCAAGTACATCACAACAAATGATGAACGCAGTCTGTATAATAGTTTGCCAGGTGCTGGAGCACTAACTTGCTAGCATAGCATTCCTCATCACAGCTACAGGAGCAGTTAGGACTAAAAAAAAAAGCTTTTTAAAGGCGTTTATTATAAGGGGCTTATTCACTGTTCTTACAAGGCATAACATTATTCAGTACTATTGTGCCAAAGAAAACTGAATTATCATCCAATAATATCTGCACTTATCTGTAATAAAGACCTTTAACGTGGGGAAAGACATAACGACCATATTCGCCATTTTGTTACCAGTATAAAGTTGCAGGCCATTTTTCAATACAGTATTGTCAATATTAATTCAATAATTCTTAGCGGTTATCACTTATTTAAAGGTGTTTATTAGTGTCAAAACACATAAAAAGGACCATATTCGCCATTTTGTTACCAGTATAAAGTTGCAGGAAATATTTTAAAACAGTATTGTCAATAAAAATTCAATAATTCGTAGCGGCTATCACTTATTTAAAGGTGTTTATTAGTGTCTAAACACATAAAAAGGACCATATTCGCCATTTTGTTACCAGTATAAAGTTGCAGGAAATATTTTAAAACAGTATTGTCAATAAAAATTCAATAATTCTTAGCAGTTATCACTTATTTAAAGGTCTTTTTTAGTGTCAAAGCACATAAAAAGGACCATATTCACCATTTTGTTACCAGTATTAAGTTGCAGGCCATTTTTCAATACAGCATTGTCAATATTAATTCAGTAATTCAATAATTCTTAGCGGTTATCAATTATTTAAAGATGTTTATTAGTGTCAAAACACATGAAAAGGATCATATTCAGCATTTTGTTACCAGTATAAAGTTGCTGGCCATTTATAAATAGTATTGTCAATATAATTAAATAATTCTGAGCTACAAATCTCTGCCTTTATCATGCTTTTTTTTTTTTGGTGTTCATTAGTGGGTGAAGAAATAAGGGGCATATTTGCCGTTCTCTTCAAAGTAGAAAATAACAGGCCTTTTTGCCCTTTACAATTAAGTTTTTTCATCGAACATTATGTCAGACAGAGAAGCGATAGGCCATGCACAGGGGAGGGCCACAGGCCTAAATGTTTCTGGCGCAAGAACAGGTCGCAGCAGAGTAAGGGGGTGTGACAGCAGGGGTCAGTTACAGAGGCTTGAGCTCCCAGTGTCAAGTAGTGGTCGTGTCTTGACCAGCAACCCAACGGTTGTAGACTGGTTTACTCGGTCAACCAATTCATCCCAAGTCACATCAGACACCCCCAGCCAAGAGTCGGTGGGTTCATCAGACACAACCCTTAGTTGGCATGGCCCAGCAGCAGGCCCTGTGCTCTCACCTATCCTCAACCTGCCTCTGTCCTTTTCTGTTCCCTCAGCTAGAGAACTACTCTATGCTGTGGGCTCAAATCCACTGTACAGTGAGGAGGAGGTACTAAAGGACAGTCATCAGCTACTACTCAGCCAAGATGTGGAGGAGACATCCGCCGCTTCCTGCGGTAGGCAGGCAAGTAGTGATGAGGAGAGTGGTATGGGAGCTGGTGTTGAGGAGGACATCAGTGACCTGCAGACAGTAGTGGATGACAATGTAGACGATCGTAATTGGGAGCCGGGTGACGAAGGGGCCTCATCATCATCAGGAGAAGAGGGTTGCAGCTTGCGCATGAGGCAGCGAGGGAATCAGCAGGGAGGCAGCAGTGTGAGGTCGGGAGCTAAACGTGCCTGGGGTAAACCACCCGCTTCGCAGCAGCCTACCTGCCCGGAAAGCAGTGGTGCAGGGGTTCACAGAGGCAGTGGTGGTAGCAGTCAGTTATTGCGGAGTGTTGGGGGTAAAATCAGTTACTCGGCGGTGTGGCAGTTTTTTGTAAAGTCGCCGGGGGAGGTGAACATGGCCATATGTTCAAACTGTGGGCAGAAGGTGAAGCGTGACCAGGGTGCCAATGCTGGCACCACAGCCCTGTGCCAACATATGCAGCATCACCATAAAGTGGCCTGGGAGAGCCGTGGCTCCAATGTGGTGGTCCAGACTGCCGCAGCAACCGCTGCAGCACCCAGTGGCACACACCCCATTTCAGGCAGTCAAGGCTCCACCACCTCAGCTGAATGAAGCTGTGTGTCCTTCCCATCATCTGCTGGTTGTGATGCTCCTGATCCTCCTCCTCCTCCTAGTCAGTCATTGCGTCAGCAATCCATCACAGAATCTATATCTAAGAGACAACAGTATGTGTGCAATCATCCAACAGTGCAGTAGCTGAATGTGCTCTTGTCCAAGTTGCTGGTGCTGCAATCACTCCCTTTCCACTTGGTGGACTCTGCACCTTTCAGAGAACTGATGGCTTGCGCCAAGCCAAGGTGGAGAGTCCCAAGCCGTCATTTCTTTGCCAAGAAGGCAGCACCAGCCCTGCACAAATATGTAGAAGAGAAGGTGGGCCAAGTCCTTGAGCCTGTCGGTGTCTGCCAAAGTGCACAGCAGCGCCGACGTGTGGAGCTGTAACTACGGTCAAGGACAATATATGTCATTTACGGCCCACTGGGTTAATGTGGTGCCTGCCCAGACACACCAGCAACTTGGACAGGTGACGCAGCTTCTGCCTCCACGTTCTCACAACGTTGGTGATGCAACAATGTCAGCCTCATCCTCCACTGTCTCCTCAGCCTCCACTGCAGGGACAATTCCCAGTGCTCCTCCAGCATACCACATATGCAGGGCACAGTGGTGTCACACTGTTCTACACCTCGTTTACCTGGGCGAATGAAGTCACACAGGGGAGGAACTTCTCCGTGTCTTCAATCAAGAAATCAAATCCTGGCTTTCTCTAAGAGAACTTAAAATCGGAACATTGGTGACAGACAACAGGAAGAACATGGTGTCGGCCCTGCGCCAAGGAGGGCTGAGCCATGCGCCCTGCATGATGCACGTGTTCAATCTGGTTGTCAAGCATTTCCTTAAGTGTTCCACCCATCTGCAAGACATCCTAAAAATGTCAAGGAAACTTTGCAGGCACTTCAGCCACTCGTACACCGCCAAGCACACCCTCCTTGAGCTGCAGCGGTAGAATGGCCTCCCACAACATAGGCTGATATGCAATGTTTCCACCCATTGAAATTCAACCCTCCATATGCTGGATCGACTATATGAACAGAGAAAAGCCATTAACGATTTCTTGATGAGCTAAGAGGACAGAGGTACTCCCCCTGTGTAACTTTAACGTTAGCCAGTGGCAGCTCATGCGTGACACCTGCCGTTTGTTAGTTCCCTTTGAGGAGGCCACTTTGTTAGTCAGTCGCCAGGACTATGGGATGAACAACGTCATTCCACTGATTCACATCCTGGAAAAGGTGCTTTTCAATCTGGCTGGTCAGGGGACTGTAGATGTGGCGTCTACATCTGAAGGCCACATGAGCCCTGTGGGGGCTGAACTGGAGGAGGAGGAGGATGAGGAGGACATTGGAGCACAAACAATGTGTAGTCAAATGGGTGGAGAGGAGGAGCAGGAGCAATCAGAACAGCCAGAGGGAGATGAGGAGGATGAGGCAGATGACCCAGACACACCATGGTAGTATGCAGTGGAGATGGATGCAGGGAGTCCCTCGGAGTCACCTGTGCAAATGGCCCAATGCATGCTGACTTTCTTACGCAGTGACAGCCGAATTGTCACCATTCGGCAGAGGGATGACTACTGGCTCTCCACCATGTTAGACCCTCGCTACTGGGGAAAAATGGAGGCCTTTTTTACACCCGCTGAGAGGGGGAACAAATTGAACTACTATAGAGACATGCTATGTAGCAAGTTGACCGCTGCCTAACTGCGCCATCGTCCATCCTCTTGCATGTCCGACCGGGGGGGCCCTGAGCGCTCAACTTGCACTGGCATGGCAGCTGTGGGAGGGAGCGGGGGTGGCAAGAGCAGTATCGGCTCCATCAGCAGCAGCCTGATCCTAGAGTCACTGATGAGCAGCTTTCTTCAGCCGCATAGTGAAGAAGCTGCTCATCAGCAGCTAGACACAGAGCAGAAGTTGAACCAGCAGGTGGTGGCATACTTAGAGTGCACCCTGCCACCCATCATCTAAGATCCGCTGGACTACTGGGCAGCCAAACTGGGTTTGTGGCCACAACTGGCCGAGTTTGCCCTGGAAAAGTTGTCCTGCCGGCCAGTAGTGTGGCATCAGAGCGGGTGTTTAGTGCAGCGGAGCCATACTTTGCCACTGGTTCACTGTATGGCCTCCTAAGGCTGTTGCTACCTATACATTACAGGTATATCACCTTGCCACTCTGTGGCCTACACACGCTGCTGCCACCTCCGCCTCTGCCACTGGGTGACTGTATGGCCTCCTCACACTACTGCCACCTCCTCACTCTGCCACTGGGTTACTGTATGGCCTACTAAGGCTGCTGACACCTCCACACTCTCTTACCGGGTCACTGTATGGCCTACTAAGGCTGCTCACACCTCCACACTCTCTTACCAGGACACTGTATGGCCTACTAAGGCTGCTCACACCTCCACAATGTCACTGGGTCACTGTATGGCTTCCTCATGCCGCTTCCACTGGGTCACTGTATGCCCTACTCATGCTGCTGCCACTTGGTCACTGTATGCCCTCCTCATGTTGCTGCCACTGGGTCACTGTATGGCCTCCTTATGTTGCTGCCACTTGGTCACTGTATGGCCTCCTCATACCGCTGCCACTGGGCCACTGTATGCCCTCCTCAAGCCATTTCCACTGGGTCACTGTATGCCCTCCTCGTGCCACAGCCACTGGGTCACTGTATGGCCTCCTCATACCGCTGCCACTGGGTCATTGTATGGCCTCCTCATGTTGCTGCCACTTGGTCACTGTATGCCCTCCTCATGCCTCTGCCACGGGGTCACTGTATGCCCTCCTCATGTTGCTGCCACTGGGTCACTGTATGGCCTCCTCATGTTTCTGCCACTTGGTCACTGTATGCCCTCCTCATGCCGCTGCCACTGGGTCACTGTATGGCCTTCTCATGCTGCTGCCACCTCCATATTATGTCGCTTTGTCACTCTTAGGTTTAATGATGCTGATGCCAACTCCACATTATGTCGTCTTGCCACTCTGTAGACATATATGTGGAACCGACAGACGACGGTGTAAAAGGAGTGCCCTCTTTCACGCTACAGTAGGATGTTGGGCTTCTGCACGGTTCTTTCTACCTGGCACTAACATGGACCTGTAAGGCTGGGTTCACACTTGAGTTAGATGATCAGTTTTGGCCCCGTAACTGTCCAAATAAGTGAAGTGTGCATCGATTCTAAGAGCAACGCCTGTCATGTGCGTGTCATTCGGACTCACAGTATTGTTTGACTACCACAGTAGGCTCCCTATGCGTGTTACTACAAGGCACAGTATTATACACCACTATACAGGCTCTCTGAAGCTAGGAAATAGGTGTTTTTTAGCGATATTCGCCACAAAGTAATTCGGATCGAAGCAAATTTTTTTGGAACTTCGAATAGAAGTGCCGAATCGAACTTTTGCGAAATTCGCTCATCTCTAGTTATTAACTTAGATTTCTTAACAACCAAATACATTTTTATGTCCCTGGAAACTTTTAAGTAGGCTTTCATAGTTGCATTAAGATATGCAGTTTTAGCATGTCTTTTTGTTGATCGCTAGGATTTTGGTGTTGGTACCAGTTGACCTTATACCTTGGGTGATGACTAGCAGTTTCACTATGAGATACCAAGCACTTGCATTTCCATAAGAGACAGCTCATGCTGCTGTAGATGAAAATCAGGTTATTAGCAATGAACAAAGAGATAGCTTTGATGTTATGCACAAAACACTCCACTTACTAGTAATTGTATTTTCAAATGCTTTGCAGAGTTTGAAGAACATTCCTATAAGTCCATTTCTGCTTCCTATGATAAGTTTGAAATCTATCAGAAAACACTTTTGATAACAATAAAAATTCCATCATTATTTTCAATATGGAAATGGCGAAACAGGATCATGAATAGAGGTTTCACAATAATGTACTAAACTGGCTTTAATTTATAGTTTCTTTGAGAGAAAAAAAAAACACGCAAACTAAAGTTGGCCTACACATTATAAAACTCTATTCTGACTTTCCCCCAATACCAGATGGGCAAAAGAAAGTTCAGGCATACTGGATATTACCATGCCTGATCCTCTGTTCTCAAGGGACATAAGAAGCGTTTGGTAGCTCCTTATTTCACTCTTCCTATTGAAAACACATAACACACATCCAAATAGACCTGGGCATACATTACATGTGCATGAGGGGTTGGAAATATTTTTTAAATTGTATGACCTGAAAAAAATATCTCGTAATGTCCTACAGTATTGGCCACTATTAGAAACAAAATCGCAGAGACTTAAAAATTGTTTAATAGGGTGCATATATTTAGGATTTGGTGAAAGCCGGGAAAATAGTGTGATACTTATTACTATGACAAAAAATAAAGGGGATTTCCAGGCTTAATAATTGATGACCTGTCCTTAAGAGTGGTGCTGTTACTTCAAACAGCTGATCAGTAGGGATCTTGGGTGTTGGACCACCACTAATCTAAGGATAGGTCATCACTTAAAAAGTCCCAGAAACTCCCTTTAGGTTGGGTTTTTTTTTTTGGCAAAAACTGCAGCATTTTACAGTAACTGCAAAGTGGATGGGATTCTGGCTAATCCCATCCACATATTGCAGAGAAATATTCACAACGGAAATGCTGCAATATCAAAAACCGTCACGTTTTTGTAAATCGCAGCATGTCAATAATTGAAGCAGAAAATCTGCAGAGGAAAACTTTGCGGACTTTCTGTGAAACACGCTGCGGGAAAAAAATCCAATGCATTTCTGCCATGGTTTTTCCCGCAGCAGGGGGCCTTAGCTTTAATATTAAGTTGCTATTCATGTTAGATACTAATCTCTTCTTTATGCCTTCTAATGACTGGTGAATGTGTAGCAAATTTTATGCCACAAAAAAGGCAATTCCACTTTTTTGCCCATCTTTCAAAACTGGCATCACCTGACAGCCTTTCAGCCAATCATGAGTGGTAGGTAGAGAGGTAACAGCGCTTATGCCATATAAGCATATAAGATACTGTGCACAGAACGAAGAAGAGCAATTTTATGGCAGAGCTGCCTAGGAGAAAGATATGTTACCACTACATGATCTAAAGCAATAACTGCTAATATACTGCTAGTGGAAAACACCAACATTGCAAAAGTACTACAGAATTATAGAAAAGGGGTACTGCTTACCATGGGTTCTTCTAAGCAGCTGCCTAGCACTCTGAAAGTGAAAATAGTGGAGGACCACAAAGCAGGAGAAGGCTATAAGAAGATAGCAAAGCGTGGGAAATATGGCCATAAAACCATATCTCCTTTATTCTGTGGACCAGGAGTCTGTGTTATGTTTGCTTAGAGCCTTCCAATACACATCTCTAGGATGTCCCCCCTGCGGTGATAACAAGGTTAGCAGGGGTATGCTAATTGAGCCAGGGACAGAACAACAACGGGACTTGTTTATAGAGTAGAATGACCTGGAGCCACACTGGTTTTGATAACAGGCACCACCCCACGCTGTGTAGTAGTAATAGGGACAAGTAGTAATACATCAGAAATACTTAACTGGGGGTCTCTCATCATCACAGGGGGTAAGGTGTTCCTTCCCCATATTGAGTTTTTTTTAACTTTAGCCCTCCTGTTCCTGCTTTGTCTTGCTGTCAGTTGATGCTGTTTTGACTCCCCCCGCCGCAGTTCTGCACCTCCTCCTTCTGATCTGCGCCTTTCTCTTTCTAGAGGGAGTCGTTGCTGCCTGCCATTCTTTCTGATGCTGTCTGGCCTACTCCAGCCCCTGGTGTATGGTGGGTGCAGAGTCAGAGCCTGGTGTCTTCTAGTCTCGCCTCTGGCTCCCTGTTTGGTGGGAGGAAGGGTAAAAGTGTATTGCGCTGGACTGGCGTTCAGCTTCAGTCTATGTTCCTCAAGCTGCATCTATGCTGTAGCTGTGGGTATAGCAACTGGACTCTGCTGCTCCTGCCTGCCTTAATGCCGGCTTTATTCTGTTGCAGGACTCACGCCGGCCACTCTCTGACGTCAGCTGACGTCTTCTCTGCACACTTCGGCGCCTTCCCCTCCTGTTTGGGCGAATGGGAAGGCATTGAGGATGCTGTTTTTGTCACTTCCGTCCTTATGGTGTGATTTCTTTATTAAACCTGCTGCTTCCTCCTCCTTTTTTAAGAAAAATAATTCTTTTTCCATAATAAAGACTGTGAAGGAGGTTAGGTGAAAAGTAGTAAAGGAATAATTAAATAAATAATTTAATAAATCTGTCTATGCTAGACACTGTTGCCAGGTTGAAGTAGGTGTGCTCTGCTCCAGAGCCACTCCCCCACCTTCTATATAAGTCTGCTGAACACCTGGTTCTGCCTCTTTGTTTCTTCTGAACTGAAAGCCAGCACAGCTTGCTTGGTTGTGGTACTCTTATGCATATTGGAAGCCACCAATTGTGCAAGTTCTCCCGCTTAAAAAGATGAGAGAGGCCTGTAATTGACATCATAGGTGGACCTCAACTATGAGAGACAAAATGAGAAAACAAATCTAGAAAATCACATTGTCTGATTTTTTAAGAATTTATTTGCAAATTATGGTGAAAAATAAGTATTTGGTCAATAACAAACGTTCATCTCGATACTTTGTTATATATCCTTTGTTGGCAATGACAGAGGTCAAACGTTTTCTGTAAGTCTTCACAAGGTTGGCACACACTGTTGCTGGTATGTTGGCCCATTCCTCCATGCAGATCTCCTCTAGAGCAGTGATGTTTTGGGGCTATCGCTGGGCAACACGGACTTTCAACTCCCTCCAAAGATTTTCTATGGGGTTGAGATCTGGAGACTGGCTAGGCCACTCCAGGTCCTTGAAATGCTTCTTACGAAGCCACTCCTTCGTTGCCCTGGCGGTGTGCTTGGGATCATTGTCATGCTGAAAGACCCAGCCACGTTTCATCTTCATTGCCCTTGCTGATGGAAGGAGTTTTGCACTCAAAATCTCACAATACATGACCCCATTCATTCTTTCATGTACACGGATCAGTCGTCCTGGTCCCTTTGCAGAAAAACAGCCCCAAAGCATGATGTTGCCACCCCCATCCTTCACAGTAGGTATGGTGTTCTTTGGATGCAATTCTGCATTCACTCTCCTCCAAACACGACGAGTTGTGTTTCTACCAAACAGTTCTACTTTGGTTTCATCTGACCATATGACATTCTCCTAATACTCTTCTGGAACATCCAAATGCTCTCTAGCAAACTTCAGACGGGCCCAGATATGTACTGGCTTAAGAAGGGGGACACATCTGGCACTGCAGGATCTGAGTCCCTGGTGGCGTAGTGTGTTACTGACGGTAGCCTTTGTTATGTTAGTCCCAGCTTTCAGCAGGTCATTCACTAGGTCCCTCCGTGTGGTTCTGGGATATTTTCTCACTGTTCTTGTGATCATTTTGACCCCATGGGGTGAGATCTTGCATGGAGCCCCTGATCGAGGGAGATTATCAGTGGTCTTCTATGTCTTCCATTTTCTAATTATTGCTCCCACAGTTGACTTCTTCACACCAAGCTGCTTGCCTATTGCAGATTCAGTCTTCCCAGCCTGATTCAGGTCTACAATTTTGTTTCTGGTGTCCTTCCACAGCTCTTTGGTCTTCACTATAGTAGAGTTTGGAGTGTGACTGTTTGAGGTTGTGGACAGGTGTCTTTTATATTGATAACAATGTTAAACAGGTGCCATTACTACAGGTAATAAGTGGAGGACAGAACAGCCTGTTAAAGAAGAAGTTACAGGACTGTGAGAGCCAGAAATCTTGCTTGTTTGTAGGTGACCAAATACTTATTTTCCACCATAATTTGCAAATAAATTCTTAAAAAATAAGACAATGAGATTTTCTGGATTTGTTTTCTCATTTTGTCTCTCATAGTTGAGGTCTACCTATGATGTCAATTAAAGGCCTCTCTCATCTTTTTAAGTGAGAGAACTTGCACAATTGGTGGTTGACTAAATACTTTTTTTTCCCCACTGTATATTGAAGTGCTTATTATTTATTATTTATCCTTTCCTTCTCTACCTCATTCTATTCCTGAGCTAATTGTTTTTTGTTTCTTAAATTAGATGTCTTCCTCTGTGTAGGGTGGCGTCTCCTTCAGACGAAAGTCTGTGTCTAAACACAAGCATCTATCCTGCAGGGAGTTTAACCAGTGGCGTAACAAAAGTCTTGTGGGCCCGGGTGCAAAGTTTTGTTCGGGCCCCCTACCTCCTCCCTACAGCAAATTTTTGACAGTGACGGTTACAGGTGCTGCAGCTGTATCTCACTTGAAAGGGATACAGCTGTAGTACCCACAACTGCAATTATGAAGAATATGATGAGTGAGCAGCACAGCGTCTGGCATATAAAAACAATACTGGGAGCTGCGTGCTTTGGAAAACAGCTGATCTGCAGAGTCCTAACAGTCTAAGAAATACAAAGTTCAGTGGGGGTCCAACACCTGGGTCCCCTGCTGATGAATTCTTTGAAGTTACTGTGATGCTTTTGTGAGCGCCGTGACTCCTTCCCTATTTACATTGCACAGCATCAGTTATATAATCACCAAACAATGATATTACAGCCTGTAATAATAGTGCACGACTGTTATAAAACAGATGGTGTGTGATGTGAATAGTGAAGGGGCCCCACACAGTATTATATGCTCCAGAGTTGCCCCCACACAGTATTATATGCTCCACAGGGTCCGCCACATAGTATTATACACTCCACAGTGGCCCCCACACAGTATTATATGCCCAGCAGTGGCCCCCACACAGTATTATATGCTCAGCAGTGGCCCCCATACAGTACTATACGCTCCACAGTGGACCCCCACACAGTATTATACACTCCACAGTGGCCCCCACACAGTATTATATTCTCCACAGTGGCTCCCACACAGTATTATATGCCCAGCAGTGGTCCCCACACAGTATTATATGCTCCACAGTGGGCCCCACACAGTATTATACGCTCCACAGTGGCCTCCACATAGTATTATATGCTCCACAGTGGCCCCCACACAGTATTATATGCCCAGCAGTGGCCCCCACACAGTATTATATGCTCAGCAGAGGCCCCCACACAGTATTATATGCTCCCAACAGCCCTCTTCCACTCCGGTGCTATTATTATACTCTGGGATTTCCTCAGACCCCAGAGTATAATAATTCGGAGGCCCAGGGAAGGTGAATAAAAATAACAAACACTGATACTCATCTTGCCTCACCTTTCCTGGGCATCCTGGCTCAGTCAGGCTTTCTTCGGCCATCTTCAGACGTCCGTGCTGAGGCCTGTGATTGTTCCTCAGCAGTCACATAGGGGCACACTGACATCATTACGCAGCTGCACCCCATGTGACCACTGGGGCCTAATCAAAGGCTTCAGCGTGGCCTCAGTCACATGACGGAACGGCCCCGGAAAAGATGCTGAGCCCAGGAGAGGTGAGTATAAGTATTTATTATTTTAAGTCACCTCCCCTGGACTAACATCTATTGGAAAGGGTCCCGGTGACATGCCAGGGCCCCTTCTCATTTATAATATGTATAGCGATTGGCGAACAAGGCTTTCCCCCGACCCTGCCCCACCTGGCCCGGTCATAGTCGCACCCCCTGCGACCACGATCGTTACGCTACTGAGTGTAACATTCCCTTACCCGATGGTTACAAACACAATACAATACAATACAATACAATACCACCCGCCAGTGTCGCCCTAAAGAGCCCACTAACGAGCCTACCATCAGAGATGTTGTTATTTGGGTTAAGGAGTATGCGCAGGATACGATGAAAGACTTAAAGTAGTCACATATCGCAAAAAAAACGTGACGCAGTGAGGCATTTTCCTCTATTGTGTACTCGGATGAGGAATTCAGAATACTGAGACCAACTCTTCTGAAGATTCTGACATGGATATGGGTAAGACCCTATTCCTGCTTGAGAAAATCCAGAAACTGCTGAGGTCCATCAGGTAGGGTGACCATGATGTTGATCCCAGGGAAGCCTCCGATTCCACCTCTAGGGGGCCTAGGGCCTTCAAAGTGGATGACATGCTGTTTAAGGCCATGTCCACCAAGTGGAAGCACCCGGAAAAAAGCCTTTCTTCTCTCCAGGAGATTTAAGACCTTATTTCCAGTGAGAGAAGACCAACATGAGGTCTGGGGTCCAATCTACAGGATCCTATAAACAGGAGTTTATTCCGCCTCTTCAGCCCAATGTTCTGTGGGCATAGCCTCTAGTGAGGTAGCAAGAAAATTATGCGCAGACCTCTCCTCCCTTAAAAGCAATATAGATGCCGGGGTTTCCAGAGATGACCACCCTGAAGGGATATCTCAGGAAGCAGACTTCCTGAATGAGGCCACTATACACCAAGTGTAGGTATCTGCCAAATCCATGGCACTCACAATGGCCACCCGCAGACCCCTTTGGCTCAAGGAAAAGGTCCTATACTTGTCCATATTTGCAGCTCAGTCCATTCATTACAATGTATGGGTCAGTGAAAACCAAATCTGTGTGACATGAGTGACATTTTTACTGACCCGTACACTACACACAGTTGTGTGCATGAAGCCTTACATAACTAGCTCAAGTAAATAAATCAATAACACATACAGTGGCTTCCAAAAGTATTCATACCCCTTGATCTTTTTCACATTTTGTCACTTTTCAACCACAAACTTAAATGTATTTTATTGAGATTTTAAGTGATAAAACAACACATAATTGTGAAGTGCAACGAAAATGATACATGGTTTTCAAAATTGTAATTAAATAAAAATCTGAAAAGTGTGATTTGCAAAAGTATTTATCCCCTTGTACTTTGATACCCTAAGTAAAATCCAATGCAATCAATTGCCTTCAGAAGTCACTTAATTAGTTAATAGAGTCCA
Organism: Leptodactylus fallax; assembly: GCA_947044405.1. Lineage (NCBI taxonomy): Eukaryota > Metazoa > Chordata > Amphibia > Anura > Leptodactylidae > Leptodactylus > Leptodactylus fallax. The sequence continues at coordinate 2,216,028 of CAMRHE010000148.1, read as the reverse complement.
GCTTGTGTAATTTAGTCTCAGTATATATACACCTGTTCTGTGAAGGCCTCAGTGGTATGTTAGAGAACACTAGTGAACAAACAGCATCATGAAGACCAAGTAACTCACCATACAGGTCAGAGATAAAGTTGTGGAGAAGTTTAAAGCAGGGTTAGGTTATAAAAACATATCCCAAGCTTTGAGCATCCCAAGGAGCACTGTTCAATCCATCATCCAAAAATGGAAAAAGTATTCTACAACTGCAAACCTACCAAGACATGGCTGTCCACCTAAACTGACAGATGGAGCAAGGAGAGCACTGGTCAGAGAAGCAGCCAAGAGTCCCATGGTCACTCTGGAGGAGCTGCATAAATCCACAGCTCAAGTGAGAGAATCTGTCCACAGGACAACTGTAAGTCGTGCACTCCACAAATCTGGCTTTTATGGAAGAAAACCATTGCTGAAAGAAAGACATAAGAATTGCCGTTTGCCACAAGCCATATAGGGGACACAGCAAACATGTGGAAGAAGGTGCTCTGGGCAGATGAGACCAAAGTTGAACTCTTTGGCCTAAATGCAAAGCGCTATGTGTGGCAGAAAAGTAAAACTGCTCATCACCCTGAACACACCATCCCCACTGTGAAACATGGTGGTGGCAGCATCATGCTGTGGGGATGCTTTTCTTCAGCAGGGACAGGGAAGCTGATCAGAGTTGATGGAAAGATGGATGGAGCTAAAAACCTGTTGGAGGCTGCAAAACACTTGAGACTGGGAAGGAGATTCACCTTCCAGCAAGACAATGACCCTAAACATACAGCCAGAGCTACACTGGAATACAGTGCCTTGCGAAAGTATTCGGCCCCCTTGAACTTTTCAACCTTTTGCCACATTTCAGGCTTCGAACATAAAGATATAAAATTTTAATTTTTTGGTGAAGAATCAGCAACAAGTGGGACACAATTGTGAAGTGGAATGAAATTTATTGGTTATTTTAATTCTTTTGTAAAAAATAAAAAACTGAAAAGTGGGGCGTGCAATATTATTCGGCCCCCTTAAGTTAATACTTTGTAGCGCCACCTTTTGCTGCGATTACAGCTGCAAGTTGCTTGGGGTATGTCTCTATCAGTTTTGCACATCGAGAGACTGAAATTCTTGCCCATTCTTCCTTGGAAAACAGCTTGAGCTCAGTGAGTTTGGATGGAGAGCGTTTGTGAACAGCAGTTTTCAGCTCTTTCCATACATTCTCGATTGGATTCAGGTCTGGACTTTGACTTGGCCATTCTAACACCTGGATACATTTATTTGTGAACCATTCCATTGTAGATTTTGCTTTATGTTTGGGATCATTGTCTTGTTGGAAGATAAATCTCCGTCCCAGTCTCAGGTCTTTTGCAGACTCCAACAGGTTTTCTTCCAGAATGGTCCTGTATTTGGCTCCATCCATCTTCCCATCAATTTTAACCATCTTCCCTGTCCCTGCTGAAAAAAAGCAGGCCCAAACCATGATGCTGCCACCACCATGTTTGACAGTCGGGATGGTGTGTTCAGGGTGATGAGCTATGTTGCTTTTACGCCAAACATATCATTTTGCATTGTGGCCAAAAAGTTCGATTTTGGTTTCATCTGACCAGAGCACCTTCTTCCACATGTTTGGTGTGTCTCCCAGGTGGCTTGTGGCAAACTTTAAACGAGACTTTTTATGGATATCTTTGAGAAATGGCTTTCTTCTTGCCACTCTTCCATAAAGGCCAGATTTGTGCAGTGTATGACTGATTGTTGTCCTATTATTGTCATTTAACTGCATTGTTATTGTTTTGCTCCTGGTGGTGGAAAAATCTTTTTCTTCTTGTATACTACAATCTGTTCTTACATTCCCCAATAGCTCAGTGTGTTAATAGGTTGATTCCCAAGTTAAAGGTCACTGGTTCAAATCGAGGATCAGCCATGAAGAAGATTTCCGAAGAAAAGATAAACAGCATCATCCAATTCATTGATAGTGGTGTCTCGGCCAAGAAAATTGCCAAACTGCTTGATGTAAGTGCCATGACAGTTAGAAGATTACAAAATGAAGTCCATCCATTCAAAACCAAGAGGTAAAGTATCGGAGTCAACAATTCGGTTCATCACAAGGTTTATCTGTTCTGGTGCACGTCACAGCACAAACACTGCAGTGAAGGTGGCTTGAATGCTTTGTAATAGTGATATCACAGATCCATGCAAGCACTGCGCGACACGTGTTACACAAGTCTGAAATGGTTGCCCAAAAAAAGGTGAAGAAGCCTTGACTTCAATATCGTCATAAGAAGAATTGGCTCAAGTTTGCAAAAAGTATGAAAAGTGGACAGTAGAAGATGGGTGCAAATATGTCTGGAAGAAACAAGGGAAAAGGGGACTAATGGATCGAGAAATTGAAGGAACGGTCAAGTTTGGTGATATGGGGTTGTTTCACATCCACAGGTGTTGGATATTTGGCTAGGATCAATGGCGGTCTAAATGCTGAGCTATATGTGACAAGTTACTCCATACACTAGAGTACGATGGGTATGAAAAGGACGATATAGTGCTCCAGCAGGGTAACGACCAAAGCATACACACGTGGACAAAATTGTTGGTACCCCTGGTTTAAAGAAACAAAAACCCACAATGGTCACAGAAATAACTTGAATCTGACAAAAGTAATAATATATAAAAATTCTATGAAAATGAACAGATGAAAGTCAGACATTGCTTTTTAACCATGCTTCAACAGAATTTAATATTTTGTTGCACAACCTTTTGAGGCAATCACTGTAACTGTCAATGAGACTTCTGCACCTCTCAACAGGTATTTTGGCCCACTCCTCATGAGCAAACTGCTCCAGTTGTCTTGGGTTTGAAGGGTGCCTTTTCCAGACGGCATGTTTCAGCTCCTTCCAAAGATGCTCAATAGGATTTAGGTAAGGACTCATAGAAGGCCACTTCAGAATAGTCCAATGTTTTCCTCTTAGCCATTCTTGGGTGTTTTTAGCTGTGTGTTTTGGGTCATTATCCTGTTGCAAGACCCATGACCTGCGACTGAGACCAAGCTTTCTGACACTGGTCAGCACATTTCTCTCTAGAAACCCTTGATAGTCTTGAGATTTCATTGTACCCTGCACAGATTCAAGACATCCTGTGCCAGATGCAGCAAAGCAGCCCCAGAACATAACAGAGCCTCCTCCATGTTTCACAGTAGGGACAGTGTTCTTTTCAAGATATGCTTAATTTTTCCATCTGTGAACAAAGAGCTGATGTGCCTTTCCAAAAATTTCTGTCCATAGGACATTCTCCCAGAAGTTTTGTGGCTTGTCAACATGTAGTTTGGCAAATTCCAGTCTGGCTTATTTAAGTTATTTCTGTAACCATTGTGGGTTTTTCTTTCATTAAACGAGGGGTACCAACAATTTTGTCCACGTGTGTATGTCAAGATTAACGAAGAAATGACAATGAAGTATAAGTACTGGATTGGCCCCCACAGTTCCCAGACCTCAACGCAATCGAACACTTGTGGGTAGTGTTGAAGAAAAAGCTGTATTTGTACCCAAGTGAGTCGACTAGTATGCACAAACATTGGGATCTTGCAGAAGAGACCTGGGATCAGATTTCGGTAGAGACAGTCTTGAAATCTGATCGAGAACATGCCCAGTAGGATTCAGGCAGTGTTGAAAGCTAAAGGTGGATTTACAAAATGCTAACAAAATAATAAAAATAAAAATTTTGATTTTTAGAAGCAAAAACAGTAGCAATGCAAGACAAGACAATACATGACAAGAATCTGCATAATTAATCATATGCTAAATAGCTGCAAGTCAAATTTATGTATGAGATAGCCAAGATGATTGTCTATAAAATGATAGTAGTATCAAGTTCGAAGCTGTAGTGGATGTTGAGATATGGAGCCTGAAAGTTAAAAACATTGTTACCCTTTTGCTCATCAGTGTACTGTGTGTATTTGGAGCGTTATACCGTGTGGGCAACAGGAAAGGGGGCGCTATGCCGTGTGGGGGCCCCAAGTCAAAACTTTGCTATGGGGCCCAGGCTTTGCTAGTTACCCTGCCTAAGGTGCCAGTTTAGTGGAGAGTACCAAGAAGTGACGGTACAAAATGATAATGGAAATAGATCAAGGCAACATAAAAAATCTGCTAGACAGTTGCCACCATAATGTTAATGGGCCCACAGTTTGAAGATTTACACATAAAAGTAATTCCTTCACAATATAGGCTAGCATGACCGTCCTGCATGTGTGTATCTATCATATCTAGCTATCTATAGGGAACAAAGTATAGTTCACCAACTTGGGATGGCTCCAACTGAATAAAGCCCCACAAAGTATTAAGACAGACTTTCACTGTCAATCCTGATAAATATAACATCAAATGAACGCTATGATTATGGAGCACAGAACACAATGCTGGTAGCCTCAGCGATATTTATTCCACTCAGGGCACAACACAAGTGACCAATAATGATTCACCACACAGTGCTTACTCATATAGCCCACTGAAAGAGATAGCAGCAAGCTTACCAGTAGATCCCAGATCAGACTTTATTGAGTGCTGATAACATGTGCCCCAACTTCAGAGTGTATTCATGTCAAATCGATTCACAAAGTGAAGTAAACGTCCATGTCCACTATGTCTCTATAGAGTGTAAACGGGTAATGTCACAGCTTACAGACTGGACTTCCTAAGGTAAACACTCCAAGGTAACCATCACTATTCATATATCCAACACATATACATTTCTTATTTGTTCTGTGGCAGCACAGATGAGTCTATCCCCGCCTTTAATTCCTTCTATGACCGGCCCACCTATGTAGCAATGAAACTGTTAATTAGTATAATTGATGGTATAACAACCCCCCCTTCCACTATTTCTTTGTGTTTTTATTTGTCCTCGTTTTTTCCTAAAAGTGGCCTACAGGGGGATTTCCTTTAATATAGGTTTTTTTGTTTTTCTCTGTTTAATGTTCCCAGGCTAGGTCTGAAGTTCTCAGATAGCATTATTATGCGCCTGGAGGATCCTCTAAAGTCAGGGTGAGCAGCTTTAAGACTAGCATTGACTAGCCAGTGTCTGGAGAAGAAGATGCCATGGGTACTAAAATCTAATGCGGCTATAGCCACCATTCCAGCTGAAGTTCTCCGGCTCAGCGTTCTCCAGTGCCTAATGCGCATGTCTGAGAGGTGCAGAAGGAGCAGGAAGCGATCACAGCAGTGAGAGATGCTGGAACAGTACCTACTTCAGCTGAAGGGAATCTCTGATGACACAAGTATGTCGCGTCATGGTGGGGGCAGAACTCCCAGTCTGGGATTGCCCATTTAAACCTGCTGACAAGAAGGGCCGGCATGCTAAGAGAGTAATTTTTCTATACTTGCAGACAGGGGCGTAACTAGCAAAGACTGGGCATCACAGCAAACTTTTGACTTGGCCCCCCCCCCCCCACGGCATAGCTCCCCCTTTCCTGGCCTCCACACAGTATAACACCCCATTTACATACACTATAATCTCCCATAGCGGCCCCTCCACACAGTATAATGTCCCAAAGCGGCCCCTCCACACAGTATACTTTCACATAGTGGCCCCTCCACACAGTATAATGTCCTATAATGGCCCCTCCACACAATATAATGTCCCAAAGCGGCCCCTCCACACAGCATAATGTCCTATAGTGGCCCCTCCACATAATATAATGTCCCTTAGTGGCCCCCCCACACAGTATTATGTTCCATAGTGGCCCCTGCAGACAGTATTATGTTTCATAGTGGCCCCTCCACACAGTATTATGTCCCATAGCAGCCCCTGCACACAGTATTATGTTCCAGAATGGCCCCTGCACACAGTATTATGTCCCACAGTGGCCCACATAGTGCACCACCCACAAACTATTGCAGACCCCAGAGTATAATGATCAGAGGCCCAGGGGAGGTAACAAACATAAAAACCAGTGTTACTCACCTCTCCTGGGCTCTGACGCACTCCCTGCTGCTTTTGGCCCTCTTCAATATCAGCACAGACATCACGTGGGCCACGCAGGCATTGTGACGCATAATTACCCCGGCCTGGCCCACGTGACATCTGTGACATCACTAAAGATGCCCGATGATTGCAGGGAGTCACGCTGGAGCACAGGAGAGGTAACACTGGTTTTTATGTTCGCTCACCTCCTCTGGGCCTCCGATCATTATACTCCAGGTTCTGAAAAAACCCCAAAGTATAATAATAGCAGTATTTGTTGGAGGTCATCCAACAAATACTGTTGCTGCGGGCCGATTTCTGAAGATAATTATTTGTTTTTAAAAAAAAAAAATTCTGTTAAGTTAATTAAAAATGTTTAAAAAAATATAGAAACAGGACAAGCTGTCTCGTCCTTTCTGCACTCGGACACTCTGTTTTATTTCCCCAAAAGAAAGGCTACAGTCCTTCCGGGGCATCCAGTCTTGAAATCCATTATGGAGATGGAGTTGAAATTTACGGCTAGAAGATTTGAGATTTCCAGGTTTAAAACTGTGTACAAATTAGATCCTGGGGAATGTGAAGCTTAGGAAGAGCCAGCCAGAGTTGATCCAGCAGTAGCAAACCTCTCTAGAAAATAATTTTCCCAGCAGATGATTCATATCTTCTTAAAGATCCAATGGATCGCAGAGCTGATATGTTTCTTAAAAAAGTATATGTTGCATATGTATCCTTGGTTATCTAAAGCTGCCATGACAGTTGTTCATGTGTCCAGGGCATTAAGATTATGGCTAAGTCAGTTCGGAAGAGACATTCAAGATGGTGTTCCAAGGGAAAAGCTAATGGAGCAACCGTATTCACTTAAACTTGATGAAGACTTTTCTTCTGACTTTCCCTTAAATACATTAAGAATAGCCGCAAAGAATCTTGCAGTTACCAATGTGACAAGAAGAGCTATATGGCTAAAGCCTTGGAGAGAAGAAGCTACATCAAAATATAATTTCTATTCCATGCCCTTTAAACCTGGAAGACCTTTTGGGGAGAAACTGGATCAGCTTTCGAAAGCTAATAAGAAGGCAAGAGCCTTGGTCTTTCCTCAGGCCAATAGAAACTTTAAGCCTCGTTTGCGTTATCAAAGAAGTTAAAGCAAAACCAAAAAATAGGATAGGTAATAGGTGTACCAAAATTTGAGTCAATCAAAAAAATAATACAGTACACTAAAAATTTTCTTTTACTGATGCTTTACTAAAAATAGCTATAAGCTATTAGAACAGTGTGAATTGTAAAATTAGTGTGAGCACTTGTATAGCATAAAGTGCTAAAATAAGAGAGAACCCTCTCTAATAACACCTGAATATTGCCAAGATGTATAAAATAAAAAAACACTCATCTAGAAGGAGCATTGGCTCAAGAAACATTAGATAAGGTTACAACATAAGCTCCAGAATCCTATAACGTAGTTTGAAAAAATGGAGGTGACCAAAACTTGTAACAACTGATATGTCACTCTCCGTCCCCAATGAAATCATTTGGACTAACCCAGGTAGTTCATCCCTCCTGAGTAGTCACAGTATTCAAAGTCTCACAAGAGATTTCAAAGGTACTAATAAATATCAGGACCCCCAAGACATAGGTTTAATTGCAAATCCAACTATTGCTCAGTCATAAAGCCCTAAGTAGGCTGCAGCTTAGTTAAGTATACATGGGGGAAAGCTTGATACATGTTTTCACTTCCCATACAGGACAGCACTGTTAGCATCTAATACTTGATGCAACATTTCTGCTAGGTTACTAAACTACCTAGCTCATCAGAGGTATGAGCAGTAAAACTTGACTAGCTTCTTACTATATATACACAGAAGCCCACACACATATAGTCCTCTCTCGACTGTGATGCATGCACATACAAATGTCTTTCCTCCAGTCCAGATTATCCAGAGTCTTCTGCAGAAAATATTGATGGAAGGCCCATCAGTGATAATAATAGCACCATTCTGGTCCTGGAGGGCCTGGTTTCCTCTATTGCAAATTTCGAACAATGAGCATTGGCCTCTTCCACAGCATCTGTTATTCTAGAAAGGCCTGTTTTATCCACAGGTGAGCAAACTCCATCTTTCAGCTTGGTTTGTGGGTGAAGACTGAAGAATACAGGGTCATCAGTAATTAATACTCTATTGGCAGCCTGTAAGGACTCAAATAAGATTTATCATAAAATATGGTCTAAATTTTCTTCCTAGCTCAGCAATTCAGTAGACATACCAAGTGTTCTACAATTTTGCAAGATGGTTTCCAAAAAGGCCTTAAATTTAATACTCTCAAAGTACATATGACAGCTATTAACGCCATGACTGATCGAAAATTCTCTGGTCATCCTTTAGTGTCAAGATTTTTCAAAGCGATTAGGAATCTGAGACCGGAAGTGAAACCTCCTGTACCTGTTTGGGACTTGTTTGTTCTCAATGCTCTGACATCCCATCTATTCGAACCTATCCAGGATATTGACCTAAAATGGATATCATGTAAGGCAGCCTTTATAGTACCAATTACATCTGCTAAAAGGCTGGGTGAACTACAGGCCTTATCTTCAAGAGGCCCATAGTTAAGAATTTTGCACAATGGGTTCTCCTGAGAACTTTGCCAAATTTCATAAATAAAGTTCCTTCTTTTCACAATATCAATAAAGATTCTTTCCTACTGCTGTTCTATCCTCATCCTGAGACAGAAGAACAGTTACGTTTCCATACCTTAGATGTTAAAATATCTATTCTGATTTTCCTGGATAGAACCAAGAATTTCAGAAAAGAAGAAACTTTATTTCTACTTTTTTCAGGCGCCAGGAAAGGGACGAAATCCTCTAAAGACACATTGACCAGATGGATCAAGTCTACTATTCTGGAGGCCTAATCTCTTTACCAACTATACCAAGGACACATTCTACACGTTCCACAGCAACCGCATGGGCTGAAAACGCACAAGTCTCTATCTTGGATATTTGTAATGCTGCTTCTTAGAGCTCTTCCTCTACCTTCATCAGGCATTATAGCCTGGACATCTACTCTGAGGGTCCAGCCTTTCACACAGCAGTATTTAATACGTTTTCCAAATGATGATCTTTCCCCCCTCAGGTAGCTAGCTAGGTCCCATCTTTGCTGCTGCAGGACTAATAAGAAAGACAAAATTTGGTTTTACCTAAAATTTTACTTTCTTTGAGTCCAAGACAGCACATCACCCTCCCAACTTAAAATTAAGTAAAAAAAAACTTGTCCAGTAAAAGCTCAAGGAAATAGTGGAAGGGCAGGAAACTGTGTCATTGCTATGTAGGTGGGCCAGTCCTAGGAGGAATGAAAGGCGGGGATACAGACTCATCTGTGCTGCCTTGGACTCAAAGAAAGTAAAATTTCAGGTGAAACCCAATTTTGTCTATATCCATGTCCAATAAAAGCCAACACACTATAGTGACACTTGTGCAGGATTGGTTGTAGAGGGGAGGTATATTTCACCCAGATTCATCTTCTATGTGAGATAGCAGATAGGGTGGTATTTAAGACTGACTAGGACAGTGATGGCTAACCTTTTGAGCTTGGTGTGTCAAAATTCGTAAAAAACCAAACATTTGGGATTCGTCCTGGGCGATTTATTGCCCACTGCGATATGCATTACAGTAAATTATTATACTCTGGGGTCTCTTTAGAGTGTGTTCACACAGAGTCTTTTGGCAGTGGATTTTGACGCGGAATCCGCGTCAAAATCCGCCTGAAAAAACTCCTCCCATTCATTTCAATGGGAGTCAGTAGCGTTTTTTTTTTCTCTAGCGGCTTTTTTCCGCTAGCGAAAAAAAGCAACATGACCTATCTTGCCACGGATTCCGCCCGCGGTGTCCGCGGCTTGAGACGCGCTCCTGATTAGGCCCATTCATCCAGGCTTAATCAGGAGCGGTTAGCAGCGACAGAATGCTGATGCACTGCATCGGAATCCCGTTGCGGCAGACCGCGGCGAAAACTCTGGGGACAGAAAATTTTCCGCCATGTGAACACACCCTTAGACCCTATGGTATAATAGGTGGAGGCCCACATGATGCCCGGCATGCACATGTCAACGCTGAGACACAATCACCAACATCAGCAGTGACCTCAGGCACATAATGTCACAGGAGAGCACCGGACACCACCAAAGAAGCAGAGATAGAGCACCAAACGCAGTGAAGAGGGCCAAAAGAGGTAAAGAAAGATGAGTATAAATGTTTTTATTTTTGTCACCTCCCCTGGGCCTCAAACTATTATACTCAGGGGTCTAAAGAGACGAAAGAAACAAACCAGAGGATCATTTCATCCAAACACGGGATGAAACAAATCTTTAGAGGTTTGCCCATCTCTAGGACAGAGTTAGTATCAGTACTGCCCCTCATCCCCTGCTACATCTATCCCATTCCTCATGCACAGATAGAAATGGCATATCGGTTATGATATTCACACGTGGACAAAATTGTTGGTAGCCCTCGTTTAATGAAAGAAAAACCCACAATGGTCACAGAAATAACTTGAATCTGACAAAAGTAATAATATATAATTTTTTTATGAAAATGAACAAGTGAAAGTCAGACATTGCTTTTCAACCATGCTTCAACAGAATTTTTTTAAAAATAAAACTCATGAAACAGGCCTGGACAGAAATGATGGTACCTCTGAAAATAATGTGACCAAAGGGACATGTTAAATCCAGGTGTGTCCACTAATTAGCATCACAGGTGTCTACAATCTTGTAATCAGTCAGTGGTCCTGTATATAGGGCTACAGATACTCACTGTGCTGTTTGGTGACATGGTGAGTACCACACTCAACATGGACCAGAGGAAGCGAAGGAAAGAGTTGTCTCAGGAGCTTAGAAAGAAAATTATATACAAGCATGTTAAAGATAAAGGTAATAAGGCCATCTCCAGGCAGCTTGATGTTCCTGTGACTACAGTTGCACATATTATTCAGAAATTTAAGATCCATGGGACTGTAGCCAACCTCCCTGGACGTGGCCGCAGGAGGAAAATTGATGACAAATCAAAGAGAAGGATAATACGAATGGTAACAAAAGAGCCCAGAAAAACTTCTAAAGAGATTAAAGGTGAACTTCAAGCTCAAGGAACATCAGTGTCCGATCGCACCATCCGTCGTTGTTTGAGCCAAAGTGGACTTCATGGGAGACGACCAAGGAGGACACCATTGTTGAAAACAAATCATAAAAAGCCAGACTGGAATTTGCCAAACTACATGTTGACAAGCCACAAAGCTTCTGGGAGAATGTCCTATGGACAGATGAGACAAAAATCAAACTTTTTGGCAAGGCACATCAGCTCTATGTTCACAGATGGAAAAATTAAGGATATCTTGAAAAGAACACTGTCCCTACTGTGAAACATGGAGGAGGCTCTGTTATGTTCTGGGGCTGCTTTGCTGCATCTGGCACAAGATGTCTTGAATCTGTGCAGGGTACAATGAAATCTCAAGACTATCAAGGGTTTCTAGAGAGAAATGTGCTGACCAGTGTCAGAAAGCTTGGTCTCAGTCGCAGGTCATGGGTCTTGCAACAGGATAATGACCCAAAACACACAGCTAAAAACACCCAAGAATGGCTAAGAGGAAAACATTGGACTATTCTGAAGTGGCCTTCTATGAGTCCTTACCTAAATCCTATTGAGCATCTTTGGAAGGAGCTGAAACATGCCGTCTGGAAAAGGCACCCTTCAAACCCGAGACAACTGGAGCAGTTTGCTCATGAGGAGTGGGCCAAAATACCTGTTGAGAGTTGCAGAAGTCTCATTGACAGTTACAGGAATCATTTGATTGCAGTGATTGCCTCAAAAGGTTGTGCAACAAAATATTAAGTTAAGGGAACCATCATTTCTGTCCAGGCCTGTTTCATGAGTTTTCTTTTTTTAAAAATTCTGTTGAAGCATGGTTGAAAAGCAACATCTAATTTTCATTTGTTCATTTTCATAGAATTTTTATATATTATTACTTTTGTCAGATTCAAGTTATTTCTGTGACCATTGTGGGTTTTTCTTTCATTAAACGAGGAGTACCAACAATTTTGTCCACGTGTGTGTATATACATCCCTGCATTTCTCTTCTGTGGGATTGTGTTCCCCTTGCTGATAAATGTCAGCCTGAACAGAGTAGCAGTAAATCACTCCTGTGTCATTTTGCTAATTAAAGTCATTTTTTGATAATGATTGGTTATTTCTATATTTATGATGTTCCTACTCTTGGAGAACCCCTTTAAATAAATGTAAGCATGTAAAAATCTTCATTTTTTTGAAGATTACAATAAAAGGTGCTGAAAGTGCTTAACACTGAATCACACTTGACTGGGAGCTGAGCTAGGCAGATATCTGGCACCCGCAATCCCTACTGATCAACTGTTCACAGCAGCTGTTGGTACTGGAACTACATCAATTGTATATCGGCTGTCCCAGGTTACTGCAGCTCTCTTAAAATTATGGTGCATGAGAACTGCTGCAGTGCACCAGAATTATGAGGAGGTTGGATTCTTTTAATAATACTGGTGCACCTGCTGCCAGTGCTCATGATATCAAGACTGGCACACAATGCACCAGTCTAAATAATTACCCCCCACAGAGTTTATGTGGTCATTTTTAATTTTACTCTTTTACTTCACACAATAGTATTATTACCATTTTTTGCTGCCTGATGTATACTTGTGCTCATGTCCCATGCTTACTAGGATAGACTGGAGATCACTTTCTTCTGCATAGTAAAACTTTCAACTCAGAGAAAAATGAATAGAAGAGATACATCAAAGTCATTAGACACATATTAATTTTAGATAATTATAAATTAAGGATACAGTCTGAATTATCCATAGTCTCTAGTCTATAAAGTGAAATTCAGAGGAGGAGAATTCTAAAGCTACTTGTTTGACACATCATAAACCATCCACCATAAATGTAATTGTATGAAATTACTGTTATTAAATAACCCCTTTTCGACTCAATGGTAATCCATCAATTCAGCTCACCTTGGTACGCTTTTCTTGGTTTTTGTACTGCACAAAATTGCCAGAAAGTACTTGCGTACTGGCCACTTTTTTTTTAGTTCCAGCCTTAGACTTGGTGATAAGTGAGCCAAAGTGGTACTAGAAGGTCACGTGTCCAAAAACTGATCAGCTGACTAGTTCTTACTATGAAAGACACCAACTATAAAGTGGGTATTTTATGCAGTGAAAAACAAACTAAGTAGTGCCCAAAACATGCTAACTCGAGTTGGACTGAACTGAGTTGAGCCAGTACCATGCAGGGCTAATGTTATACTGGAATAACTGTCTGTTCATATCTGTGTAAAAGCTCAATTTAGAACTATGTTTCCACCAAACACCCAATTCAGAACAATGTAACTAATTTTTTGTTGCAGAAATTTGTACAACAAATCTCCTACATGTCAATATACCCCAACAGTATGTAGACAATTAACTCTGTCATAGGATTTTCACAGATTTTTTTCTGTCTCATTTTATTAAAAATATCGTACCATTGTGTATTCAATACAGATTTGCAAACTGCATTAAAAGGAGTTGTCCATGATATTTTAGTACTGGGTCAGGAGGCCAGGGAAGGTGAAACCTAATAAAAAAACAAAAAAACATACTCACCTATTCACGGCGCACTGGTGTCCCCCACCGCTGTCCAGTTCAACGGCGTCTGGGGGCTTGTTCCAGCAGAAGTCCTCGCTGCACGTGACCGCTAAGATACATCACCAATGATAATCCCAGGCCCTTTCCTGTGACCACTGAGGCCACAGCAGCCACGTGCGTTGAGGACTTTCACCAGAACAAGCCCTTGGGAGCCACTGGACCAGACAACAGCAGAGAACACCGGAGCGCTGGGACAGGTGAGTATGGTTTTTTATTAGGTTTCACCTTCCCTGGCCTCCTGTCCCTGTAATACAATATCCTGGAAAACCCCTTTAAGGCTGAGGCCCCACTTTGCAGAAATGCATATTTTTTTGTTGCAGATTTTGCTGCAGTTTTTTTTTTAAGCCAAAGTCAGGAATGGATTGAGCAGAAGGTAGAAATATAAGAACTTTCTATATATTTCCCATCCCTTTTGTAGCCATTCTTGGCCTTGGCTTAAAAACATAGCATAATCTGCAACAACAACAAAAAAAAGCTGCATTTCCACAACATGGGCTTTCAGCTTAAGAAAGTGCTGTGTAAAAAAAAAAGCTATCATTTTTCAAGCATTTTTTTTTTTCCATAGATGTAACTCTAGTCTATAGACAAAAAGTAATCGTATTACCCTTCAAAGATTTCTCATGGAAATATATATGCATATCTGATTTTTCAATTTCCATTGACTACTCTTGGGAAAAACAGCATCTATATGTCATCTGATGGAGTATGCCTTATTTTTTATTCACATGTCAGTAAACAGACTGAGTATACAAAAAGCAAAATAGATTGTCATACACAGATATCAAATGGATAACCATAGTGTCCTATTGCACATCTGAACTTACAATTCATAGGGATTCATAATGCTAGTGAAGGCAGCACAGGACTAATGACTACCTACTAAACTAATGTGACTAATAGGCTCATTGTACTTGTATCTATACCATATAGATCTGAATAGGAGATTTTCCTTGTTTTAAATTGCAAACTTTCTAGAGCTGCCTGTAGGCGGCAGTAATTTGACATACAAGTATTCCAGTCTGTGCACTGCCCAGATGGGGGAGACTGTGCTTTCTCATGTTAAGCATGGATTATTGATCTGATACTTTTTACATATTCTCAGGTGTATAGAGAAGAGTATAAATTTTACATTTTATACTTATTTACAATACCTTTCAGTGCTCATCAGTGCTAGCACGGCAAAAAGTATATTTAGGTTAATTGCAACCATTTGAGCATCCAGTAGTATGATCCCAGAACATGATATTACGATAATATAACACCTTTTTGTATTAAGATTTCCAATTGTAAAATTTGGTTGAAGGGAGTCTGTCAGCACGCTAAAACGATTATAAACTAAGCACATAGTCCTGTTGGGCAGTTCATACAAATTCCAATGGTACCTTTTCATTGTGGTTAGATGTTACAAAGCTGAGAAATTCAGCTTTTTATAAGTTTGCAAATGTGTCATTCCATCTGATTGAAAGACACTTGGGGACTCATTTGCAAACTTATAAATAGCTGAATTTTTCAGCATTGGAGCATCAGATCACAATAAAAAAAACGTACTACTGGAATCTGTGTGAACTGCCCTACAGAACTATGGCCCAGTTTTACTAATAATTATCAGTGTAAACTTAGACACGCTGTCTAAAAATGTTTCATATTTATAACAGTGTTATTATTGTCAGAAACGTATTCTTTTTTTGTGCACAGTGTTTTCAGTTTAATATTTTTCTTCTCTTTTTTTGTAATTTTAGCTATATAGCAAAAATATATACTTGTCAGTTTAGCTATATAGCAAAATAGCTATTATATTACGTCGATGGCGTGGCAGCATGTTACAGCAGTTCCTGCTCTCCTCGAGCTTTCTCTTCTTTTCATTTCTTTGTTTTGTCTTATCACTCTACGTAAGGGGCATTGCACTATGAAGAACCATATGAGGACTTGGACTTTAGTAATACTTTTAGCTTGTTTTGTTGTGCTTCCAATGGGAACTATTGTGTCAGGAGATCCTGCTTGTGGTCAGGATTCTTTTGTCTACTTCAGGGATGAACTATTGCAGCTTACAGCAGGGCTGTATGCTACTAGACCAGACATCCCCCAAGAATTTAGGAGGAAGAAGAGAAGAGGGTGTAGAGCTGGTGCCCTTCGAAGGATTAGGAGGAGATGTTTTAGACCTGCTCTCCCCTCCATCATTATGGGCAATGTGAGATCTCTTGCGAATAAGATGGATGAACTGGCGGCGCTCACCAGGCATAATCAGGAGTTTCGGGAGTGCAGCATAATGCTGTTTAGAGACTTGGCTCACCGAAGTTAATCTGGACACTCTTTTCTCCTTGGATGGCTTTAAACTCCTGGCGATATGTGCGAATGATAGATGGTGTAACCCTAGGCAAATTGTGATTAAAGAGCAAACTTTCTGTAAGGATATTGAACTATTAGCTGTGAGTATGATACCTTTCTATTTACCGAGGGAACTATTGCATGTCATCGTGATAGCTGCATATGTCCCTCCCTCTGTGAAATCTGACGCTGCCTGTGAGGTCCTACAAGCCACGGTGAGACAGTTGCAGTCACTAAACCCCCAGGCTCTCCTTCTTGTGTCTGGAGATTTCAACCATGTCTCTCCATCATCTACACTGCCCAGCTTCACACAGTACGTAACCTGCCACACAAGAGATAACAAAACATTGGACTTGTTCTTTGTTAATGTGAGGGAGACATATAACTCATCAGCCCTACCGCCCCTAGGAAGATTGGATCACAACCTAGTGCATGTTCGACTTGTGTACAAGCCACTTGTACGTAGAAAACCAGCTGTCACCCTCACAGTGAGGATATGGTCCAAGGAGAGTGATGAGGCTCTGATGGATTGTTTTGACCCAACCACATGGGAAGTGCTGCAGGATTCCTATGGAGAAGACATAGAAGGACTCACACACTGCATAACGGACTACATACATTTTTATGTGGACTCCACGGTACCCACAAAAGTGGTGAGGTGCTTCTCCAACAACAAACCATGGATTAATTCTGATATAAAAACACTACTCAAGGAGAAAAAGATGGCATTCAAGGCAAGAGGCGAGGGGCTGATGGAGGTACAAAATGAGCTGAGGCATCAAATCAGGCTGGAAAAAGCCAATTATAAGAGAAAAATTGAAGAGCAAATGAAAATAAATGGCATAAGTGCAGTCTGGAAGGGTCTTATGTCAATTTCTGGTCAGAGACAGTCTGTCTCCCAGGTAGAAGCAGATGTTAATTGGTTAATTAACAAACTAAATCTATTTTTCGATAGATTTGACCACACACCAGCTCCTCCCACCCCAGCATGTCATTCGATCCTCTCTCCCACAGTGCCCCCACCCCTTGCTGCTATTTCCCACCAGAACACAAAATCCAGCAATCAGTCATTATCTGACCACATTCGGACCTTCACACATGCCCAAGTGGGAAAGGAGCTGCAAAAGATCAAGGCTAGGAAAGCCGTTGGGCCAGATGGCATCAGTGCAAGGCTAATTAAGGCTTGTGGAGATCAGCTGTGTAGTGTTATTACATATATGTTTAATATGAGCCTGAAGCTAGAAATAGCACCTTTATTATGGAAATCTTCTTGTGTGGTACCGGTTCCAAAGAAACCTCATCCTATGGACCTTAATGACTACAGACCTGTAGCACTGCCATCCCACCTGATGAAGATCTTAGAGAGACTGGTTCTCACACATCTCTGCTCTATAGTGAGCCTGGCTATGGACCCTCTCCAGTTTGCTTATAGGCCGGGCATTGGGGTGGATGATGCCATCATCCACCTTCTGCACAGGGCTCTTTCTCACCTGGAGAAACCATGGAACACTGTGAGAATAATGTTCTTTTATTTCTCCAGTGCTTTTAACACCATACATTTGGGGCTACTGAGAGACAAGCTGGTCCTTGTTGGAGTGGACCACCACCTCTCCAATTGGATCCTAAACTACCTCACAAATCGACCTCAGTATGTGAGAGCCCGGGACTGTGTGTCAGATACCGTGATCTGTAATATGGGGGCACCTCAGGGTACAGTTCTTGCCCCTTTCCTCTTCACATTGTACACTGCAGATTATAGGTGCAACTCATCTAGCTGCTACCTACAGAAGTATTCTGATGACTCTGCAATAGTAGGCCTCATAACAGACGATGATAACAGGGAGTACAGAAATTTGAATCGGGATTTTGTGGACTGGTGCCAGCGGAACAACCTTAGGATTAATGCTGGGAAGACCAAGGAGATGGTGGTGGACTTTCGTAAATGCAGATACCATCCTAAACCAGTGGACATCCAGGGGATGGGTGTGCTCCTCAATAATAAGCTGGACTGGGCAGATCACTTGGATGTCCTGTACAGTAAGGGCCACAGCTGGCTCTACCTGCTTAGGAGGCTGAGAGCCTTTGGAGTCCAGGAGGCACTTCTTAGGACTTTTTTCAACTCAGTAGTGGCATCAGCCATCTTCTTCGGAGTGGCCTGCTGGGAGAATGGTATATCAACCATGGATAGAAATAAACTCGAGAAACTGATTAGAAGGGCCAGCTCTGTCCTTGGGAGTCCCCTGGACCCTGTGCAGGTGGTAGGTGACAGAAGGATACTGTCCATGGTGAGCTCCAGAATAACTCTCATCCCATGCATGAGATCGTGACAGCACTGGGCACTACTGTCAGTGACCGACTACTTCACCCTAAGTGTGAGAAGGAACGCTATCGGAAGTCTTTCCTCCCTGCTGCAGTTAGGCTGTACAACCAACACCGACCTAGGTGGAAATCAGGCCATACAGAGAACTGAAGTATATTCCTGTTTTGAAACCCCCCTCTGTTACTTTTTACCTGTACCTTTCTATCTGTCTGTCTACTATCACTGGAATGCCTCTTTACCTTGGAATGTTTTTGTATATATTGTATTTGTATTGTTTATCTTTTCATTGCATATCTTTGCTGCTGTAACACATTGAATTTCCCCATGGTGGGACTATTAAAAGATGATGATGATGATTGTTTTATATATATATATATATATATATATATATATATATAAACACACACAATATATATATTGTGATAATTTGGGGAATTAAACTCAAAATGGCAGCAGACTCCTGGTCCGGACAGCGGTGGTTCGTGGTACTGGGCGCCGGAAAGATAGCTTTCAGACGGTTCCAAGTGTAAAACAAAAGTGGCTTTATTCAGCTTAACTGCAACACAGCAAAACAACAAAAAACCTAGACCACAGTTAGGGTCCTAACTCACTCCTTGAGCCCCTAACTGTCCTGACTGTTGCTCAGCTCCAGCAACAGTCCCCTGTGGACGCCAGCCCTTCTGGGACAGAGCCTATCTCTCTGTCCTAGTTGGTCCACCCCTGTGGACGCCAGCCCTTTTGGGACAGAGCCTCTCTCTCTGTCCTAGCTGGTCCACCACCATTTTCTGCTTCCTGCAGGATACTCCAGCCCCTCTGGAGTTACGTGCCACCACCCAAAGGCGTGGCTGAGAGCCTTTTCTGGCCTGGCCTGGGTCGCTCAACAGCGCCCTCTGGCTCACATACTTACATACCCTCCCCCTCAGCTCACTACCCATGGAGTGAGCTACAATGGGACGAGACATCCTATGATGAAGTCCCTCTTCAACCATGTATGCCTGTCCAGTGTCTATCCAGTAGTCACAATCTGGCGGTCTTTTCTTCCAAATTCTGCTCCATCGAGTTTTCCGTATTCTCATCACTTTCGATGCTACGCCAAGATCCTGGCCATTCTGTGCAAAGGTACGTTTTACTCCATCACCTTCACAATTCACCACACAGGGGATCACATCATTTTCATCACATTTTTCACGATAATCTTCAGCCATCCCATTGCATGACTTTGATCCCTTTAGTGAATAGCCGTAAAAATCTTCATCTTCACCTATCATGAATTCACAGGAGCTCAGAGACCAACTAACACGTACTTCATGCACATCAATGTCTTTAGAGTATAACTGTATCACGAGAACTTTTTCCGTAACCTTCATCTCAAAGCAAACTTTGCCATCACCAACAAGGCTTAGAAGTTTAGGAGACATAGGCTGCTTGCTCTCCTCTTTGTTTGAGATACACAATCTCTGTACTGCAATATCTTCTCCTTCTGCACGAGGGCCATACCGTACACCCTCACATAATAGATCACACTGAACTACATTTTCTGGCATGTCTTTAACAACTGTCACATCATTGGTGACATGTAACCATCTCTTACTTCCTGACTCCCCCTTCACAGACAACATGGAATCATTATTCACCGTTTGTCCACCAGACATTTGGCTAGAGACAGGCACAGCAACACCTTTATCCACAAGGGCTTCAGACACTTTAGGTGTTGGAACAACATATGCGTGGTCAGTCTTCTTACGGACTCTTGTTCCACACTTTTGATGACCCTTCACCTTATTTACCATCTCACAGCCCTCTAGGCTTTGGACCTCATTGGTTTGAGGCTGGACCCACTCTGTCACAGGCAGTGTGTGACCAATCACAGTTTCTTCTTCTGTTGGACCTTCTTTGGCCTCCTCACATTTTGCAGGAAGTCCACCTTTAGCAGCATCTTCCTGGGGAACTATACCCTCTACTTGACATTTTACCGAGTCACGTGGTTTCATCATAATCTGATCATTGGTATCAACATCACTAGACAGGACACTCATGTCTGTCTGACTTAATGATTCTCCTTTCTCTGCCTCTATACTGGCAGCTTTTTCCAATTCTAACGCCTTCTGTAGCGCACAAATCTCTGATTCCAGCTCCAGAACTTTCTTCACTGCGACCTTTTTCTGTGCCGCTTCCATCTCAGTCTTTACTAGTGCACCTTGCAGCTCTGATTCTTTAGAGGTTAACAGGTTCTGCAGCGAATCCTTCTCAGCTTCTAGTGCTGCCAGCTTTGAAGATAGTGCAGATGCCGACTGTTCAGTATTGGATAAAGACTGCTGCAATCGATCCAATTCTTCTCTTTTAGATTCCACTTCGGTTTTTAACTGTTCAATCTGAACAGTGCGCTCTTCCAACTTTATTTCTGACTCGCGCTTCATGTGATCCATCTGAAACTCCAGCTGTTTCTTGATGCGTGGAATTTCCTCCTGCTGGTTCACTTGCACCTTTAGTTTAGCAACAAGCATTTTTAGATCTACAATCTCAGCAGACAAATTAGACAGGTTTCCCTCAAACTGAATCTTCATGTCTTCTATCTGGAGGTCCAATTCTCTTTTGGCCTTTTCCAGCTTGTCATAAGCATTAGCTTTCTCCTCAAACCATTGATTTGTAGCTTCTAGCTCCTTTTGCAATCTTTCCTTTAGTTCTTCAACAGAGTCCAAGGACTCAATACTATCTTCCATTTTTTTCTTCATATCAGTCGCCTGAGCCTGTAGTGTTGAAATCTGCTTTGTCAAATCTCTTTTTGCTATCTCCTCTTCCTCTAGTTGCTCAAGGAAACCATTTTTTCTCATCTTCCATTTGTTTTAGTTTTGTACTAAGGTCAAGCTTCTGACAAGTTTCTTCTTGCAAAAGTTCCTGAGTGTCCTGAAGCTGAGCTTCTAGTGTAGAAAAATCTTTGGAAAGTTTGATAAACTTGCTGTCTGCTTGAGAAAGAAGCCTTGTGACATTATTCAATTCCACCTGTAGTCTGTTTGCCTTGTCTAGCAATTCTGCTTGAAATCTGTCCCCTTCTGTGATTTTTAGTTGCAGCACTTGAAGTTGAGTCTCTACTTTTTTATGACTCTCCTGTAAGGTTTGCACTTTCTGAGCATGGACAGACGACATCTCCATCAATTCTTTGTCTTTATTTTGCACCAAAACAGACAACTTTTCATTATCTTCACAAGATCCTGACAGCGCCCTCTCCAGGCTACATATTCTAGATTTGAGTTCACTTTCTCTTTGTTCCAGAACTCCAGCTCTGCTTCGCCATTCGTGGATTTCACCATTTAGGCGAACCTGATGCAAGTTTTGCTCTGACTGCAATGTCTGCACCACAGATTCTAAATCACTCTCTCGGTCAGACACATACTTCCTCAGCTCGGCAATTTCATTTTCTTTGTCAGATAATGCAACCAAAAGTTTTTCACACATCCTGACTTTGTCATCCAGACATTCTGACTGACTCTGCAAAAATTCACTTCTCTCATGTTGAGCAGTTTTAAGGTCATCTCTTAATTTTTCAATGACACTCTCTTTGGCAATGGAGTCTTGAACATGCTGCTCCTTTAAATCCTGCAATTGCTTCTCAAGCACTTGCTTTTGCTCTACACTCTGTATAACTTCCTCAGACAGAGCACATTTCATTTCTGCAAATTCCTTCTTAGTGACACAGTCCATTCCAGGCAAACCCAGTACCACATTTTCACAATGACTAGGATATAACCTCTTCATAGAGTCAAGCTCTGCCTTTAACTTAAGGTTCTCTCTTTCTGATACCAAAAGTTGCCATTTCCAATCACATATTTCATTCTCATACATGAACCTGATGGTTTTATTCTCATCTTGAAGCTGCTGCACCCTAACATTTTCATCTTTGGCGCGTTCATGCACTCCATTATGAGACACACACTCAGCAGGGACATATTCCATCATAGAACAGAGGTGCTTTAGAAAAATTGAGTCACCATCATGCAACCCTTTATCTTTACTTGCATTCCACATGATCTGTTCCGGGTTTTGTGTCTCTCTGCATTCAGACTGCTGCACTAATAAACCTGTGCATAACTTCTCTGCTTTTTTACAAGCTGAAATTCTCTTTTTCTTGCCCATGGTTTACTAACAAAAATTACACAATATTCCACAGTAACCTTGGGTTCAACCGGCAGCAACTTTTTACTATCTTCTGCAGTCACCTGTATTCAAACAGTTAACTTATGTGGCACTACAATAACCAGCATTTTCTTCTGTCTTCCACAGAAAACACCAACATGGCACCATAGCCTTTCACATAGACTGTTTATGTGGCACTACAACAACCAGCATTTTCTTCTGTCTTCCACAGAAAACATCAACATGGCACCATAGCCTTTCACATAGACTGTTTGCAATATCCATCTTCTATACACATTGCATACTTTCTTGCCATCAGCAAACATTTCACAGACTTCTGTGCCACAGTATACACAAAGTCCATTCCCTGGATTCCTCATCCAGAGTTTTTACTTTCACCAGTTTTTTTGCACACACTTTGCTATGTTGCAATTCACTCACCCCTTTCTGGGCTTCTCAGTTGAAATCACCGATTTCTTCCAGCTATAGGCCACAATGCACACTTAGCAGTACTGCAGTCACCAATCACTTGTCTTCCAGGACTTGCGTGGATCTCTTTATGCCCGCGTTCTCCACCATATGTGATAATTTGGGGAATTAAACTCAAAATGGCGGCAGACTCCTGGTCCGGACAGCGGTGGTTCGTGGTACTGGGAGCCGGAAAGATAGCTTTCAGACGGTTCCAAGTGTAAAACAAAAGTGGCTTTATTCAGCTTAACTGCAACACAGCAAAACAACAAAAAACCTAGACCACAGTTAGGGTCCTAACTCACTCCTTGAGCCCCTAACTGTCCTGACTGTTGCTCAGCTCCAGCAACAGTCCCCTGTGGATGCCAGCCCTTCTGGGACAGAGCCTATCTCTCTGTCCTAGTTGGTCCACCCCTGTGGACGCCAGCCCTTTTGGGACAGAGCCTCTCTCTCTGTCCTAGCTGGTCCACCACCATTTCCTGCTTCCTGCAGGATGCTCCAGCCCCTCTGGAGTTACGTGCCACCACCCAAAGGCGTGGCTGAGAGCCTTTCCTGGCCTGGCCTGGGTCGCTCAACAGTGCCCTCTGGCTCACATACTTACAATATACATATACTGTATGTGTATGTGTGTGTGTGTGTGTGTGTGTGTGTGTGTATCACATTTCTTAATGTGTACCTGATCTTTCAAACAGTATTTGTACCATTAATACATTTTGTAATACACTTTATTAAATGGTTTTGGCTCCTTTCCATTAAATCCTACTCTGCAGTGAAGATTTCTAACACTAATAGAGAAATAGGGGACAGAAAGTGGAATTCAGTGCAGGACTTCATGAAATTGAGCCAACATCCATTAATAAAGTATATTACAAAATGTATTAATGGAATGAATGCAGGCAGAGAATCAAAAGTTTTTATAAAGTTAGGTATGCTTTAAGCAGTTTAGCCGGGGTTTGGAGACAAAGGAGATGCAATGGCACAAATTTTGTTACAAAATCTACACCTGCAGGCATAGATTGCCATTCTTCACTGTTATTCGGGGAAAAATAAACCAAATTTATTAAGAAGCATGTGTCTTTTAATGAATTTGTCACAAATCACTTTAACAGCTTCCTTTTACAGCTATATGTAAGAATCATACAGGTCATAAATGTATCAGCCAAGTGCTTTGACAGTAGTGTAACCTCTTTTTAGTGACTGACATCACATCTGTCAATCATGTGATCCTACTGCAGCTCAGTCCCATTCAAGTGAATAAAACTGAGCTGCTATACCAACCACAACCACTACGCTATGTGGGGCATTTTCCCTGTTATACAGCTAAGAGGATACAGTGCTCACCTAAGCACCATGGCCCTCTCAATTAGCTGACTATTGGGGAAGCTGGATGTCAGATGCCTAACCCCTCTGATAATGATGATCTAAGAACATGCTAACAATATAAAAGTCCAGGTCCGATAAGTGACCCCAGGTCTGTCCTGCCACATACCTGATTGATCCTGCCTAAAATGTTTTATTATGTAAAAAAAAAAAACAGAAAAATATAAAAGTACATATTTTGTAGCACCACATACCTAAAAACCCGAACAATAAAAAAAGTCAACCTACTGTATGTAAAAAAACAGAAAATCGCAGGAAATAAAGATTTTTTGCCATCTTGCCTCTCAACATGTTCAATGAAAAATGAACACCAAAATGGTACCAATAAAAAGCACAGCTCGTCCCACAAAAATTAAGCCCTCAACAGAAAAATAAAAATGTTATGCGTTTTAGAAGATGGTGATGCAAAAATACATTTTTTTGCCTAATTGGAATTTTATACTGCAAAATTAGTAACGCATAAAAAACTGCATAAATTAGGTATTGTAATTGTACCAACCCATAGAATAAAGGTAACATGTTATTTATTCTTTATCGTGAATGGCAATAAAATGTACAATAAAATGATAAAAAGCAATACCAGATTTGATATTTTTTGTTAAATCCCACCCAGAAAGAGTTAATAAAATTTAGTCAATTAGTTATAGCCACCCCAAAATGGTTTCATTAAAAAGTACATAGCATTTAACAAAAATCAAGCCTTTATATGGCTACAACACCAGAAAATAAAAAACAAAGCCCCAAAAATCACCAAATCATTAGGACAAAACTGGCTGCAGCAGGAAGGGTATATCATGAGAGAAAATACACCCCCAGAATGCCCTCCTGCCCCTGTCATAGGAGCTAGAGGGAAAACAGCATGGGATTTGGTGTACCCAATGTACTCCGCACAGCTTACATATTTACTTGTGGGAAACTAATGCTTACTACACCACTTGATAAATTCTTTGAGGAGTGCAGTTTTCAAAATGGGGTCACTTTCTGGTGGATTCCACTTTACTGGCACCTCAGGGACTCTGCAAATATGACATGTGTCCAAAAACCAAACCATCTAAATCTGAGCTCTAGAAGCCTGTGCCTCTTCTCTTCCATGCCCTGCTGTGAGCCCAAACAGCAGTTTATGCCCACATATGACATTGTTGTACCTGGGGTACCCTACTTAACTACTGTATCATATGTGGATATAAACTGCTGTTTGGGCACACGGCAGAGTGCAGAAGAGAAGCAGCGCTATTAGGGTTTTGGAGACGGTTTGGTTTCAGGATGCCATGCCAATTTTGCAAAGTTCCTGAAATGCCAGTAAAGTGGAATCCCCTGACAAGGGGCCCCCATTTTAGAAACCATTCTCCTCAAGGAATGTATATCGGGGTACAGTGAGCGTTTTTACCCCCCAAGTGTTGCATTAATTTATTTTCCAGAAATTAATGCACCATCGGCTACACAAATTAGAAATTACAATTTTTACAAAAATATGTAATTTTAGTGCGTAATATGTTGTGCCCAAATTGTGTCATAGACAAACGCTCCAAAAACTGTGGTACCAAGGATAACCTGCTTAACAGTTTTTGGAGTGTGTCTCTGCTGTCGAAAGCTAGGCATAACATATCGGGCACTGAAATGGTGTATCTCTGGAAAAATTGCAACTTTAACTTTTCACTGGCCATTTATTTCTAGAAATTAAAAAAAATGCTGTACCCGGGGTAAAAAATGCTTGCTATGCACCATGATACATTCCTTGAGGAGAGTAGTTTCTAAAAAATTTTTGCCTCAGACCATCTGCAATTGCTCACCAATGCAAGGTAAAATACCAAATTAGGCACCATGTGCATGGTGCTTCTTCATTTCTGAGCCCTGTCGTATTTTTAGCAAAAGATTAGGGCCGCATATAGGGAGTTGCCAAAATAAGGAAAAAAAGCATAACTGGAAAGCTGACTTTTCACAGTGCCATGAGATGGGCCTCACATATTAGGCACCGAAATGGCCTATCAGGGAAAATGTCAATTTTCATTTTGCTCCATCTGCTGCGTATTTCTTTATTTCTTTTTGGAAAGCATCTCTGGTGTCACAATGATCACTATACCCCCTTTGAGAGGTGCAGTTTCCAAAATTAAGTTACTTCTGGGTACTCTCCACTGCATTAGCATCTTAGGGGCAAATGTGTCATGGCACCTGAAAAATGATTCTGCCCTCCAAAAGTCTAATGGTGATCCCTGCCTTCTATGCCCTGCCTGTGCCAAAACAGCAGTATTCTTCCATATGTGGGGTATTTCTGTAGTCAGGAGAAGTTGCATAACAAATTGTGGGATACATTTTCTCGTTTAACCCCTCATCAAAAAATGAAAAATGTGTGGCTAAAGCAACATTTTATTGCAAAAAATAAGATTTTATTAACATTGGGCAGTGAAAATGAAAAATTATTGAAACAGCTGTGGGATCAACATGCACAATATAGCTCTTGATAAATACCTTGAGGGATTTAGTTTCCATGAGACATGGCACCCAAAAACTAATCCAGCAAAATATGCCCTCTAAAAACCAAATAACGCTCTTTCTGTTCCTAGCTCCACCATGTACCGATACAACAGTTTACAACCACATATGGGGTGTTGTCGTGTTCATGAGAAATTGTGTAACAAACTATGGGGTGCTTTTTCTCCTTTAACCTTTTGTGAAAATAAGAAATTTGGGCCTAATGCAACATTTTATTGGAAAAAAAAGTAATTTTTCATTTCACATCCCATTGGTAGTAAATTCGGTGAAACAGCTGTGGGTTCAAAATGCTGGCTATACCCCTCGATAAGTTCCTTGAGGGGTCTAGTTTCCAAAATTAGGTAATTTAGTGAAGCTTTCCACTGCACTGGTTCCTCAGGGCCTCTGCAAATACAACATGGCACCTGAAACCAATTCCAGCAAAATCTGCTCTCCGAAAAGCTCAATGGTGCTCCTTCTCTGCTGTGTACCAATACTGAAATCTATATTCACATGTGTGGCATTGCCATAGTCATGAAAAATTGCTTAACAAATTGTGGTTTTTTTTCCTTTTTTTCCTTTAACCCCTTGTAAAATGAAACATTTTGGGTTAAAGCAACATTTTATAGATAAGAACGTATGTTTCCATTTTCATAGCCCAATTCTGTGAAAGACCTGTAAGGTCAAAGTATTCACTATACCACTTGATAAATTTGAGGCTAAAGCGACATTTTATAGGAAAAAAGTAATTTTTCATTTTCACATCCAATGGTAATAAATTCAATGAAAAACCTGTAGGATCAAAATACTCACTATACTTCATGATAAATTCCTTGAGGGGTCCACTTTCCAAAATGGGGTCACTTTGTGGGGGTTTCCACTTTTTTGACACCTCAGGGGCTCTGCAAATGCGACATGATGCCTGAAACTGATCATAGCAAAATCTGCCTTCAAAAAGCTCATTGGCGCTCCTTCCTTCTGTGTGCCTATTTATCAGTTGACATTCACTTATTGTTTATTATGGTAGTCAGGAGAACTTGCATAAAAAATTATGTGATGCATTTTCTCCTTTAATCCATTGTGAATGTGTAAATTATAGGGCTAAATGAACATATTAGCAAAATAAATTGAAATGTGTAAATTTCACCTCCATTTTGTCGTAATTCCTGTTAAATAAACGCTTATAGGGTTAAGATACTTTGTATATGCTGTTTTGACTTATTTAAGGGGTGTAGTTTTGAACCTGGGGTGATCTAAGAGGGTTTCTAATATAGAGGCCTTTCAAAACCCCTTCAGAACTGAATTAATCTCTTGAAAAATGGGATTTGGAAATGTTCTTGAAAATTAAAAAAAAATTGCTGTTTGACTTGTAAGTCTTATAATGTCTGTAAAAAATTAAAGGGTAATTAAAATTTGATGCCAACATAAAGCAGATATATAATAAATTAGATTTATGAACTAATTTGAGTTATATTAAAAGCAGATATTTCAAGCTTTTTAAATTGCATATTTTTCAAAATTTCCACCAAATTTCCTATTTTTTTCTAATTAAACACAAAACCAAAATTTACCACTAAGATAAAATACAATGTGTCACGATAAAACAATCTCAAAATCACTTATGCGTTAAAGTGTTCCAAAATTATTACCACATGAAGTGACATATGTCAGATTTGAAAAATCAATATCTATCAGAAGTCAAAAACTGGCTGCGGCGGGAAGGGGTTGAGGATATTCTTATGTTTACTGTAAGGGAATTGCCAGTTGAGCAATTTCCCAGTGCTGCTGCAGAAATCTGAGAGGAAGGGAATGACAGAGACAGTGTGTCCTAAACTCACCCAGCCCCCGTCCCTGCCTATTTGCCACACTGTCCTAATGACAGGAGCAACTGGGCGGCAAAACCCTTCCTCGAAATAAGTGTCACACAGAACAGGACAAGACAAAACAACACAGAAGCAGAGTCAGCAAGCCAAGGGTTCAGTAACAGTCAAGCAACACAGTACAGAATCAAAATCCAAGAGAGTAGTCAAGGGAAGCTAAAGGTCAGACGTAAGTAATAAAATACAATACAATAGCAAGAAACAGCTTAGCAAGGACAAGGTCACAGGACAGAGTCTCAATAGCCAGCGACCAAGAGTGAGCTGATGACCTGTTTATAGCAAGTCCAGGACCTGCCCCAGACTTGATTGGTAGACAGGCTGTCAATCACACAGGCAAGGCTAAGATTAACTGTTAAAGGAGCGGAGAAAAACAAAGGTGCAAAAGACGGGTGTGGCTGAAATTCAGTTACAGACAAGAGGTACTAGGACAGTGTTCAGACTGAGCAACAAGAACCCTATGCAAAGAATCAAACTGAACACGCCTCCTGCGCCGCAGCGTGCGAGCAGAGGGTGGCGCAGATACCCGAACAGGCAGAGATGTTACATTTACACTGTGTGAGCATCGAATAGTACTTGAAATATATACAGTTTAAAGCAATGATTTTGGAATGGCTTATATATTCAGAATGAAAAAATTGCTGTGGTCTGTTAAGAGTTATGTTGGAAACCAACAAAGATATGTATAGAATAATCTTGGCTAATCCATCACTGCTTTATCTGTTTTATCTTTTACTGCTAGTGTAGGGTTAAATTGCTATTCTCTCTTTAATAATACCTTAAACTAGACCTTTTTTGAGTAGCTAATAACCTGGTAAACAGCTGAATTTTCTGTCCACTTGTTTCTTGTCATTGACCTTTGTCTGTGATTTACCTCAATCATATTAAACCAGCCAATGACAGTTTACAAATCACATAGTCCAGGTTATTGGCCTACTTTCAGACCAGGACTGACGTAAACTAGGTAGGACTGCCCACTTTTGGGTAGATTTATTGCAAGCTATGCCCCTTTTCAGACCAAGACCTGTCTACATTTTATAGGTTTGTTTTCCGAAAATACAGGACTGTCCCAACAAATGCAGGACAGCTGGCAGCTATGGCAGTGCAGCATCTACTCAGTCTGTACATTGCTTCCTCGTTCTCGCTGTACATTGTATAGAGCACAATGTTTTTACTTTGTCTGGTGCCTGCTTCATCCAGATCTGTTGCACCTGATACACTGTACAGTATAGTGCTACAGTATGTGGATGCCGCATGGATTTGTGTTCAAAATTGTGCACATGAAGGAGGAAAATGCACAGCCATGGCTGCATTGTGTACATACAGCTAGCTTTTCTTATAATATAAGAATAATTTTGTATTATATTAAATAGGTTGTACAACATTAAAAAATGTTTCTATATTGCTCTGAAAACAGTGCTATATCCATGCATGGATTTTGTTTGGTATGGCAACTCAACTGTGGTGTTGTTGATTTTTGTGCAATGCTGTTATTTGGAATAAAGCAGCCATGATTTTCTAATCCTGTAAGACCCCTTTAAGAAATTTGCTACTTATTAGTCATATCCCTAATTTATAACTTAAAAATGAAACATAACGTATACCCCATGCACATGACCAAAGCACAGTTCTGAGTTGTACAAAAGAGTAATAACTGTTTTTGTCAGTTGGGTTTTGTACAAATCTAATATAACCCAACTTACAAAAACAGTTATTATATATATATATATATATATATATATATATATATATATAAACAGTCATATGAAAAAGTTTGGGCACCCCTATTAATCTTAATCATTTTTAGTTCTAAATATTTGGGTGTTTGCAACAGCCATTTCAATTTGATATATCTAATAACTGATGGACACAGTAATATTTCAGGATTGAAATGAGGTTTATTGTACTAACAGAAAATGTGCAATATGCATTAAACCAAAATTTGACCGGTGCAAAAGTATGGGCACCTCAACAGAAAAGTGACATTAATATTTAGTAGATCCTCCTTTTGCAAAAATAACAGCCTCTAGTCGCTTCCTGTAGCTTTTAATCAGTTCCTGGATCCTGGATGAAGGTATTTTTGACCATTCCTCTTTACAAAACAATTCCAGTTCAGTTAAGTTTGATGGTCGCCGAGCATGGACAGCCCGCTTCAAATTATCCTACAGATGTTCAATGATATTCAGGTCTGGGGACTGGGATGGCCATTCCAGAACATTGTAATTGTTCCTCTGCATGAATGCCTGAGTAGATTTGGAACTGTGTTTTGGATCATTGTCTTGCTGAAATATTCATCCCCGGCGTAACTTCAAATTAGTCACTGATTCTTGTACATTATTCTCAAGAATCTGCTGATACTGAGTTGAATCCATGCGACCCTCAACTTTAACAAGATTCCCGGTGCCGGCATTGGCCACACAGCCCCAAAGCATGATGGAACCTCCACCAAATTTTACAGTGGGTAGCAAGTGTTTTTCTTGGAATGCTGTGTTTTTTTGACGCCATGCATAACGCCTTTTTGTATGACCAAACAACTCAATCTTTGTTTCATCAGTCCACAGGACCTTCTTCCAAAATGAAGCTGGCTTCTCCAAATGTGCTTTTGCATACCTCAGGCGACTCTGTTTGTGGCGTGCTTTCAGAAACGGCTTCTTTCGCATCACTCTCCCATACAGCTTCTCCTTGTGCAAAGTGTGCTGTATTGTTGACCAATGCACAGTGACACCATCTGCAGCAAGATGATGCTGCAGCTCTTTGGAGGTGGTCTGTGGATTGTCCTTGACTGTTCTCACCATTCTTCTTCTCTGCCTTTCTGATATTTTTCTTGGCCTGCCACTTCTGGGCTTAACAAGAACTGTCCCTGTGGTCTTCCATTTCCTTACTATGTTCCTCACAGTGGAAACTGACAGGTTAAATCTCTGAGACAACTTTTTGTATCCTTCCTCTGAACAACTATGTTGAACAATCTTTGTTTTCAGATCATTTGAGAGTTGTTTTGAGGAGCCCATGATGCCACTCTTCAGAGGAGATTCAAATAGGAGAACAACTTGTAATTGGCCACCTTAAATACCTTTTCTCATGATTGGATACACCTGGCTATGAAGTTCAAAGCTCAGTGAGGTTACAAAACCAATTTTGTGCTTCAGTAAGTCAGTAAAAAGTAGTTAGGAGTATTCAAATCAATAAAATGATATAAGGGTACCCAAATTTTTGCAGCGGTCAAATTTTGGTTTAATGCATATTGCACATTTTCTGTTAGTACAATAAACCTCATTTCAATCCTGAAATATTACTGTGTCCATCAGTTATTAGCTATATCAAATTGAAATGGCTGTTGCAAACACCCAAATATTTAGAACTAAAAATGATTAAGATTAATAGGGGTGCCCAAACTTTTTCATATGACTGTATATATATATATATATATATATATATATATATATATGATGAATTTATTAATGTAGGTATGTCAGTTTTCTGGCAATAAAAAGTTGCAAATTTTTCTGCAAGCTCCTTTTAAAATGTATATAT
This sequence comes from Leptodactylus fallax, assembly GCA_947044405.1. NCBI lineage: Eukaryota > Metazoa > Chordata > Amphibia > Anura > Leptodactylidae > Leptodactylus > Leptodactylus fallax. The sequence goes on along the minus strand of CAMRHE010000148.1, from coordinate 2,183,880 downwards.
TTTTTCTCATTTATGCCACCCATGCCATGTTTAAAGAGGACCTTTCAAAACCTCCACCATTCCAAGTTCTTAGCATCTATAATTAGGCATAGGCACCATTACTCTGATTCCAGCGCAGTTGGAATTTTCTCTATAGCCTCCAGCTTTCCCGAGCAGCAAGCACAGTTAGTTTTGGTGTCTGATGTGCTATTTAAGCTCTGTAATGTCAGAAGAGCAGTGTCAGGCAGGGGAAAGCGATTCAGAGCTCCGATCAGAGGCAGCCAGTGTCAGATCTCAGAATCACACTCCTTGCCTTCTCTTGCTACTATTGGAAAAAAAAAATAAGTTAGCAGCATTTTAGGGATTTACAAACAAGACAATATTTGCATGTAGCTGTATAGTGGGCCCCCAGAATGAATTTTACTGGTGGGCTCTAGGCACCTCAGTGTGCCACTGGATGGACGTACAAGTGCACAGATGATTACAGTCACAGCTCAGTAAGCAGAGCTCTTGGAACAAGCCGTGCATCTGTGTGTCCATCACATGATTTTTATCCTCTGGAAGTAAACAATGATAGACACGAGTAAAGATCTAGAAAAATGTGAGGAATTCTATTCACAGAAAGTATATTGGAAAATTGTATAACTTTTCATTATACAAACTGTAAGTATGTGAGCCAGAGGGCACTGTTGAGCGACCCAGGCCAGGCCAGAAAAGGCTCTCAGCCACACCTGAGGCTGGAGCATCCTGCAGGAAGCAGGAAATGGTGGTGGACCAGCTAGGACAGAGAGAGAGGCTCTGTCCCAGAAGGGCTGGCGTCCACAGGGGTGGACCAGCTAGGACAGAGAGATAGGCTCTGTCCCAGAAGGGCTGGCGTCCACAGAGGACTGTTGCTGGAGCTGAGCAACAGTCAGGACAGTTAGGGGCTCAAGGAGTGAGTTAGGAACCTAACTGTGGTCTAGGTTTTTTGTTGTTTTGCTATGTTGCAGTTAAGCTGAATAAAGCCACTTTTATTTACACTTGGACCGTCTGAAAGCTATCTTTCCGGCTCCCAGTACCACGAACCACCGCTGTCCGGACCAGGAGAAGCCGCCATTTTGAGTTTAATTCCCCAAATTATCACATATGGTGGAGAAAGCGCGCATAAAGAGATCCACGCAAGTCCTGGAAGACAAGTGATTGGTGACTGCAGTACTGCTAAGTGTGCATTGTGGCCTACAGCTGGAAGAAATCGGTGATTTCAACTGAAGAAACCCAGGAAGGGGTGAGTGAATTGCAACATAGCAAGATGTTTGTAAAACCTGGTGAAAGTAAAACTCTGGAAGAGGAATCCAGGGAATGGACTTTGTGTATACTGTGGCACAGAAGTCTGTGAAGTGTTTGCTGATGGCAAGAAAGTATGCAGTGTGTATAGAAGATGGATATTGCAAACAGTCTATGTGAAAGGCTATGGTGCCATGTTGGTGTTTTCTGTGGAAGACAGAAGAAAATGCTGGTTGTTGTAGTGCCACATAAACAAGTCTATGTGAAAGGCTATGGTGCCATGTTGGTATTTTCTGTGGAAGACAGAAGAAAATGCTGGTTGTTGTAGTGCCACATAAACAAGTCTATGTGAAAGGCTATGGTGCCATGTTGGTGTTTTCTGTGGAAGACAGAAGAAAATGCTGGTTGTTGTAGTGCCACATAAGTTAGCTGTGTGAATACAGGTGACTGCAGAAGATAGCAAGAAGTTGCTGTCGGTTGAACCCAAGGTTGCTGTGGAATATTGTGTAATTTTGTTAGTAAACCATGGGCAAGAAAAAGAGAATTTCAGCTTGTAAAAAAGCAGAGAAGTTATGCACAGGTTTATTAGTTCAGCAGTCTGAATGCAGAGAGACACAAAACCCGGAGCAGATTAGGTGGAATGCAAGTAAAGATAAAGGGTTGCATGATGGTGACTCAATTTTTCTAAAGCACCTCTGTTCTATGATGGAATATGTCCCTGCTGAGTGTGTGTATCATAATGGAGTGCAAAGCGCCAAAGATGAAAATGTTAGGGTGCAGCAGCTTCAAGATGAGAATAAAACCATCAGGTTCATGTATGAGAATGAAATATCTGATTGGAAATGGCAACTTTTGGTATCAGAAAGAGAGAACCTTAAGTTGAAGGCAGAGCTTAACTCTATGAAGAGGGTATATCCTAGTCATTGTGAAAATGTGGTACTGGGTTTGCCTGGAATGGACTGTGTCACTAAGAAGGAGTTTGCAGAAATGAAATGTGCTCTTTCTAAGGAAGTTATACAGAGTGTAGAGCAAAAGCAAGTGCTTGAGAAGCAATTGCAGGATTTAAAGGAGCAGCATGTTCAAGACTCCATTGCCAAAGAGAGTGTCATTGAAAAATTAAGAGATGACCTTGAAACTGCTAAACATGAGAGAAGTGAATTTTTGCAGAGTCAGTCAGAATGTCTGGATGACCAAGTTAGGATGTGTGTAAACCTTTCGGCTGCCTTAACTGACAAAGAAAATGAAATTGCAGAGCTGAGGAAGGAGGTGTCTGACCGACAGAGTGATTTAGAATCTGTGGTGCAGACAATGCAGTCAGAGAAAAACTTGCATCAGGTTCGCCTAAATGGTGAAATCTACGAATGGCGAAGTAAAGCTGGAGTTCTGGAACAAAGAGAAAGTGAACTCAAAGCTAGAATATGTAGCCTGGAGAGGGTGCTGTCAGGATCTTGTGAAGATAATGAGAAGTTGTCTGTGTTGGTGCAAAATAAAGACAAAGATTTGATGGAAATGTCGTCTGTCCATGCTCAGAAAGTGCAAGCCTTACAGAAGAGTCATAAAAAAGTAGAGACTCAACTTCAAGTGCTGCAACTAAAAGGCACAGAAGGGGACAGGTTTCAAGCAGAACTACTAGACAAGGCAAACAAACTACAGGTGGAATTGAATAATGTCACAGGGCTTCTGTCTCAAGCAGACATCAAGTTTATCAAACTTTCCAAAGATTTTTCTACACTAGAATCTCAGCTTCAGGACACTCAGGAACTTTTGCAAGAAGAAACTTGTCAGAAGCTTGACCTTAGTACAAAACTAAAACAAATGGAAGATGAGAAAAATGGTTTCCTTGAGCAACTAGAGGAAGAGGAGATAGCAAAAAGAGATTTGACAAAGCAGATTTCAACACTACAGGCTCAGGCGACTGATATGAAGAAAAATATGGAAGATAGTATTGGGTCCTTGGACTCTGTTGAAGAACTAAAGGAAAGGTTGCAAAAGGAGCTACAAGCTACAAATCAACGGTTTGAGGAGAAGGTTGCTGCTTATGACAAACTTGAGAAGACGAAAATTAGACTGCAGCAGGAACTAGAAGATGTAGGTGTAGACCTTGATCATCAACGACGGATGGTGTCAAATTTGGAAAGGAAGCAGAAAAAGTTTGATCAGCTGCTTGGTGAAGAGAAGACTCTTTCTGCTAGATATGCAGAAGAACGTGACCGTGCTGAAGCAGAGGCCCTTGAATTGAAGGCCGAGTTAGAGAGGCTCAACAAGCAACTGTGCACTGAAATGGAGAATTTGGTTAGCTCCAAGGATGAAGTTGAGAAAAACCTGGAATCTGTGCAGATATTGTATGATAACAAAGCTAATGCTTATGACAAGCTGGAAAAGGCCAAGAGAGAATTGGACCTCCAGATAGAAGACATGAAGATTCAATTTGAGGGAAACCTGTCTAATTTGTCTGCTGAGATTGTAGATCTAAAAATGCTTGTTGCTAAACTAAAGGTGCAAGTGAACCAGCAGGAGGAAGTTGCACGCATCAAGAAACAGCTGGAGTTTCAGATGGATCAAGTGAAGCGCGAGTCAGAAATAAAGTTGGAAGAGCGCACTTTTCAGATTGAACAGTTAAAAACCGAAGTGGAATCTAAAAGAGAAGAATTGGATCGATTGCAGCAGTCTCTATCCAATACTGAACCGTCGGCATCTGCCCTATCTTCAAAGCTGTCAGCACTAGAAGCTGAGAAGGATTCGCTGCAGAGCCTGTTAACCTCTAAAGAATCAGAGCTGCAAGGTGCACTAGTAAAGACTGAGATGGAAGCGGCACAGAAAAATGTCGCAGTGAAGAAAGTTCTGGAGCTGGAATCAGAGATTTGTGCGCTACAGAAGGCGTTAGAATTGGAAAAAGCTGCCAGCATAGAGGCAGAGAAAGGAGAATCATTAAGTCAGACAGACATGAGTGACCTGTCCACTGTTGTTGATACCAATGATCAGATTATGATGAAACCATGTGACTCGGTAAAACGTCAAGTAGAGGGTATAGTTCCCCAGGAAGATGCTGCTAAAGGTGGACTTCCTGCAAAATGTGAGGAGGCCAAAGAAGGTCCAACAGAAGAAGAAACTGTGATTGGTCACACACTGCCTGTGACAGAGTGGGTCCAGCCTCAAACCAATGAAGTCCAAAGCCTAGAGGGCTGTGAGATGATAAATAAGGTGAAGGGTCATCAAAAGTGTGGAACAAGAGTCCGTAAGAAGACTGACCACGCATATGTTGTCCCAACAGCTAAAGTGTCTGAAGCCATTGTGGATAAAGGTGTTGCTGTGCCTGTCTCTAGCCAAATGTCTGGAGCGGAATTTGGAAGAAAAGACCGCCAGATTGTGACTACTGGAGAGACACTGGACAGGCATACTTGGTTGAAGAGGGACTTCATCATAGGATGTCTCGTCCCATTGGAGCTCACCCCATGGGTAGTGAGCTGAGGGTATGTAAGTATGTGAGCCAGAGGGCGCTGTTGAGCGACCCAGGCCAGGCCAGAAAAGGCTCTCAGCCACGCCTTTGGGTGGTGGCACGTAACTCCAGAGGGGCTGGAGCATCCTGCAGGAAGCAGGAAATGGTGGTGGACCAGCTAGGACAGAGAGAGAGGCTCTGTCCCAGAAGGGCTGGCGTCCACAGGGGTGGACCAGCTAGGACAGAGAGATAGGCTCTGTCCCAGAAGGGCTGGTGTCCACAGAGGACTGCTGCTGGAGCTGAGCAACAGTCAGGACAGTTAGGGGCTCAAGGAGTGAGTTAGGACCCTAACTGTGGTCTAGGTTTTTTGTTGTTTTGCTATGTTGCAGTTAAGCTGAATAAAGCCACTTTTATTTACACTTGGACCATCTGAAAGCTATCTTTCCGGCGCCCAGTACCACGAACCACCGCTGTCCGGACCAGGAGAAGCCGCCATTTTGAGTTTAATTCCCCAAATTATCACAAAACAATAACATTTATTAGCTGAAACTGGACAACGCCTTTAATTTGTACATCACTAGTTGTTTCACAGTTATATTTTATTGTCATTTTTTAAAATAGTAATTCTAATAATGACAATGAAATATGAAGATATAGGGGGATATCATGATGGAGAGTCTATCAATCCATGCTCTCCAAATTCAGAGCTTTTCATATTTTCTGCACTCATTTGCTCATACATTTTGAGATATTTTGCACTTAACATTACTTTAAAAAAAAAAAAAAAACATAAGAATTGTCACAATCTCACTCCATAGAAAGTGAAGTAACATTTCAGGACAGAAGTGTTAGATGTAGGGTGAATCCACATGCTGCAGAAAAGCTGCTTCTTTTGTTGCAGATTGTCCTGGGGTCTTTTGAGTGCCTTGAAAAGGAATGGGAGATATAAAGGAAGCACTTATACTTTTCTCTTCTGCTAAATCCATTACTGACTTTAACTCGAAAAAGACTGTAGCAAAATCTGCAATAAAAAACACAGCTTTGTTGCAATATGTGGCCTCAACCTTAAAGTATACAAAATACTACATTACATTACTTGTTTTATTGCCACTGTACCCCTGATCAATGTGGCTTTTTTCTTTTTAATCCATCCATATGCTGAAAAGATATGGCCTTCAACAGGTTATACATAAATTAGCTCTTGTTCACTAAGGAGACATTAACCTTTTTTTGGGTGGTTGTCTCTGTGAGCTGAAAAAAAAGGTTTTCATTTGCCTTTCTCTAGTAGACAATCGATCCTATGTAACTATGTAAATGAAATAAAATAGTTTATTTACAAAATGAGGAATTGCTGGCTATTACTTTTTAAGTAATTATTTCTTAATTTTTTTCTAAAAATAAATAATTAAATAAAATATCACTCATATAATTGCACAGTCTCTACTATCTTCTTGACAATCAATTGACTATATTATACAATTAAAGCCTTGATTTCCTGGCAACCCAAAACTTCCTTTACGCTAAGCAACATCAAAGATCTTTACAGATACACTTGTTATTGGGCTATTGCTTTCCTTAGTTGTATTCTATATCATAGTTTTGTTTTTTATGTATAGATTATGTCCAGATACCATACTGTATTACTACAGTATGCATACACAACCTTATTATATTCAGCATCTTTCAGAAGAGGGAATTGTATATCACTGTGACCAAAGAATTCCATGAAACATTTGCAGTCTAATTAAAGACATTTAATTCCATTTCTGCCCATTAGCAGCCATTAGTGAGAATAGTTCTGACAATTTAGCAACTAAGTAAACAGGCACTGCAGCACTTTCTTTAAAAGTACATGAAAAATAAGCAATTTGTTGTGGTTCTTCCTGTAGAAATTTCTATTGCTATGAAAATTTAGTACATCATTTAGCTCAGATGGCACAGGACATGCAGTACTTTGCAGAATACTAGTAAACAGCTTAAAAATGATTAAATTCATAGTCACAGGACTAAAGGAAGACGATACCATCTCAATCTGTCATGCATACTATGCCTATCTATGAATATTTCTTAATTCCCATAATAATCATGAATTAATGGACTTGGGCTGTTTTCTTCATATAAACACCGTTTATATCATATCAACATTTCTTTAGAAGTGTGGTATGTAAAACATAAATCTTGGAGATTACATATAAATTCTTGCTGTGGGCTGTCTAGTGCTGGAAAAATGAAAACTGAATATTGAAATGAATGGCAGTTTCTACTCGATGAGGATTTCACATTGTTTCTTAATAGTTAATAATACCAGTGGTTGATAATATGACAATAAGACCCCATGCATATTAAAGCATTACTCCCTCTTTGATGAATCTGTAGCGGATTGTAAAGATGGATTGGTACGATTGACTCCTGAAGAAAGAAAGATACTAAGGAGTAGGGACTGCTATAGTGAATGACATCTTTCTTTTTTCTCTTTGGACAAGTAGCACAGCAGAATAAACAGCACAGAATATTTCTGAAAAGTACAATGCACAATTCTGATTCCTAATTTATTATATAAGTGACACAGATTTGTGCCCATTGACTGAGGTAGAGGAAATATATCACTGAAGCCTGAGTCAAAGACCCTATCACCATAGTCATGAATTATTGAAGCCAATCACTCTTTTGTAGATCAATCTCATTAATTAGGTTTCTTCTTACATTTTGACTACTATTCTAATCTAACCTTTATAAATCAATATGGTTTGCATATACAGTGAAACTTCTCCAAAATCCACTTCTTTGAGAAGATCACCCCTTCATCCAGACCATATGTCATATGATGGATTTTTAGTTCCTCCAATACACTTCTCAATACAATGCTAGATGATTGTCTCAAAAGAGGTTCTACTGTATGCATTGTCTCATTAAATATCTCGCAATTCAACAAGTTTCTCAAATTATTTGAGAAGTGACTGCACTTGGCAGAAAATTTTACAGCTGTAACAGCTGCAAAGCCACAGATGTCTTATTATTCAGCTTCCATTTGAGTAACCCACCAATGAATGTATATGAGTGTCTGGTACATCTGTCTAGTGGAGAGCTCATCATTGGATGATCCAGTTTCCATGAGAAGCCCAACATGTACCATGGTGGTTCAGCCAAATATTTCCATTCTCAGTTATCTTCTGTATCCAAACTCAAGTATTGTGCCTAGTTATAATGAGCTGAAAAGCAATCATTACAATCTGTATCATTATACCTCCACTTTTATTGATGATAGCTTTGCAAGAGCTGTATGGGGATTCCTTTAAATGGGAACTGAGTAAAGACATCCCTTTTTTGGAAACATCATTACATTTGGAAACATTTAAATTGTATCTGAGCAATATCATCCATTTTTTGGAAATCACATATGCAGTTAAGAATGTTGCATATAAATTCTGTATAGCCAATAGTGTATGGTATGAATGTGTAACAAGACCTAAATAACTTTGTATTTTGGTACTTTTGGACATTATGGGCAGGATATCCTAAGCTTCAATTTTCTTTAGTAGATGAGACAGATTTGGAAATAATTATTTAGTTGTGTATCTTCATGTTGCTCTATGTTAGGTAGTCATGATGATAGGAATAGGAATTTCTTACAAATCTGATGCTCCTGAAGTGACACAGACTCTCCCCGTAGGTGAACATTCCAGGAATGATTTGCATCCATACAATTTACACAACCAATTCTTGGTGATACCATGCCCTTTTAATAACTACATACCTGCTTCAGTCTATCAAGAAGAACATAAAAGTCAGTGAATAACATGAGAACACACATCCACTACAGTGCTATTGTGTTATCTTTAATAGGAAGCCCTGCTGAATGGCGACTATTAGGGTTGTTTTCCTTTAATAAAACTCTCCTGACCTGGTATTAAAGATTGTAGTGAGAAGCAGGCTGTGGTTTGGTCATAGTTAATGTATAATTTGGAACATATGGTATTTTAAAATAGTCCCTATTCTTTGTGGAGTGCTCAGATGTGTGAGAGTCTGGCTAATGATGGACAATTAGTCATTTAACTGGCTATGTGAGCTGCCTTGCATGGATTTCCATTTGTTAATATTTGCTCTTCAAATATTTTGTTAGAAACGTTTACAACATATTTTATCTACAGGCCAGACGGTAGGACATCTGGGGAAGGTTCTCTCCCTGGATTTTCATCAAGACAAGCCACTCTGGGCTACCAGGCACCCTAAACCTTCTATTTGTTCAATGCTAGAAAAAAATGTAATAAAACAGAATATAGACTGGATTTATGATTTAATCAAAAGCACTTTACCATATGGCAGCTGTGTTTGCAACAGGCTGTTTGTTTTGAAGAAGGAAAAAACTCATGGGGAAAGCCATTCAAGGCCTATGAAGCCTTCAGGTCCATGTATAGCAAGGAGAGAGATGCTGAGGTCATGTGACTACCAAGTGCTGGGAGCTCCTAAGTCAAGACACAAGAAAGTTAACAAGAGCCCTGGAGTCCCAAAACTATAGACCAAGAAGAAGGGAATATTGGCCATTGACTAACTACAGCACAGCTGGCTATAGTTCTCTAGAAGCAAACAGGTCTATGCAGCTGTAATGAGTGTGTGGAGAGTGCTGTCCACACGCAGCTAGTGCTGAAATCCACACATCCTCATATGCATCAGTGTTGTTGGACTCTCTGATTTTGTGTATTGGTATTGTGAACCTACTGTAGTCCCAGAATACTGTGGAGATTTCTTATCTTATAATCTTGATATTTGGTGTTTAATTAACAAGTTTACTTAAATGTTATTATAATAGCTGTAATACATAGATTGTTTTGTGAATGCCATGCTGCATATTGCTACTCTTTAACAAAATAGTAATTAGTTTTGCTTCAGTGAATATCTCATCTAAACTTTACATCTATGTAACTATCTATTAAAATTGGACAACCTAGTTATGAAATCTTACTTATTTGCATATTTCATAAAGATGTATAACATAGATGTTTATGCAAATATGATTTAAATATGTGTACATATAAGTACATACATACATACAAAAAGATTATTTATGCCCATGGTTTATGCATCATTTTACACAAATAAACTGATGGAAAATATATATTTCATTTGTAGACATTACTATGGGATGCCATATATTGACATCATGTTTCACACAAAGCATCATATGTATCTTTCCAATGGTTTATGATTTCATTACACTACATATTATGGATTATTATTGTCAGATACATACTAACCATCAATAATAAGAAGTATCACTTTTAGAAATATGAATACCTGCAAAAAGCAGGTGATCAAACATGAGGCTCCTCCCTGCTCTGGTCCTGTCCTGTGATGTCAGCAACATCTCCTATAATAAACCAGTACTTGGTTCTCCTCCCTACAATGCCAGGCTCTCACTAAGGTGTGAAGGCAGCACCAACATAGGAAGAATATGGAAAGCTGCTCGATGGAAGGTAAATTCACACTCTTAAATTGTTTCATAATGCATAGATAAAATCAAAATTTTTATATCTAAATTTAATTGCCACATGCAAATAGTATATTGACAATATAAAATCTATTCATATTTATAATAATATAGAAATAATTAAATTAATAAAATGAATTACTCATCAACAGTTAAATCACTAGAACTTCTGTAAAATATAAATATATAATATATATACAAAAATACTGACACATTTAACAGTACCAACCACTCAGATACTGAGTGACCTTAGCTCATGCTGTGGGCATATTTAGATATTCAGTAATTAAAGTGACCTTCTTACTTTAGATTGTAGCATTTTCTAATCCCTGTTGGTTTAATGTTTGGATTATTCAATTTTGTGAGGTCTTTTAGAAAGCTACACATTGTAAACTATTTTGATAACAGTAAAATTTACAGCATATAATGTGAGGAATACCAGCTAAAGCCATTTATCTCATTCAGATTTCTGCACAAAAAGACTACTGAAATCATTCATGGTGGCTCATCTTTATGCAGTTTTCATATTATTCATTGAGTCAATGTATTTAAATGGTAACACTATAACTACTGAACAAGTAGGCATTCTGTTTTCTGAACTCTTCTGTCCACTGTAAATTTTGCATCTTTTATCAATTATATTATCATTAATGACATTTATCCCCTATCCACAGTATAGGGAATAAATGTCTCATCCCTGTGGGTCTGACCACTGGGATCCCAGCAATCACATGGCGTGAAAGTTCCCCTAAATGTTCCATGTAGATGGAGCACTGGTGCACATGCTTGGCCACCACTCCATCCACTTCTGTAGGACTGCCAGGATAACATGCACTTGTGGTCTCCTATTCTCCTGATCACTGGGGATACCAGTCATCGACCATCAAGGATCAGACACATAACTGCATTAGTTCTTGCAGAGAGGAGCTTCAAGATCTCTGCTTGCTGTGAGAGCATAGCAATTTGTTTTATATAAAGCATAATTGTTGTATGAATAAGCAACTTTGCAATATACTTAGTGTTTCCATTCTTTATCATTTTCAACATCTCTATTTGCTGTCAGTGAATAGGAACATTTTTGTTTACACGCAGAAGCTGAAATTCGTGCAGACCTAATACTGACAGTTTGTAAACTATTTTGTCTAGGCAATCACTATGAGTCAGTATGTTGCTGGAAGGCATGGACTCCTAGCAGCATAGAGAACTATAATCCTAGGAGTCCCTCTCCTGGCATACTGTACAGGCCAGTAAATCCAGCCAACACAGGGACTTGGGTTAAACCTTCAGCACAAAGTGACCTGTGATACTGTTTTAAACCTGCAGCATGTCACTTATTGCTCAAGGTTTCACAGAAGTTCAAAGCTGTAGTTTAACACTGCAGTTTTCAGAAAAATGCTGTATTTTTGCTTAGTTTTCCTTGCATTTTTCCTAGTATATTTTGCTGTGTTTTTTGAGAGAAATTCAGAAGTGTATTTAACTGAAGGAAAATGTCTAAGTGCATCCTTTATATTTTCCATTCCTTTTGAAGTCACTCCTGACTTTGGCTCAAAAAACTGCAGCAAAATCTGCAACAAAAAAACACTGCATTCGCACAACGTGGGGCTTTAGCCTAAAATGCACCTTTTTTCTGTTGCATTTCTGCTGCAGTCAAAAATCTGGCATTTCCACAACATGGGGCCTTAACCTGAGGTTATGGCCTCACGTTGTGGAAAAGCTGCTTTTTTGTTGTTGCAGGATTTTGAGCAAAACCCAGTAGTGAATTGAGTAGATAGGGGAAGCATAAATATTTCCTAAATATTTCCCATTCCTTCTGTAACCACTACTAGATTTAGCTCAAAAAAATGCAGCAAAATCTGCAAAAAAAAAAAAAAAGTGTTTCCGCAACACGGAAAAAACGCGTCGTTTTACAGTCCCTGCAAAGTGGATGGGATTCTAGTGAATCCCATCCACATATTGCGAAAAAATATGCGTGGTGGACACGCTGCGATTTCCAAAGCCACAGCATGTCAGTTATACCTACAGAAGCAGAGAGTTCGCAGAGGAAACCTCTGCAGACTTTCTGTGAAAAGCGCTGCGGGAAAAATCGCAAAACATAATGAAGAGTAAAATTTGTAAAATTCATATAATCATGTGTTCTATGCATACCTCCAATTTAGTTTGTTCTTCAGTGTCAGATAGTAAGCATGGTCTTTGGGGCACTGCATAGGATCCACATAATCTCCTGTATTGGAGATTGTGCAAATAGTGCAACAGTCCTGTTATAAGGCTTCTAATGGAATTAATTATGTTTACGTAGCCTTGTTAATGCAGTGATAATGTTGTGGAGGTTTATTGTTACAATTTTGCCTCTGTTATGTGGAGATGGATGGCTCAGTGGTTGGCAAACATCAGATTAAGGCCAAGGCCCCACATAGCAAAGCGCAGCAAAAAAAGGCTTCAGAAAAAATGCAGCGGAAAAGCATCACATTTTTTTCCACAGTGTTTTTCATTGTGATTTTGCTGAGTTTTTCTCTGCGGACTTTCTGCCCTGATTATATCTATACAGAAAATGCCAGCATTTTTCGCAGGTATAATTGACATTCTGCGATTTTCACAAAAACACAAGTGTTTTTTCGAAAGCACAGCTTTTCTGCTTTGCAACATGGGGCTTCAGCCTAAAAGATGGCTACACATCTTGTTATCTTCAAATCAACATTCACAAAAACCGAAATATTATTGCTACCTAAAGGAAAAGCTTATGTCAAATCAGCCTGTGTCTGCGGCCTTAATTAAAAAGAGCAATTCGTATAACAATAATATAACTATTAATATAATTACAGTAGCCTAATATAAAGGTAACATTTCTACTATAAATGTAATGGCATATCACCTAGACATCCGTCAATCTAAATAACCCAGTTCCCAACAGAACATTGGCCTCTTCTTTGCTAGGAATGGGTCTGAATACTCTTTTTTTTGGGGTGAGTACAGCCACTTTCGGGCATACTGTAATAGATTTGTTTTGGAAAACCATGTCTTATATATAGCATACTATACTTTTCATAAAGTTCATGATATGCCTATTATATAGTGGTCTTGCTTCCAGATTGCTTCAGGTGGTTTCTACTATTGTGTTGTAATGTGGATATTTGTGACAGATTTGCTGACACATCTGTGAAGGCTTTCATTTACATGTGGTGTCCACCACATTTTTTGCAGGCACCATGCGTACCTCTTCATTTCAATGTGTTTATTTAGATGATTGTTTTTGTGGATTGTGGGTCTGCAAAAAAACAATGAAAGTATGTCTTTTTTTCACTGATGCTGATCAATGAAAGTATATGGGTCCATGAAAATAACAAACAAACAACAGTTGACTTTTGTATGTCATCCATTTTTCACAGACTCAGAGACATACAAAGTATGGAAAATAAAACAAAAAAAAAAGTTAAAAAGTGAATCACCATGGACAGCACACCACCCACAAATGGGTGACAGAAGGAGAGTCCAGCACACCTTTGATCCAATAAAAAATGGAGCATTTATTTGATTGGATTAAAGGTGTGCTGGACTGTCCTCCTGCTGCTGTTTCATGTGCTGCGGACACTTCCTTGCACCCAGCTGATCCTGCTTGGTTACTACAGCTTCTGCACATGGAGAGCTGGATAGGAGTGAAGACGCTCTATAATACATCGGCAAATGAGTCCTTATGCATTTATTTCCAATCTTTCTCTCAATATCAGTAGCTGTTAAAATTTAGACTTGCAAGAATCTTCATGCTATCTTTGAGTTTGAAGATGTTACATGCTATTTTGCATCTCTAAAGCAGAAATGTTGCTGATTGTTACTAGAAATAATAACTCCCATGGCCCATATTTCATCACTATTCTCTCATTGTTCCTTTGTACTTTTCTTCTTCTGGAAATTAAAATGCATTTGCCACACTTGGGTATTCTTCTTCATCATTGTGTCTTTTGAAGCTGTGAATGCAGTGCTCATTCAACTGAGCTAAGAGTCACTGACACTGTTCTTTAGTTAAAATTATGTGCCGAATGATGTTCTCTTGTTCTCTTCTCTTATGTAACATGATTAGGAAACTCTCAAAATAACAAGACACAGTGTAAAATGCTCTGTATCTAAAATGCTACATTTCCAGCATTCGTTTTTCATATGCAGCTGTTCATATAAATATACCTATAGTATTTTAGAGTCCATTCTGGACTTGTGAAGGGCAGAAAACTGTTGCTCTATGGAGTGAAAAACAGAAAAACTGCTTACAGTGGTGCACATTTTAAATTATATTTTGTTTTCTTTTTCATTTTTTACATTCTATGAGTGAAAGAGGAAAGAGACAGTAGGTGAAGTTAAAATCTGCTACTACAGTTGTGCAGCGGCAACAGGGATATTACATGCTGGAAGAGAAGAGCTTATGAGAATGGAAATTACCTAAACCAATGAAGAAGAGGTGGTAAAGGAACTAAAGAAGAAATAGTCTTAGGATTTAGTCTTGGCAGAATATAAATGACAGCACGTACACTCAAGGTTGAGAAAAGAGCAAGTTCAAGAAGTGTTTTTAAAGTGGTAAAGGCTTCGATGTGGGCACTGAATTGAAGGATTCCAAATCTGGCAAGTTGTTAATTATGAATTTGATCAAATTACTGATAAACTATTACTATATTAATTCTTACTCCATGTATCATTGAGAGAGTTCCCCTCAACTTAACAGTATAAGTTCTTACCTGTAAAAACAAAAGTGACCCAAAGAACAATTGTCCATCTGATTCCCTTAGTTCTATTCCACTTTTCTCTTGAACTGCTAATGCCATTTCTAAATTCATGAAACAAAGCTTATGTAAAATATACTTGCGGAATTTCAGGATTAGTTAAGACCCATAAAATATATCATCTATATACTCTTGTTACTGTTTTCTGTGATTAACTAAGAAGTCATAAAATTATGCAGCAATTGTGTGTTTCTGATGAAATATTAGAAGTTAGTAAAGAAGCCCCTATGATTGCTAAATCCTGCACTTATGACATATGCCCACTGCACATATTTGTGTATGGCATTAGACATTTTGTATACATTGCATTTTCTAAGCATTTTACTGTATCTTTAGTGTAAGGTAATAATAGGCTGATTCCTTTCCTTCTTAAAGTATAAATGTGTCAAAGGAGCACTCCACTTTGGAGACTCCCTACTTGTTAGAAGGGTATCTTGATAACTTGGTGATAAAATGTCCCCCTGCTATGGACCCCAATAATTAGCCTTAATTTTTGTGGAAACCTGGCAATAAGTGTTTGATTTCTCTGTAGCACTATCACAGGACACAGTAAGCATTAGATAGTTTCAATTCACTTAAATATAGTTTGTCAATGCTTTTGTGGCTGCTCTCCACTCTGTCCAAGACATAAGGATCCTGAACAGGCACCCCTTCCCCCCACACTTTATTAAATCATAATTCAGAGTATACGAAAATGTATTTTCAGACCTAAACAACCTCTTTAAGAATAAACCTACTCTCTTTTAGTAGATTTTAATTGTAAAAAGAAAATATTTTCCCTTAAGAATGCTTATGAGCTGACTGTCTATGTATAGCTAGAAACAATGTAGGGAAGTGCTTATTCATCATTGTGTGTCATAGGAAAGACACATCCTTGGAATACTTCAGCATGCAAGCATTGCAGCTTTGGTCTATGACAGATGGGCAATAGCAAATTTACAGCTCAGAAATAAAGCCTTCACACAGACATATCGCAGAGAGCAAGGTTGGAAGCATCTTGAAGTTTTATTTTGGTGCAAAACAATCAGTCATTGAAATAAACTTGGAAATAACAGTTACTGTTTTGATCTGTTTATTTTTGTGTTCCATAGTCAATCCCCAGTATATCATTATGATACATAAACATGTCAGTGGAGACAACACATGGACTGCAAAAATGCCATGAACAAGTTTATAGAGGGATGGCAGTTAAGCGGATGTAGCAGTGAGCTAAAACCAGCAATGTTGTGCGGTGTAGAAGCAAAAAACAAATATAATCCTGCCATTCTGGCAGGAAGTACACTTCCAATAGGCGTACAGAAAGGAGCCCTTGCCACATTTGCATTTCCAACATATTGTATGTCACTAGTAGAGTGACACTTGTTTTACAGGATCACCTAGATGCATGCTCCTGTAGTCAGATGCAGAAAGAAGTAGCTGTATCATTAACCTTAGCAACATAGACACTTATTTTTTAACTGTTTTCACCACATACCCAATCATTCCAGATAACGGACCCATGTAAATGTGCAAAAGATCATCTGACAAACCGATGAAATGCTTACTTGTCAGGTTATCACATATGCAAATACAAACTGTATGGAGTTAAACAATGTGTAAATGCCACATACAATAGTGATGATCAGTTGTATTTACTAAGAACATCCTTTCCTTTCTGGTTGGCCAGGTCTTTAGCATTTCCTATTTATCCTTAATGTTCTAAAGTCTATAGAAATAAATTTCAAAGAAAAGAAAATAATACCCTAGTATGAAAGCAGGAGGACAGATGAGATGATAGTCACATCTTCCAAACATAAGGAACTGAAAAGACTACAACATTGTACCTTCCTTTCTGCACATATAACTGCCAAAAAGAAGTAGGGACAGCTCAGCTAACACATAAAACAACATGGCAGTGCAGGAAGCAATACATTAGTATGGGAGGTCCCCATGAAATAATTTATTATCATATTAAACACCGTGGAAAAGGGCTATATAAAGAATGGGGTGTTGAGAAGGAGACATCAAAATAAAGCATACAAGGGACATGAGGCAGTATAGCCGTATAAGTAGCTGGATACCACACACTGGTTTTTGAGTAGAGTGGGTCACATTTTGTATGCTGCATTTAAAGATTTTTGATGGCAGACTATTGGGAATGGCAAGCTTCCTACTATTGCTGCTCCAATAAATCATTTCAATAACTTATCTGTAAGTCTTTGTGATACTAAATTAGAGATTACAGACCTCCTTACACGATACAATGATTGGGCCAGTTATCAGGAACAGGCATTCCTAGAAGCACTTATTATAGATAATTGGCCCATGGCGGGCCAGCCTTTGGTCGTGTGACGCCCTGTGCTGAATCCGCTTTTAATGCCTCTTACCTAACATAAAAAAAGTCCATAACAAACCTTGAGGAGTGAAGGACGTGGTGTCCATTTGCTGCTCATTGCATTTTAGGCCACCCACACACAGCCCTAATGTGTCTAGATTTGCTACAATAGGCAATATTGCTGCTAATAACTAGAACTTACTGTATGATATATACTTATTATGAGGGTTCTTTCATTTCATTTTTATTGATGACCTATCCTATATTTGGCAGATATATTATTGCTCACAGTCATTTCAATGGGAGATTTGGAAAGAATCCACCTGAAGATCGAGCAGGATGCTTCTTTCTTCTGTTAGCTGATTTTTTCAGTCAGTGAAAACAGAGACACATCCACCTTCCATTGAAATGAGTAAGAGGCAGATTTTTTATGGTGAATTTTGCACAAAAATTCTGCCATGTGAACTTACCCTAAATATATTTTTGTCATTTGACGTTTGACCTTTTAGCACACTTTGTCACAGAACAGTAAAGGGGCAATAATACGCAAATGGGCATCAAGGGGGCATTGAACAGACAGACACTAAAGGGGCAATAGGTGGAAAAAGGGCACCAAGGTGGCACTTAATACTCATTGCTCATTTGCTATTTATTGCCCTCTTTAGACTATCAGTGGCCCAATTCAACAACCTGAAGCGAACAGTCTGTGGCTCCCATAAGGCAACAATGCTCCCAGCAAAGTGATAGCTTCCCCAAGGCAACAGTTCCCCACACACTGGATAATGGTGCCCCTCACGCATAATAGTCCCCCCACATTGGAAAATAGTGCAAACAGGGCAATGTGCTACTGACAAATGAAAAATTATTGGGGATGAATGAGTTGTTTATCCCTATACAGCAGTCATGGTCTGCTGCATGTAAAGACCGGTTCACATCTGTGTTCGGGTTTCCGTTCGGGGAGTCTGCTTGTGGACCCCCCAAACGGAAACCTATACGCATAAAAAAGCAGTTTACCTGGGCAACCCGCAGACCCCATAGACTATAATGGGGTCCCTGTGGTTTCCACTCGCAGTGCTTGCAGCACTTTACTCTCCACTTGCTTTGTATGGAAACCCAGCGGAAGCCACATGGACCCCATTATAGTCTATGTGGTCTGCGGGTTTCCCAGGTAAACCGCTTTTTTATGCGCATAGGTTTCCGTTTGGGGGGGTCCCCAAGCGGACTCCCCCGAACGGAAACCCGAACGCAGATGTGAACCGGGCCTAACTGAAACAGATGAGCAGGAAACGAACAGGAACTAATAATCCTGAGGAACATACATTCACAATCATTGCTGCTTTGTTGGCCTGTGTAAAGGGGTCTTTAAAGGATTTGATCCACAGTCACAACTTATCTTCTTTCCACATATATCAAGTTATGATTGTGGGAAACCTTTATAGGAAAATAAAACTCAATGCACTTGTACTAGGAAAGTAATATATTTAAGCTAGGTCTATATATATAATAATATAGCATGGTTTTCATAACATTGAGCTTTTTTTATAAACTATGTTTGCAGCAGTTAATTTTGCTTCTGTTTCCTCATTTTTTGAAGTTATTAGTCCCAGATTCAAAGTAAAGGTTTTAACAATAAAAACAAATTCATTTGAAGTCTTGCAGAAACAAAAACTGATTCTATCTATTTTGTCTCATTTCTCCACAATATATTTTTCAGGTGTGAGCAGTGTGAATCAGTTAGGTGGGGTTTTTGTGAATGGCCGTCCTCTCCCAACATGTAAAAGAAAAAAGATAATTGAACTGGCCACAAGTGGAGTAAGAGCTTGTGAAATCTCCAGGATCTTGCAGGTATGGTTATATTTGTTTATTTTTTCATTATATATCTCATTGTGCGTTATAAGTAATCACTTAAGGTGATCACACATATTAGACATCAGGTGGGCAAAATGCCAATTTAAGCTAACGATTGTTTCTAAAAAATACTGCGAATAAACATTTGCCATAAACTGTTGGCAGTTTATTGTCTTGGGAAAAAAAATATTGTAAATTTACACCTGTCGATTGTACCAAAGTAAGAATGTATAGCATGACTGGATGATCATTTGCCATTTTACGTCAGGACATTTTTTTTTCTACATTGCTCATCTGGCAGTTCAGTTGCTTATGCTGATGGTGGGATAATTATTTGAAGTGTATGGCTAGCCAAATAGAAGAAAGAGTTGTTCCATCTAGAGACAACATTCATGCCACAAAGGGACTTGTCTTATGCAGGTCCTTTGAGATTCATTATTGTGTTAGAGATTTGCTTTGCTCCCTACTTATTCTCTTCTCAGGGCATTATGTTGTGATGGGTACACCAGAACAAAGCAGAATTCAGAGCAAAGAAGAGGGGAGCAGAGCTGTTAGTAATGAACCAATGCTCACCACTTGCCCCCCATGCCTTCCGGAATGATCTTCTCCATCACACTGATGGAAGTGCTCACTGGACTTTCAAATTTCAAATTGAGACCATCTCCGAAAATTAGGGACAGTCCTGTCAAATTTGAAACAGTTTGAAAGTATGATGTGGACCAGTTAGAGACAAAAATATGGTCTCTCCCAAGAGGCAATTGGGAAGGTAACTGGTGAGAACCACAATGGTGTGGAGGGACCTCAGTAAAGGTATTAATTTTTCTTAGTTCAAGAAGTGAAGTAGTGCCCTAGATGTAAATGTTATGAATAGAAGGTGTCCTGCTGCTTCATCTTCTTAGTTCCTACTTTCTTTGGGCAGCTGCTATTCACTGCTTTGCATCTGAATTTGGATTTGGTTATTGCCTAGCCTTGCCTGGTTGATTGGGGTGGAGTTGCTGATGGTTGGGCCTATTTATATCCAGGCCTTATTCCATTCTGGTTGTCAAGCACACTGAAACCTCTTCAGAATACCATTCCTTAGAGCCCCCCCTTAAAGACTTTTTGATTTTTTCAGTGACTGAAAAATCTCCCATTATACTTTTAGCTCAGTGGTTAGCACTGATGCCTTGCAGCTCTGGAGACCTTGGTTTGAATCCAGCCAAGGACAACATCTGCAAGGAGTTTGCACATTCTCCACGCGTTTGCCTGGGTTTTCTCTGGGTACTCCAGTTTTCTCCCACACTCCAAAAACATACTAATGGGGAATTTAGATTGTGAGCACTACTTGGGAAAGTGTTGACAATATCTCTGTAAAGCGCTGTGGAACAAGATGAAGCTATATAAGTAAGCTAAATAAATAAGCAGACCACCCCCATTATCTAACCAAACACCACTTTTTTGGGCCCATTTTGCACTGGGAAGACCTTTGAAAAAAAACACGTTGAACTTACATACACTAACATCAATGTGGATGCAGCTTTCTCTTGCACCACATGACTGGATGCAAGCATGAACAAGAGACGTGCAAGGGACATCAGAGGAGAAAAGTTGTCCTATTATAGTCAATACAATCTGCAACTGTGTTGCTGAGCATACATGCCAGTGTGAATTTTGCCAGGATAATTTTGGAAACAAGGCCACAATAGAGGTTTTATGTATGTCCCACACTAAAACAGGCATTCCTGGGGTGTACCCAGGTGGCTTTAATGTTCAGATTTAGCAGCATAAATAACTGGTATTCTGGTGCAGGTTATGTTCGTAGTATGAATGGATGACGTTTGTAGCAAGACTATGACTAGAAAAATTCAAAAACTACATATTAATTCACCAAAGAAACATTATTATTTACAATCTAATATTTGTATGATAATGTATTCCACTGTCAATAGCTACAACAAAAACAAAAAACCTTTAAAGGCTTAAGTAAGTGAGACTAAGATATTCTTATTACTTCTATATTGGAGCCGATTCCATTCACTCAGTGGCGTAGCTAGCGGGGGGGGGGGGGGGGCAGAGGGGGTGGCTGCCCCAGGCCCACTGGCTCTGTGGAGCCCACCCTGGGGCCGACATTAATACGTGTTTTACTATTTACTCGATCGGTGTCTGCAGACACCAATCTAGTTAAAATGCATCCTGCAGCTTAACTGTCTTCTAAACCGCAAGCCACTTCAGGGCCTCCTGTGCTGACAGGCAGACGTCCTATGCGTGGACAGGGAGAAGGTGGTGGCTCCTTTGATGAAAGGACCGCAGGTAGGTGAGTAGAACTTTCTTTTTTTTGTTTTGTTTTTAGCGCAGTTGTGGGTATTTTAATAGTATAAGGGGTTGTTAGGAGGGGGAATTTTAACTATTAGGGAGGGAGCATTATGAACATAAGGGGGGTCATTTATATAAGGGTTATTAGGGGGCATTATGAATACAAGGGGAGAGTTATTTATATAGGGTCATTAACGGGCATCATTTATATAAGAGGTCATTAGGGGGAATTATGAACATAAGGGGGTAGTCATTTATATAAGGGGTCATTAGGGGTGCAGTATTTATGTCAGGGGAAATTGGGCATAATATAAGGGGGCAATTAATTTAATTAAGGTGACACTTAGGCTTTATTAAGGCGAAGGCCCCACATAGTGGGCTGCAGCAAAAAAGCGCTGCAGGGAAAACCGTTGCAGTAGTGAACCCCATCCACTTTGCAGGAACTGTAAAACTCAGCGTTTTTTCCCACGGCATTTCCGCAATGTGAGGCCCCGGCCTTAAGGAGTTTTCCAGCTTATTCTTATTGATGATCTATCCTCAGAATAGATCATCAATAAGAGATCAGTAAATCCCCACTGATCAGCTGTGTGAAGATGCCAAGGCGCCTGTTTATATCACACGCTGTCTGTTTATAGTGACCGTGTGATGTAATTACAGCCTTGTCACATAGATGTGTATAGGATGAGGCTGTAGTTACATTATATGGCCACTATGAAATGCATGACACTATGTAAACAGAGAAGGGGTCAAGGCGCTTACACAGGTACCACGGTTCATTCAAACAGCTGATCCTGGGGGTCCCGGTATTGGAACCCCACTAATTTAACCTTTTATTACCTTTTAATTAGGAAACACCTGGAGCATTATTAATAAGGGACACTATTTGAAGGGGGTACACAGGGAAGTTATTAATTTAAAGATGCGCTAGGGGGTATTATTCAATATGGGGGCTTATATTATATATTTTATAGTTGGGGGTAGCAGCAGGATGGGTGTGCAGGTGAGGACAATGTGGGTCAGGTGCCTGGAAAAGTAAGGAGCCAAAGATGTATGTTCTGCAAACTTTACAGAGATTGAAAGAAAAGGTCATGGTGGTCCAGATGAAAGAGACAAGAAATGTGACCGATTAGTTAGAGACGTCACCGGTAAGTCACTAAATGTTACTGCCCTGTATTTACCTAAATGGTCTGCAGAGCCCTGTGTAGAGCCGATATATACCAGTATACGGTCACCGTATAGTGATAATATCGGTATACCTGAGTTGGGGGCCCACTTGGACATGTTCGCCCTCCCTGTGCTGAACCTCTAGCTACGCCTCTGCATTCACTTCAAGTCTCTGGTAAAATGTGGAAAGCATAGTCCTTTGGGGAATTCCCAGAATTTGACCCATAATAGAGGATTCCTCCTCTGGATAATTACTGTCAGTGAGTATAAAATTAAGGACAACAGAACTCTAAAATGTGATAATGGACTATCATTCTATAAAATAGTAAACTGTCATAGCTGGACAACTTTATATATGTTCAAAAGTATCCAAAATTAACAAACGTCCATTACACTTCTCCCTTACATGTATATATTTGTTAAGAGAAGCAATCACTATGTCCTATCTCTATGTATATAATACCATACATGCAGTGCTCAAGATCTATCATCATATACCTGCTGTTTTAGACTACAGAGATCACAAATTAGGGATTTACAGTAAACTTAAATACTACTATGTATATTTACCTGCCCGGATGTTCTTATGTGTGGGGCCCATATTATGAGTAGGATTGTAGTCATATAGAATAGAGCATTCTTACCCGACAGCAGGCTGGGTCTGGTGTGGGTGCTGTACTGTGGTATCCAACGCTTAATGAGTGCTGCCATGAGTGGTGCTTCTTCTTTTACGCATGTCCAGAAGGCGGCCTGCACTGCGGTATTGCGTTCCAAGGTGGGGTATATATGTTACTCATGGAGGATGTAAGTGGGGCATATTATTGTGATAGTAATGGAGTGATAGAGACCACAGTAAAAATCTATCAGTCGGAAATGGGGCATAATTGCTGGGGGAAGGGGTTTATACACTGTGGACAAATTCATTTGTAACCATGGATGACTAAAACTCTTCAAATATTTATGGAGTGCTGAAGTTCTTTGTTTGATGGATTGAGGGTTGGAAACCTACGCAAGCACCCTACTACAGATATATATATTCCTGAGTGCTGCATACAACTATACTTAACAGGAATGAGAGGGGTAACCATGCTCGGGTTCAGGAGGAGTACAAATGCTTTGGTCCAAGATTTAAAGGGATATTGTGCTTGGGACTAGGAATGAGGGAAGGAACATGTAGAAGACCATAATTTAAAGGGATACCATGCTGGGAACCAGGAATTAGAAGGGAACAATGCTAAGGGACCACAATTTAAAGGGTTTAGGATTAGGAATTATTAGGGATTAGGAATGAGAGGAAAATCATGCTAAGACCATGATTTGAAGGGATAGCATGCTGGGGAATAGGAATAGGGGAGCCATGCTGAAGCCTACGATTTAATAGAATACCATGATGGTGATCAGCAATGAGAAAGGGAGTCATTTTAGTGACCAGGAATAAGAGGAATACCATGCTGGGAACCAATATTTAGAATGCTATTTAGATGCCATGCTGCAGACCAAGAATGATGGGTCCATCTTGGACTAGGAAATGTGCAGGTCATCAGGGAAGTAAGAAGGAGTTGGGGCTGCTTCTGGTGTGTTGGTTGGAGTGATTTGTGTACAGTACCATGACTGTTTTATTAGTTCCAGGCTAGGACTGGTTCTATGTAATATAATGATTGGATACTGGGTACTGTGTGATATAAGGAAGCATAAAGTACATGATTTTTGGCTCTTTTATCATTATTTGGTAATTTGCGGGGATTGTACATGACTGTTAACTACATTTGATACTTTAACCTTCCTTCTGTATACTTTTTTCTTTTAAAAGACAATTTTTTCTGTGCAAATGTGGGTGGTCTGGTTAAAGAGCACCGTGTATTGTTATGCTGTGCATTTCCTTCCATATTCTGTTTTTCTGATCTATTTCTGGTCTAGTGTGTTTTTTTTGTGTATTATGGGATCTATAGTTTCACTATGTAATTTGTTTGTGTGTTCAGATTTGGTTGATCGTTATGATGTTTTATCTTGGCTATTTGTTTGGTTGAATTAAATGTATTGACAGTTTAGTATTGAGGTCTTGTACACAACCATGTTGCTATAATAAGCTACCCTGGGTTGTTATTGTTTTCTTACCTGCCATTAGTTAAAAGCTGAATAAAGCCAATTCTTTTAGACTTCCCTTAGCTTTTTCTCTACTTTTCAAAAGATATCTGCCATCGCCCTGCATTTGTCACACTTGCTCATGTCACAATAATCTACTAATTAGTAGATCATAATGAGATGGAAACACTAATTAGCAAATGACAGACCATGATTCTACCAAAATTGACAGACACTTGAGAAGACAGAGAAAAAATATTGGAGATATTGCTCCAGAGTTTTTTTTCATGTTTCTTTTTGTCTAGCCATTGATTTTTGGATGAAATGCAATGGACAGGTAAATTTTAATTCCAAGAGCTTGGCAGAAAAGCAGTTTGAAAAGCAGAGGTGACTCTTTAAGGGAATGAAATGAACCATCTTAGTTAACAACCACAAAAATCAATGAATCTTTTAAAAGATCTATCATAAAAATCAATAGAGATTGAGCTCAGAGTTTCAACGCAACTGGTAGAACTTAGAGAAGCACAACTGGTGTGGAATCGGAAGACTAGTACCAGGTACAAGCTAAACAGGACTTGATGAATCTCGAATCTACATTAGAGATGAGCGAATTTCTCAAAAGTTCGATTCTGCAGTTCGATTTGAATTTCCAAAAAAATGCTTTCATCCAGATTACTTCGCTGTGAATTGCGTTAAAAAACACCTATTTCCTGGTATCAGAGAGCCTGTATAGTGGTGTAGAACACTATGCCTTGCAGTAACACGCATAGGGAGCCTACTGTGGTAGTGAAACAACATTGTAAGTTAGTATGACACGCACATGACAGGTGTCGCTCTTAGAACCACTGCACACTTCACTTATTTGGCCAGTTACGGGGCCAAAACTGACCAACTAACTCAAGTGTGAACTCAGCCTTACAGGTCCATGTTAGTGCCAGTTAGAAAGAACCGTGCAGAGGCCCAACATCCTACTGTAGCGTGAAAGAGAGCACTCCTTTTACACTGTCGTCTGCTGATTCCATATAGATGTCTACAGAGTGGCAAGGCAACATAATGTGGAGTTGGCAGCAGCATGAGGAGGCCATACAGTGACCCAGTGGCAGCGGCATGAGGAGGCCATACAGTGACCCAGTGGCAGCGGCATGAGGAGGCCATACAGTGACCCAGTTGCAGCAGCATGAGGAGGCCATACAGTGACCCAGTGGCAGCGGCATGAGGAGGGCATACAGTTACCCAGTTGTAGCAGCATGAGGAGGGCATACAGTGACCCAGTTGTAGAAGCATGAGGAGGGCATACAGTGACCCAGTGGCAGCAGCATGAGGAGGGCATACAGTGAACCAGTGGAAGTAGCATAAGGAGGGCATGCAGTGACCCACTGGCAGCAGAATGAGTAGGCCACAGATTGGCAAGGCGACATAATAGGGAGTTGGCAACGACATGAGGATGGCATACAGTGACATGGTGGCAGCGAGATGAGGAGGGCATACAGTGACCCAGTTGTAGCAGCATGAGGAGGACAGACAATGACCCAGCAGTGGCAGCAGCATGAGGAGGGCATACAGTGACCCACTGGCAGCAGAATGAGTAGACTACAGAGTGTAAGGGGGCCTAATATGGAGTTGGCAGTGGCATGAGGAGGACAGACAGTAACTCGTGGCAACGGCATGAGGAGGACACAGAGTAGCAAGGTGACATAATGTGGAGTTGGAAGCAGCATAAGGAGGCCATATAGTGACCCATCAGTGGCAGCAGCATGAGGAGGGAATACAGTGACCCAGTGGCAGCGGTATGAGGAAGACAAAGACTGACCCAGTAGAAGCGGCATGAGGAGGCCATACAGTGACCCAGTGGCAGCAGCATGAGGAGGCCATACAGTGACCCAGTAGTGCAGAACCATGAGGAGGCCATACAGTGACCAAGTGGCAGCAGCATGAGTTGGCCATACAGTAACCCAGCAGTGGCAGCGGCATGAGGAGGCCATACAGTGACCCAGTGGCAGCAGCATGAGGAGGCCATACAGTGACCCAAGACAGCAGCATGAGGAGGACATAGAGTGACCCAGTGGCAGCAGCATGAGGAGGCCATACAGTAACCCAGTGGCAGAGTGTGGAGGTAGCAGCAGCCTTAGAAGGCCATACAGTGACCCTTTGACAGATTGTGGAGGTGTCATCAGCCTTAGGAGGCCATACAGTGACCCATTAAAAGAGTAAGGAGGTGGCAGCAGCATGAAAAGGCCATACAGTCACCCAGTGGCAGAGTGCAGAGATGGCAGCAGCGTGAGTAGGCAACAGAGTGGCAAGGGGATATAATGTGGAGGTAGCAACAGCCTTAGGAGGCCAGACATGACCCAGTGGCAGAGTGCGGAGGTGGAAGCAGCGTGAGGAGGCCATACAGTCACCCAGTGGCAGAGTGCGGAGGTGGCAGCAACGTGAGTAGGTGATATAATGTGGAAGTAGCAACAGACTTAGGAGGCCATATAGTGAACCAGTGGCAGAGTGAGGAGGTGGCAGCAGCGTGAGAGGCCAGTCACCCAGTGTCAGAGTGTGGGGATGGCAGCAGCATGAGTAGGCCACAGAGCGGCAAGGTGATATAATGTGGAGGCCTTAGGAGGCCATACAGTGACCCATTGACAGTGTTGTGAGGCAGCATGGATCATTTAATCTGCTGCATCAGGCATTGGTGCATGGAAATCTGGCTTATGCATGCCAGATTCATCTTCAGAAAGGTCAGTCTCTTCAAATTTTGGGTGGACAGGCGAGTTCTCCTTGGGATAACTATGGCCCCCGCTACACTAAACACCCACTCTGATGCCACTCTGTGTCTAGCTGCTGATGAGCAGCTTCTTCACTATACAGGTGAAGAAAGCTGTTCATCAGCGACTCTAGGCTCAGGCTGCTGCTAATGGAGCCGATACTGCTTCTGCCACCCCCACCCCCTCCCACAGCTACCATGCCAGTGCAAGTTGAGCGCTCAGGGCCCCCCTGGTCAGACATGCAAGAGGATGGACGATGGTACAGATAGGCAGTGGCCAACTTGCTACATAGCATGTCTCTATAGTAGTTCAGTTTGTCCTCCCTCTCAGCGGGTGTAAAAAAAGGCCCCCATTTTTCCCCAGTAGCGAGGGTCTAACATGGTGGAGAGCCAATAGTGATCCCTCTGCCGAATGGTGACAATTCGGCTGTCACTGCGCAAGGAAGTCAGCATGCATCGGGCCATTTGAGCAGGTGACTCCGAGGGACTCCCTGCATCCATCTCCACTGCATACTGCCATGGTGTATCTGGGTCATCTGCCTCATCCTCCTCATCTCCCTCTGGCTGTTCTGGTTGCTCCTGCTCCTCCTCTCCACAAATTTGACTACACATTGTTTGTACTCCAATGTCCTCTTCATCCTCCTCCTCCTCCAGTTCAGCCCCCACAGGGCTCATGTGGCCTTGAGATGTAGACACCACATCTCCTGTCCCCTGACCAGCCAAATTGAAAAGCATCTTTTCCAGGATGTGAATTAGTGGAATGATGTTGTTCATTCCGTAGTCCTGGCGACTGACTAACAAAGTGGCCTCCTCAAAGGGAACTAGCAAATGGCAGGTGTCATACATGAGCTGCCACCGGCTAACGTTAAAGTTACACAGGGGAGTACTTCTGTCTGCTTGGATCATCAAGAAATCGTTAATGGCTTTTCTCTGTTCATATAGTCGATACAACATATGGAGGGTTGAATTTCAATGGGTGGAAACATCGCATATCAGCCTATGTTGTGGGAGACCATTCTGCTGCTGCAGCTCAAGGAGGGTGTGTTTGGCGGTGTACGAGTGGCTGAAGTGCATGCAAAGTTTCCTTGACATTTTTAGGATGTCTTGCAGATGGGTGGAACACTTAAGGAAACGCTTGACAACCAAATTGAACACGTGCACCATGCAGGGCACATGGCTCAGCCCTCCTTGCCGCAGAGCCGACACCATGTTCTTCCCATTGTCGGTCACCATGGTTACGATTTTAAGTTGTCTTGGAGAAAGCCAGGATTCGATTTCTTGATTGAGGACACGGAGCAGTTCCTCCCCTGTGTGACTTCGTTCACCCAGGCAAATGAGGTGTAGAACAGCGTGACACCGCTGTGCCCTGCACATGTGGTATGCTGGAGGAGCACTGGGAATTGTCCCTGCAGTGAAGGCTTAGGACACAGTGGAGGATGAGGCGGACACTCATGCAGGACCAATGGTGTGAGAACGTGGAGGCAGAAGCTGCGTCACCTGTCCAAGTTGCTGGTGTATCTGGACAGGTACCACATTAACCCAGTGGACCGTAAATGACATATATTGTCCTTGACTGTAGTTACAGCTCCACACGTCAGCGCTGCCGTGCACTTTAGCAGACACCGACAGGCTCAAGGACTGGCCCACCTTCTGTTCGACATATTTGTGCAGGGCTGGTACTGCCTTGTTGGCAAATAAATGATGACTTGGGACACTCCACCTCAGCTCGGCGCAAGCCATCAGTTCTCTGAGAGGTGTAGAGTCCACCAATTGGAAAGGGAGTGACTGCCGCACCAGCAACTTGGACAGCTTCTGCACCGTTAGATGAGTGCATGAATACTGTTGTCTCTTAGATATAGATTCTGTGATCGATTGCTGATGCAATGACTGACTAGAAGGAGGAGGAGAAGCATGAGCATCACGACCAGCAGATGATGGGAAGGACACACAGCTTCCTTCGGTTGAGGTGGTGGAGCCTTGACTGCCAGAAATGGGGTGCGTGTCACTGGGTGATGTGGTTCCTGCAGCAGGCTGGACCACCACATTGGAGCCACAGCTCTCCCAGGCCACTTTATGGTGACGCTGCATATGTTGACGCAGGCCACGCTTCACTTTCTGCCCACAGATTGAACATATGGCCATGTTCACCTCCCCTGGCGGCTTAAAAAAAACCTGCCACACTGCCAAGTAGGTGATTTTACCCCCAACACTCCGCACTAACTGACTGCTAACGCCACTGCCTCCGTGAACCCCTGCACCACTGCTATCCGGGCAAGTAAGCTGCTGTGAAGCGGGTACTCTACCCCGGGCACGTTTGGCTCCCGGGGTCCCACTGCTGCCACCCTGCTGACTCCATCGTTGCCTCATGCGCAAGCTGCCACCTTCTTCTCCCAATGACGATAAAGCCCCTTCATCACCCGGCTCCCAATTGCGATCGACTACATCGTTATCCACTAATGTCTGCAGGTCACTGATGTCCTCCTCAACAGTCTCTGAGCCAGGAGCCTGACCACTCACAACACCAGCTCCCACGCCACTCTCCTCATCACTACTTGCCCGCCTACCAGAGGAAGTGGCGGATGTCTCCTCCACATCTTGGCTGGGCACTAGCTGCTGACTGTCCTGTAGTATTTCCTTCTCACTGTATAGTGGATCTGAGCCCACAGCATAGAGTACTTCTCTAGCTGAGGGAACAGAAAAGGACAGAGGCAGGTTCAGGACACCTGAGGGTACAGGGCCTGCTACCGAGCCATGCCAACTAAGGGTTGTAACTGACGAAACCACTGACTCTTGGCTGGGGGTGTCTGATATGACTTGGGATGAAGTGGATGACCGAGTCAACCATTCTACAACCGTTGGGTTGCTGGTCAAGACAGACAGCTAGCTGACACTGGGAGCTCAGGCCTCTGTAACTGCTGCGACCCATGCCTTTGCCAGAAACATTTAGGCCTGTGGCCCTCCCCTGTGGATGGCCTGTCACTTCTCTGTCTGACATACTGTTAGATGAAAAAACGTAATTGCAAAGAAAATATACACAGGACCTGTAATTTTCTACTTTCAAGAGAACGGCGAATATGCCCCTTTTTTCTTTTACCACTAATGAACACCTTTAAAAAAAGCGTGATAAAGGCAGAGATTACTGGATAAGAATTATTGATTTTTGCCACTACTGTATTGATAAATGGCCTGTAATTTTATACTTTGAACAGAACAGCGAATATGCCCCTTATTTGTTTCCCCACTAATAAACACCTTTAAATAAGTGTTAGAATAACAGCTAATTGCAGAGATTAGTGGCTAAGAATTGATTTTTGCCACTACTGTATTGAGAAATGGCCTGTAATTTTATACTGGGAACAAAATGGCGAATATGCCCCTTATTTGTTTCCCCACTAATGAACACCTTTAAAAAAAAGCGTGATAAAGGCAGAGATTACTGGATAAGAATTATGATTTTTTTGGCAATACTTTACTGCAAAATGGCCTGTAATTTTATACTTGGAACAGAACGGCGAATATGCTTATCTGTTTCCCCACTAATAAATGCCTTGAAAAAGGCGTTAGAACAGATGACTGCAGAGATAACTGGATAAGAATTCAGTTTTCTTTGGCACAGTAGTACTGACAAATGGCCTGTGTAATGTTATGCTTTGAAAGAACAGTGAATAAGCTCCTTATAATAAACGTCTTTAAAAAGGCGTTAGAACAGATAACTGCAGATATTAGTGGATGATAATTCACTCTTTTTTGCTGTACTGAACTGCAAAAGGCTTGTTGCATTTCAACTTGAAGACACATGTATGAGTAATGAGCAGCAGTATAACGGCAGTGAGAGCTGCAATGTGTATTAAAATTCTTGCTGTTAATGACGCTGAAATCACCCCAAATTCTTCTTTCAATTCCTCCCTATACTTCCCCTACACTTGTAATCCTCTTTCCCTGAACTTCTACATGTTTTCTAAGTCTTTCCCTAGCTCTTGCTGACGTCTGTCCCTGCAGTAACAGCGATGTGAAATGACTGAACCTAAAATGGCCGAGGGTTTGTATAGGGCTGTGACATCACAGGGCCGACTGGCTTCTGATTAGCTGCATGCATGGCATTGTGGGTGACCCCACATTCCCAGAATCCATTGCCTAACATGTACAGCAGCCATTTTATTAAAAAAAATGCGAATCGAAGCATCGAAGCGTGAGGAAATCCGGAATCGAGGCGAATCGAAGATTTCCTGAAATTCGTATTGAATTCCACTTCTGCAGCTTTGATTCGCTCATCTCTAATCTACATCTAAGAGTAAATTTGGGCACTGAAAAATTTTATAAACTAGTTCTGTAATCTTCCTGATTCTTCTATGTCTAGCAAGAAAAGAGTTATGCATTTGAGTGATCAGATCTCCAGGGACTACAATTTGGTTTTGGAGAAACATTAAGGTTATCCTTGGATTAATAACAATCTATTACCCATTTTAGCAAGGGTTGTAAGGCAACACCCCTGAGATGGGTTATTAGACAGCAAAGAAGTCCTAGTTTTACAAGACTGAGACATTAGCATGATGAGAGACTGGGTCAATGGAATAAAATCATACATCAGGCCTCAGTCTATGATGAAGGACAAAGTTTTACCCTCTTAGCAGTTCTCTGATATTTTGAGCTCTTTTGGTCCATTGTGATTATAAATGGGTAAATTATTCCTTCCAACAAATACAGCAATTCTTCCAAAGCCAGTCTGATTGAAAGTTTTCAATCAACAGTATAATTTCTTTCAGATGACTATAAGAGAGGTACGCGATGAGTAAGGCCTTCTGGTCCCACTCTTGAAAGGGAAAGAATGCCGCAGACAACTATTACAGACCCATCAAACTTTGAGGTCATTAAAAGCCTCTTGAGTAGTTTGAGACCAAGAAAAGAAAACTTACAAACGGGTCAAAGCAGCCAATGGCTGAACAGTAGTGAAAACATTTTAAATAAACTTACTATAGAAATTAGCAAATCCCAATAATATTTTAACTTTTTTGGCTAGATGGAATCAGCTATTACCACATGACTGTCACCTTCCTTGATCCATCTCCATGAAACCAAGTAATTTGATTGTACCTTAATGAAATTCATATTTGTAAGGAATAGAAAACTGACTATAAATATGTAGACAGTTACAAACTTTCTTTATGTGTACCCGATGTTCATCCATTGGTGTAGAAAAGATGAGTGTGTCATAAAAAAAAAAAAAAAAGCAACAAAAAAGTCCACGAAATGTATAAAAAATGTTATTTATGAAATGGTGAAATATGGTTGGGATATTACAAAGCCCAGAAGGCATTACCAGATGTTTTAAATGTCCATATCAGGTTCCACTCATCTTGTTTCTGCACATGGACAAGATATTACACATCTGTGAGGTCTAGTTTGGATAAAATCAGCTGTTTTTGGGTGCGTATGGTCTCTGTACTATACAGTACACTGAGCCAGAAGGAGATTACTGCAGCTCAGCCCCCATTGAAATCAGTAACAGTGAAGAGAAGAGAAGAGAAGGGTGGCTCAGAACAGGGCTTGATGTCACCAGCCCGATCACTGCGGCTAGATAGCAGAGATGGTCTGAAAAAATAGGCGATGATCTATAAACAATAAGGATACATAATAAGCAGTATTTGACAAATGGAGTAAGATAGATAAAGCAATATATTAGGAAAACACTTCAGTTAGCTTAACCCCTTCCCGACATCTGCCGTAATCATACAGTGGATGTCGAGTATTTAAATATGGCGACCGCTCTGGAGCTGAGCGGCTGCAATAGCCGCTGGGTCTCTGCTGTATTATACCGAGGGTAACCGCTTTTTTAAGCGAATTAGTTTTCCGTTTGGGGGGCCCCCAAACAGAAACCCAAACGCAGGTGTGAACCTAGTGACATACCTGTATAAGGTACTGCTAATGCTGAATTAAAGGAATGTTATTGTAATTTGTTTCATTCCATTCTATAGATATTTGTGTTTTCTTCAGCTTTTTTGCAAATTGCAGGTATCCAATGGATGTGTCAGCAAAATTCTGGGCCGTTATTACCAGACTGGCTTTGTAGAACCTAAAGCAATGGGAGGAAGCAAGCCAAGACTAGCTACCCCGAAAGTGGTAGAAAAGATTGCTCAACTTAAGTGGGAGCACCCATCTATTTTTGCTTGGGAAATTCGAGAGAGATTGCTTAGTGACAAGATCTGTCCTGAAGACAAAATTCCGAGTGTAAGTACAAGCAACAATTTACAAATAAAATACATTGGGGCACGTTTATCAATACTGTCTATCTTATTTGTAGTTTTAGACATATTTATGAATCTGTCATACAGACCTTCATAAATATGGAGTGCTTCTAGAAGTTCCAAAATTCTGGTTCACCATGAGACAAATATTTGGTGCAAATATGGAGACAAATATATGGCGCAAAACATGTAGACAAAAACTTGTAGGATGTAAGGAACAAATATTGTTTCTGGTGTCCTTCCACAGCTCTTTGGTCTTCACCATAGTGGAGTTTGGAGTGTGACTGTTTGAGGTTGTGGACAGGTGTCTTTTATACTGATAACAATTTCAAACAGGTGCCATTACTACAGGTAATGAGTGGAGGACAGAGGAGCCTCTTAAAGAAGAAGTTACAGGTCTGTGAGAGCCAGAAATCTTGCTTGTTTGTAGGTGACTAAATACTTATTTTCCAGCATAATTTGCAAATAAATTATTTAAAAATCAGACAATGTGATTTTCTGGATTTGTTTTCTCATTTTGTCTCTCATAGTTGAGGTCTACCTATGATGTCAATTACAGGCCTCTCTCATCTTTTTAAGTGGGAGAACTTGCACAATTGGTGGCTGACTAAATACTTTTTTTTCCCCACTGTACTTACTGATCCCCGTTCCTGCTCACTGCTGACTCCGCTTCCCCTTCTGCCCTCCAGACTCCAGAGTATAATGATTGGAGGCCCAGGGGAGGTGAGTGAACATAAAAACCAGTGTTACTCACCTCTCCTGCACTTCTGAGTAACTCCCTGCTGTCTTCGGGCCTCTGTAGTGACATCACAGACGTCACATGGGTTGGGCCGGCATCGCGACACATAAGGACGCTGGCAGAACTCACGTCTGTGACGTCATTGAAGAAGACCGAAAGCAGCAGGGAATCATGACGGAATGCAGGAGAGATGAGTACCACTGTTTTTTAAGTTTGTCAACTCCCCTGGGACTCTGATCATTATACTCTGAGGTTTGAAAAGACCCCATAGTATAATAATAGTTAGTGGGTAGTGTACCCCAAAAAATTTTGTGGAGGGGCCACTATGGGACATTATACTGTGTGCAGGGGCCACTATGAGACATTATACTGTGTGCATGGGCCATTATGGGACATTATACTGTGTGAAGCGGCCACTATGGGATATTATACTGTGTGGAGGGGCCGCTATGGAACATTATACTGTATGGAGGGGCCGCTATATGACATAATACTGTGTGGAGGGGCCTCTATGTGACATTATACAGTGTGCAGGGGACGCTATGAGACATTATACTGTGTGCAGGGGCAGCTATGGAAACACAAACCTCATCGATAGATCCCCCATCTCTAATATTAGGCTTTAATGTTATAGCTAATAGTTGTAGTTTGTAGTTGAAAAGGAGAGAGCATTCTGAAGCAAATGAACCAAAGGCATAACATGAAAATCCTAGGCCCAATGCAAATTCTGTAACAGGACCCACTACCTACTATAGATCACTAATTATACTAGTGTTTTCTTATATTGCTGAAGGACCTGTGGGCACCCTCAGATACCATGACCTGGTTGTGGCTGCTACCTAAGCACCACCTAGCCTGAGATAAACTTTTATATTGAAATGTGGTTGAGGGCACAGAGACTATCAAACTTTTCTTAGGGGTGTAAACCCTTCAGTGTGTCTCAGAACCAGTAAAACTACATGATGTTATTAGAACAACAAGGGGGGAAATGCATTTTGTAAACATTTAAGGCTAAGTTCACATTTGCATCAGAGGCCCAGTTAGGAGTTAGTGTCACAGAATCTATTAAAAATTGTGGACCATTAATAAATGAACAAAGGAGTTTTTTGTCTGGCAAATTACACACACTGTCAGGGGAAAAAAACTGTCGTTTTTTTCACTGTTTCATCTCCCATAAAAATTTGAATAAAAAGTGATCAAAACATCAGACATTCCCCAAAATGGTATAACTAAAAAGTACATCCGGCCCCAGACTGAGAAATATAATTAAAAAAATGTTGTGTAAACACAGTTTTTCTCTAATTTTTTTCCAGCTTCCCAGTACATCATACAGAATATTAAATGCTACCATTACAAAGTACAATTTGTCACCCCCACAAATAACACCCTCATATGCCTTTTTCAATACAAAAATAAAAGAGTTATGGCTTTTGGAAGGAGGGGAGTAAAAAACGAAAATCGAAAAATGGCTATGGCGGGAAGGGGTTAAACATCCGGGGTTTCTGTTCTGCTGCTATAGCAAGGCAAAGCCAAAGAAATATACGTGTATGCATTAATGTTAAACCCCATATGGACTAACAACCTGAGCAGTATATCAACCAAATAAAATAATCCATTTTTAGGATAAAAATGAAGCTATTTGGTCCATGATGTACTTATTGAGCACTCAGCAGTGTGACTGGAATTAAACAGATCTACAACACAAAAATCCTCAATATGTTTGTGAGTTGCATTATGAAGATAATCTCTAATGATTGCAAAGTAGTCATCTTAATCATGTTTCATTTTGATGGTCTGAATCAAATACAGGCACAGTTCTAATCATGTTCCATGATGAAGCCCAATGACATCCAACTTTCACAAGTATCCTTAGTAAGAAGTCAATAACAGAAAGTAAGAATTGCTTGTACTGGCTTGCCTGTCACTTCTTCATATTATTGGTAATGTGTCGCTAAAATTCTGTTTTTCAAGGTATCGTCAATAAATAGGGTTTTAAGAAATCTACCATTGACCTTGAACTTTTCTTCATCTTTGGAGCCATCCAGTCCAGGTAAGTTTACGTTTATGAATGTGCAGACAGAACATCTACTGAATAATACAGAAGCAGCAAGGTGGCTGAGAATTTAACAAATCACACACTGCAGGACTAGAACAGTACGGAAATGAAAATGAAGTGAAGATTTGTAATCAGAAGGATGTCAATTTATGTTACAGACTTTTACCATGGATTTCACCCTTTACAATGCATACAGTGCAGATCTTGCTGCTGATGTTGCCACAAATTCTGGCCTGAATCTGCAACAGATTTTTTCCGGTTAATGTTATGTAATGTCTCATTGTTATAATATTAAAGGGAGTTTGTCAGCAGGAAATATTGGAAATACTGCAACTCTGTTTTCATGAAACATCATGTACATTAGCTGAAAAGGG
Source organism: Leptodactylus fallax (assembly GCA_947044405.1). Taxonomy (NCBI): domain Eukaryota; kingdom Metazoa; phylum Chordata; class Amphibia; order Anura; family Leptodactylidae; genus Leptodactylus; species Leptodactylus fallax. Next base: position 2,147,091 of record CAMRHE010000148.1, on the reverse strand, counting down.
CTTCAGGTGCATTTCTTCTTTGTTCTCCACTTCAGATAACCACCACTAACTGCAAATAAAATGTGACAAAGTTGCAGATATCAACGTGAGGGGACGCAGAGCAGTGTGGCCTTTAAGGGCAATTATCTAGAGTAGAGAGTGAAGCCATGGCAGAAAAAGAAATGCTTCTAAAGCCTTTTTCAGCTAATTTGCATAAGAATAAAATGCTGATTTTCATGAAAATGGAACTGCAATACAGAATAAGAAAGAAATCTTTGGAAAGTGTAGAAGCCACCCTACAAGTTTGTCATTACTTGGATACAGATTTTCCTGCTGATAGACTGCCTTTAAATTATTAACTATAAATGATACATAACGCATTAAATAAATAAAATAATGGCAATTAAATAAATTATGTATTATTAACCACTGCAAATAAATGCACTATCCAGTCGCACAAGTGAAGCAGTAATTTTACACTGATTTCCCAGAGCTAACCCTGCTTCAAACTCACCACGTCCCCAGGCTTATATGGCTTTGTATGTAATGCTTTGACATGAGAATGCTACTTTTCCATAAAGCATACTTATATTGTGCAAAAGTACTATAACGCATAGTTATAATATATTAAAAAATACATATTTTTATATCACAACAACTGCGACTCATAGTATAAATTTAATATATTATTTGTACAGCACATAAACACCATTAAAAAAAACTCAATGCCACAAATGCTGTCTTCTTCTCCCAAAAAATTATAAACCAATTAATTATGTATATACAATGCCAAAAATGTAATTAGTAATAAATTATATGTCCTCAAAATGTTGCCATTGAAAAATATAACTATGACTCACCCAGCTGCTCATTGACAGTTTTCTGACAATGCCTGGCAACAAACTGGAAACCGAGGGCTGTGCAGCACACTTACCATTGAGCAAACCAATGCAGTATATAAAACACTGTTTTAGGAAAACAGCTGGACCTATGCATATTAGGTAGCATTGGAACCAGGATCTTTATCTCTACTTTATTCTGCATAAACCTTGCAACATATTCCCCATCCTGTGAGAACCGATACATGGTGTATTGCTTTTCCAATAAAAGGACATTTTCCATCTTTACAAGTTGCTGCAGATTGGATTGTTTTTTATATATATATTGTATATATGTATGTGTATATATTGTTAATTGGAAGCTGATAACAACTTGGGACTAGCAGTGTGGAGGAGACGCAGCTAGTAAAAGGCCCAAGATGGCAACCTTGTTGGTCGTGGTGGCTTTTGGTGCCAAATCCTCTTAAAGGCCCTAGGCAGGCACAGTAATGAGGGGGACAGACTGAGGTGATAGCATTAGCTGGTTATAACCAGTTCAAAACAGTATAAAGCAGTAATAATATATACAAGACATTAGGTATCCAGTCCTTAATCCTTAGCAGTGGCCCTTTTTGGGGGACACTTAATACATCCCCTCTATAAATAAATCTGTTTTTTGCATCACATCTTCTGGGTTGAATAGTAACTTGAAACAGAGGTTATTTATTGGAGACATTAACGGTACTAAACTATAAAGACACAGGCTGGCAGCGTGAGCTAGCCCGCTGTGAGGGCAGCAATTTTTTTTTCTACCTTGAAGCAAGTGTAAAAGTATAATATGAAAGAGGAACATGCTAAAGTGGCCATTTATTCATTTAAAACAAGGCTGGAAAGGTTTGTATGAATTTGGTCAACAGAGATTGGGCAGTGTCCTCAGGAATCAGAGATAGGCATTGTAGGTGATGTTGATAGGTGTGGTAGTGGTCACCAAATCAGCACCCTCAAGGGAAGCAACATAAGTGAACTGGGACTGGCAGGAGGGTTCATTGGGACAACAGAGGTCCATAGTGGTATCTGTCTGATATTGGCATGAGTCCACAGGCTCCATCTACTAATGATTCCTCCCAGTCTTCACTAGTGGCCTGGATAACAGGTGACTCCATAGGCCCAGTAACCTTTTGAGCGCAGCTGCAAGGAAAACACCAACTCTCGTGGGTGGTTGTGCCGCAATCCAGTCGGATGAGACCGGAGGATGGGAGTAGTAGTGGCGGATGCTGTGCCACCTAGCAGGCCGAGCACGCTCCCAAACGGCTCCAGTCCCACTCCTAGGTCAGACAAAGTCGAGGGGGGTCCTGCAGCACTACCGGATGGTGATGGTAGTTGTTCTTTCTCCCGGGGCACTTCCAGTTGGAGAGGGGGACCTCTCCTACCTGAGCCAGTGTGGTGTTGGTCGGAAGAGCCCTGATGGTAAAGCAGGCACGACTCAGGATTCAGAGATGCAGGTAAACCAAACCGCCGTTTATTTAGGCAACTGGAACAAAGGGTTAACAGCAGCTTCCAGATGGGGATAGTAGTCCTGCCGTATCCAACCCCCAGCCTTGGTTCTAGGAGGGTGCCCAAAGATGGTATAGGCTCCACAGGATGGCTTTCTCTACTCCTCCTCTGTGCCTCTCTCAGCCAGTACTCTGGGGATGGAGTTACAGGGAGTCCTGACAGGGATCTGGTTACTTGTAGACTAGGCCCGAATACGACTTTCCTGTCAGGGTCCTCTCCTGATCCTCCTGGCACGACACCGAATGGATCCAGCCACTTGGAATTCTTTACTCCCTTGCTCTGTGCTGTCTTCAGGTGAGCCTAGGGCTGATGATGTCCCTCCTGGGGCTGTAGAAGCGCCGGTTGACCCTCAGTCCAGAGTCTGGTGGCAGGTCAGCTCTGCACACCTAGTCTGGTTTGCTGCATACACTGAACTGCCTGACCAACCGTCGCCGGGGAGATAATATCTCCTCACAACCCTGCCCAGTGGCCTGTGATAGGCCAGGGCTGAACCAAGTCTGGGTTTGAACACTGCAGGGGGAAGCTGCACAACAATGTTACATTTAACACATAGCACAGAACAGAACTTACAGACATAAAACCCAGAGGCACACAAGACAAACACATAAAAGCAGTAGCCCTCTGGGATGCTGCAGTTGTTGTGCTGGTACTCCACCTGAGAAGTCTGCATCATGGTCTGGCTGTTAAGAAATTTTCAGGCCAGTACCATCCTCTGTTATGAAGCCATACCCTGCTTGACATGGAAGGCACAAACCATCTCAACATTCCACTCTTTCAGAATCCAGCCAGCATCATGTGTGCGACCATCCATAACCACTCCAGCCAATCTTTGGGTATTGCTGATAAAATACTGCAAAGCCCAAGTATGTCCGTGGGACTGCTCTTTGGGGGGTGGGGGTGATGTTCCAGCTGGAGGGTTACTGCAGGTTTCCAAGGACTTCAGTGGGTCAGGAAGTCCTGGATGTCTTGTGCAGGAAGTCCTGGATGTCTTGGACATCTGGCTCGTCCTCCCAAAATTATGTTTTCTCCAGATCCATGTCAGAAATAATCAGTCTCTGCAGCTCACCATTTGGACCATGATAGAAAGGAAGATGGGGATGGTGAGAGGAAAGATGCCATCTGCACCTTAAATTGCAGTCCCACCAGTCTCTTCTTGTCCGGGACTCATCCACATGGATCAGCCACACTGGAGCTCCTTGCTACCCACAAGATGGTGGTTCCCAGTAGATTCCTACCCTTAGGCCTTACTTTCTGGTCCTCTATCTCTGTATGGCTTTATACTGCTACTCTGTGGAGAACTTTGGTTTCCGGCTGCTGTAACTTTTGCTCCAGCTGTGGCGCGATAACTCAATCGTTGTAAATGAATTCCAGCCGCTATAATTAGACACAAGCAATGAATTGTTCTGGCTGATCTGTGGTTGATCCATTTGAGTTGTTTTCATGATGGTAGCTTGAGCTTGGATTTGTTGTAGTCCAGCTGCGATGGTGTCTCACTGGCTGCTTGAGATAACACTTTGCTCTCCATGTTTGAAAACAGAGCGGTTGAGTCAAAATTATGTGGGAACCTGGTGAAAGCAGTGTGAAGATGGTGCAGTTAGGAACAGGTCCAAGATGCCAGCCTTGGTGGTTTTTATGCACAAAATCCTTTCACAGGCCCTAGAATGGCATTGATGAGGGGGTCACACTGGAGTGATGGTATACAGTTTCAGGGTTCACTTGATGTTAGATGGGAACGAAGGCACTGCAGACAGAGTGCGCTAATCTTAATTTTTTTGTTGCTGTTCATATATACAGTTTTGCAGCCTGCACTAATCTAAAAAAACACTGTTCAATAAGGGTTATATCTCAGCTCTGCTCACCCAATACACAGTGTGATGGAGTGTACTAATCTTAAACAATATTTGTTTAACCACTTCAGTACCAGGCCAATTTCTCTGGCTCAGGACCAGACACATTTTCGGTTTTTTCATATGTGCGGTTTTGAGGGCTACAATATTTTTATCATTTGGGTTATTCAACCAATTGTGTTTTTTTTTTTCCGATGACACATAGGGCTTTATTTTTATGTTTTTACTTTTGCACATTTTTTATTTTTTTTTATATCCATGAAAATATAAACAAATGAGGAGGGAAAACGTGTCTGTTTTCCACATTTCCATTTTTTTTTTTAATAGCACAAAGTGCTACTCACAGACACAGACTCTCTGCAACAAAAAATGCTGCATTTCTGCAAAGTGGGGCCTTAGTCTAAAGGGGTCTTTTTTGGTGACTTTTTTCTACACTCATGCACAATGATGGTGTGCCACAAATTGTCCTTGCAATTCTGTAAATACCACTCTGCAAACACAATGTGCTCCCCATACAGGGATGTCAGGCAAGATAATCCAGGTTCTTGTCTGCCTCCCAAGTGCTGTTCTCACTGTCATAGAATCTGTTCCATTACAGAGTATAATCTAGCTTTTTCATCTGACAAACCAGGCACGCTGATAGTATGTCACTAATTTTTCTTCAAATCTTGTAATTGTCACTCACTTTTTTAGTTGCTAATGCCACTTGCCACTGCCACTCTGTTGGCATAAGAAGAAAATAAAAACAAACAAATCCACCATTGCTTCTTCCAATACCAACGCAATGTTGGTGTAACATTCTGTTCCCTTAAAGGGATCGGTTGCTTTTATTTTATTTTTTTTTTCTTTAGAAAAGCCAATACTTCAAGCTAACTTTCCTACAAAACTATATATAATATTTTTGCAACATAGCCACCATGTTTGTCTAAAAAATGACAGGCCAGTACCTTTCCCCAAAAAAAGGGTAATTTTTGGAGTGTTGTAAATGTTCACACATTTTCCATAGGAGGTAGAGATTGCAGCCAGACACTGAAAAAAATCATTATCTGCCAATTAGGCCCATTTATCAGGGATTAATCAGCAGAGGAAAGCCACAACGGAATGCCGATGCCCTGCATTGAATATAGCAGCGGAAAATGAAGAGGAATTTCTCTTCATTTTCCGCCGTGTGAACGTATGCTAAGAATAATACTGTTGGAAAGTGTAGAAGTAGCCATACAAGGTCATTAGTTTGTTACCAATTTATTTTCCTGCTGACAGACTCCCTTTAAGTTGTGCAGTAAATATTAATGAGCTGGCAGCTGAGTGAAAGCAACTATTCACTGGGTGAGAGAGTCTGGAGAGTTAACATGTATTTTTTAAATATATTTTAAATACACTGTTTCACCCAATTCTAACACTGAAATAAGCACAAATAAACATTTCACTGAGGTTCTCTTGTAGGTTTTTTGGAGGTAACCAATGTGAAAATCCCATATGAGAATGGATATGGAAGTAACAGTGAGCTTGTGTCTACCACAACAACACAAAGCCACAATCAACGCAGCAGAACCATTTTTTCTACGGAGCAAATGGACACTCTAGAAAGAGGTGGGAGTCTCTTGGTCAAATTAAAATAGAAAGCAAATATATTCTTTGTTGCAGTTTTCGTGACAGAACATGTTTCAAAAATAATGAATATTTGCTATAATTTAGATCCTAGGTTCTCATGGCATGCCTTAGGGTACTCACACTTTCTTCAGGCGGTGACTCTCATGTATCCTCGGCGCTGCTTTGAAGTCTGTTTGATCTTTGGTAACTTACTTAGAAACATTAAGAAACACTGAACAAAGTCAGAGACCCCAACCTTTTTTAACTTGCAAGTCAGATTTTAAATATAACAATACAGTCATATGAAAAAGTTTGGGCACCCCTATTAATCTTAATCATTTTTAGTTCTAAATATTTGGGTGTTTGCAACAGCCATTTCAATTTGATATATCTAATAACTGATGGACACAGTAATATTTCAGGATTGAAATGAGGTTTATTGTACTAACAGAAAATGTGCAATATGCATTAAACCAAAATTTGACCGGTGCAAAAATTTGGGTACCCTTATCATTTTATTGATTTGAATACTCCTAACTACTTTTTACTGACTTACTGAAGCACAAAATTGGTTTTGTAACCTCACTGAGCTTTGTACTTCATAGCCAGGTGTATCCAATCATGAGAAAAGGTATTTAAGGTGGCCAATTGCAAGTTGTTCTCCTATTTGAATCTCCTCTGAAGAGTGGCATCATGGGCTCCTCGGGCGCGCAATTCGGGCCTACACAAAATGGCGTCACGGGGCCTAACGCTGCATCCAGCCTGGGGACGCAGCAATCGCCCACTGCGAGCCCAGCGAAGCAGAAGCCAAGGCTCCAGAGCGCTGATCAGCAAGGAGAGGAGGTAAGCGACACCATACAACAAACACCTCCACCTGATTTCTTGGCAGATGTACCGGCAACAGAAAATCTGTTAACTGAGGCCTCTATGAAAAATATGCTTATGGCCTTTTGTAAGTCATTAAAGACAGACATGTCCCTTATGGTCAAACCTCTAGATAGAGATCTTCAAGAGTTAAAAAGCCATACGGTACATGTTGAATCTAAAATGGCGGAATTTGCTGCATCGCATAAGGCGCTTATAGATGCACACTGCGACGTGGAAAGGGATGTGTCCTTCCTTAAAGCTAAGATAGCCGATTTAGAAGACTGTTCCAGAAGAAATAATTTAAAATTTAGAGGGATCCCAGAATCAATACCTCCAAAAGATTTAACCGTCTTCCTCCAAGATATGATAAGATCGTTACTACCGAATCTCACGAAAATGGACTTAACTATTGACAGAGCTCATAGAGTTCCGAGACCCTCACATTTAGATGAAATGATACCCAGGGATGTTCTAGCAAAGATCCATTTTTACCGTACAAAAGAGCTGGTTCTGATGACTTCACGGAAAACAGACCGCCTGCCTGAACCATATCACATGATCTCCATTTATTCAGATCTCTCAGCCACGACACTACAAATCAGGAGGCAATTTATCCCTTTTACTACAGCATTACGTCAGCACCACATTTTGTATAAATGGGGATTCCCGGTCCGTGTGATCGTCTCCCACAATAACCTCGTACATGTCATCAAGACTCTGGAGGAAGGGAAAAAATTGCTAAATGCCTGGAATATTCCGATGGTTGATCCTCCAATCAAAAACCCACCTGGTCCAGTATCAGATGGCTGGCGCCAGGCGAAAACCCAAAGACGTCCACTTAGAGGGCTACAAAGCTAGAGACTCACTTATCCTGGATTCCATATGTTCACTGCTGTTGAACTTATCCCCCCAAGATCACGACAGCTGCTGGTCCGCTGTACTATGTTTGTCTCTCTTCTCTTTTTTTACTTCTTGATACAGCTCAGATGGATAGTCCATCGGTTCTGTTATTTCTACGGTTTGTTTCCTTTCTGGTTTTGCCACACAGGGCGAAATGATTACAAATGGTGGAAACAACTCCGCCTCCTGCAAACAGGGATATTCTTTGGTATGGGCAAGTGTGGTAAGACTCTTAATGCATTCCTAATTGTGTATTATGGTGCTTAAAATTATGTCTATGAATGTCAGAGCATTGAACTCTCCTCAAAAGAGGGCCGATTTATGGCGCGAGGCACGAGATCAAGGCTGTGACATTCTTGCAGTGCAAGAGACCCACCTCTTGAAGGCAGATGCCTCTCGAATTCAACACCCAGCATATCCAAATGTATTCCATGCTCACTATTCTTCAAAACGTAGAGGAACATTGATTGGAATTAGGGATTCGGTAGCGTTTCAATTAGTGTCACAATATGCAGACCTGGGAGGGCGATTTATAATATTGACTTGTATTCTTAATAGTGTTACATATACGCTGGTATCAGCCTATGCCCCCAATAGGAAACAGGTGGCATTCTTGGGGAGACTGGTGAGGGCGGTGGAAAAGAGGAAGCAGGGATGTTTAATATTGATGGGGGACTTTAATATGGCTCAGGACCCGGTGGTGGACACCACTTCTGGTGGATCGACACGCCACCCTTCTCTTTCGCAAGCGCTATGGTGCCATGAACTATTTGACGCCTAGCGTATCCTCCATAATACTGAGAGAGATTATACTTATTTCTCTCCTGCACATAATAGCTACTCGCGGATAGATTTATTTCTACTCGAACAATCCAGCCTCCCCATGATTATGCAATCTGATATCTCAGTAATCACGTGGTCAGATCATGCAGCCATAACCTTGACCTTAGCAGAAAAATATGAATGTCCAAGAGCATTCGTATGGTGGTGCAACGAATTTTTAATGTCACAACCGAAATTAAAAGCAACTTTAGAGACTGATCTGAGGGAATTTTTTCTGGTTAATACCCCATCTGCCCCTAGCCCTGATATACTGTGGAACTCTCACAAGGCCTTTATTAGAGGAACGTTCATTCGCTTGGGGCATATAGAAAAGAAAAATAGAATAGATATATCAAATTGAAATGGCTGTTGCAAACACCCAAATATTTAGAACTAAAAATGATTAAGATTAATAGGGGTGCCCAAACTTTTTCATATGACTGTATATGTAAAGACATGCTGGTTATTTAAAGGTAAAAAAGTCTATTATGGTATGACTGTGATGAGTCACATGGAGTGCAGACCAAGTACTATAACACAAGCAGCTGGACATGGAAACTTAATACTGTAGTTTGGTAGTAATGTGCCCTATCCACTCATGCAGTGTAAAATAGAAACATTAGGGATTAAATTTTTAATTGTGATCGGCTATTGTTAAGAACCCAGTTTTAATGAACTTTAGAGCTATTTACTTTCTTTGGCCAGGGCCCCCATATGGAGTAAACGTCGCGATTTGGCTGGAAGAAAATGCGGCGCTTTACACTCTAGCAAATCCCATCCACACCTTGCGGAAAAATACACACAGTGGACACACTGCGATTTCCAAAACCATTGCAGTTTTGGAAGTCACAGTATGTCAATTATACCTATGGAAACGCCGGCGGTTTCCCTATAGGTATAACTGAAGCAGAAAGTCTGCAGAGGGTACCTCTGCGGATTTTCTGTGAAAAGCGCTGTGGGAAAAACCGTGATACGTTGCCGTCGCTGTTTTTCCTGCAGTGCTTTTTTGCTACGGCCCACTACGTGGGGCCCTAGTCTAAAAAAGATTAGTTTTCTCTCCTTCCTAAAGTCCTTAACTTATAGTTACACATACTCATTATAATAATGAAATAAATATATATTTTGCTAAGGCCCCATGTAGTGGGCTGCAGCAAAAAAGTGCTACGGGAAAAACCGCGGTGGAAATGCATTGCTGTTTATCCCTCAGCGCTTTTCACAGAAAGTCCAGAGTTTTCCTCCGCAGACTTTCTACTACAATTTAATTTCAATTCAATTTCTGCTCCAGTGTTTCTGCAGGTATAATTGACATGCTGCGATTTCCAAAAATGCGCCACTGCAGGTATTTTTCTGTAATGTGTGGATGGAATTCGCTAGAATCCACTTTGCAGGGACCGACCAACGCCATGTTTATGCCCCGGTCTAAAGGGGTTTTCCAACAAACATAACTATATTTAAATTTAAGTTTGTACATAGAATAAATACCACTAAGGCTAGATTCACATATGCGTTGGAGTCCACTTAAAATCGTCAGAAAGAAAAGTCTTGCTAAGAGGACTTTTGTTTCCCAGCAGACCACATAATGGTCTATGGGGTCCGCAGGTTTCCACAGGTAAACACTTTTTAAGAGGACAGGGTCTCTGTCTTTCAGGTCCCCATGCGGACCCAAACTACGAAACCTGAACTAGTGTGAACCTAGTGTAAATGTGGGGTTTTATTTCATATTATTGGAGTGCTGCCTTTTTCTTGTTTTATCCTTGGTGGATCTTTTTTAGTCATAGAACAAATATACTAAATACAAAAAAATCACAGTGGTTTCACTGGTCTCTTCCCCCTACCATGAAGTCACCTACTTTTCACAGGTTAAATTAATGCTTGGCAAAAAGCAACACTAGAGTTTTATTTTTATGTTTTTTTTTTACTTAAAGGGTTTTTCCCTGGAACATAACCATATTTTGTTTTTTAGGCAATGTTATAATTTAGCAAATATAAGTACGGTAATTAAAAATGTTGCAGACTTTTAAAGATTTTCTCTAATCATCTTAGTGGTGATACTCTTGAGTTGCCAAAAGATACAACCATGAATGCAGGAACTTTCTATACTCTGAAACCCAACCATGATGTCCTTATTGTGGCTGGGTTATCTTCTTATGCATGAACTGTGCCTGCCTGATCTGTCCAAAATAAAGTGTTTCTTTATGCCAAGCATTAGTTTATGAGTAATTACAACAGACAAAGGTGACTTCATGGTAGGAGGGCAAGACCCGTGAATCCACTATGATTTTTTTGTATTCAAGGTATATGGTGGGATTGTGCTCCTAGTTACATTATATGTGACATGAATATCTAGTCACATGGGCTTATACAGATATGGTGTATAGATCTACTGTATATACTATTTGGCTTTGTTTAGATAGTAATGCCAACAAAGCATACTGTAAACCACATGACGGCCTTAAATTTTGCTTTCAGTTTAAAGTAGCATATTTCAAAGACTGTAGTACTCAGGCACTAATAGATCCTGTCTACCCTCTTCTTTTCTATGGAAACAGAGTTTCTACGTGTTCAGTATCCCGACATGGCTACCAGAGAGAAGCTTGCTGCTGACACTGAGCTTCCTGAAGTCACCATTAGAGTATGTGCATTTATTGTCATATCATATTCACATTTGCATTCATGAGATGAAGGAATCAGTTGTCCGTGGGAGAGTTATGAGAAATAATAGAAAATAGACACACATTAAATACTCATAAACACACAAACACATGCCTGTGCAGATATACCATATAAATACATGTAAGGCTAAGACCCCACATAGCGAAATACAGCAAACACATCGCATTTTTTTCCACAGCGTTTTTCATTGCTTTTTCACAGAGTTTTCCTCTGCGGACTTTCTGCCCTTATTATAACTATATGGACAACACCAGCATTTCCGTAGGTATAACTGACATGTTGCAATTTTGTAAAACGCGGACGTTTTTGTAAACGCAGCTTTACTGCTGCAGATTTTTTTTCTGCAATGTGTTAATGGGATTAGCTACAATCCCATTCACTTCGCAGGTACTGTAAATCGCAGCGTTTTTTTGCTGCTACTTTCCACAGCGGGAAAAACGCTGCATTTTTGCAACATGGGGCTTCGGCCTAACACAGGAATAACACAATTTATGTGAATACCCAGTGCAGTAACAAGTAAGGTCTAAGGCCCCATGTAGTGGGCCAGAGCTAAAAATTGCAGCCTTTACACCACGTGGGGCCCCGGCCTTAATTGGAAGAACAAGCAGAGATTGATTTTAATGTGAAGTAATGATCCAGTTTTTCAGCTGAAGGTAATGAAAAAGCTTGGTTCTAGGTACATGTTTGGAAACATGGATCTTCCTGAACAAGAGGATCCTAGAATGCATGAGAGATAGAAAGCAGTGTAATTTAGTAAAGTTATTGGACCACTATAATTTAAAAGAGCTGAAATTATTGGAGCCTGGTGGAAATAAAGAGTTATGCCATATCAACAGTAGAGGTAAGTTTTAGGAAATGAGCATGCTAGAGTATTTCCACACCTCCCAACTTTCAAAGAACAGAAAGAGGGATGGAATGTGTGGCGCACACTGCAAATTTAGCTCTACTCACTTCTATTTTGACTCCGCCCATTCCCATCCATTTCTTTTGTGCCCCTACATGATATGCCCGCACATTATGTCATCCTCCTAGTGCTCCCACAGTTTAATGTCCCCCTTCAGCTACCCCCACAGTTTATTGTCCCCCTCATTTGGCCCTCAAGTTTAATGTTCCCATCCATCTGCCTCCATAGTTTATTGTTCCCTTATCTGTCCCTCCAGTTTCATGTTCTCCTCCATCTGACCCTCAGTTTATTGTTTCCCTTATCTGGCCCCCCAGTTTAATGTCCCCCTCATCTGCTCCAACAGTTTGTCTTCCTCCATCTGGCCCCACAGTCTAATGTCCCCCTCATCTGCCCCTGCAGTTTAATGCCCCCCTCATCTGGCCCCCCCAGTTTAATGCCCCCCTCATCTGGCCCCCCCCAGTTTAATGCCCCCCTCATCTGACTCCCCAGTTTAATGTCCCCATCATCTGCCCCCACAATTTAATATCTTTCTCCTGGTAACAAACAAACATTAAAAAAACACTGATACTCACCTCCCCTCGCTCCCCTGATGCTCTGGCTGCAGTCTCTTCTCCTGGAGTCCTCAGGGAGCTGCAGGTGCGATGTGAGTAATGTCATCACATTGCACCTACAGCTCTCAGGGCCAGAGCACATGGGGGTACAGAGGTGAAGCAGGAGCTGTTTGCGGACAGCTCCTGCTTAACCACTGTATTCAACTCCTCCGGACGCAGATGAGTTGAAGCCGGGACATATCTCCCGCCGACCAGGACAGCACCCGGAATCCAGGACTGTCCCAGGACTGAATCTGGGACGGTTGGGAGGTATGGTATTACTAGCATCCCAGACTACCAGGAAATATGTGGCAGTGGGTCTTACACTTCAGCATTCCAGATGAGTAAAGGCGGTACTGTCACTACTTGGCAATATTTAGGAAATCTGGGGCCACTTAAAGGGTACTTGAGTTTTTGATGGAACTTACAAATCATGCAAAGTCTTCCAGGGCCATCGCTCTGCTGCTGTCTAATCCATCAAAAGTTTTCATTTATTATTTTTCTGGGAATAATCAGGGCAAGGGGGTGTATACGTAGTGTGGACCTCAGTCAGTAGTTTATCGAGCAACACTGCCCATTAGGCTTAGAAGTGTGCAGACAGCCTCATCCAGTTGTCTATGTATCATATATTTTCATGCTAGTTATGGCATTAACTGGACATGTCTTACAGTGGGGAAAAAAAAGTATTTAGTCAGCCACCAATTGTGCAAGTTCTCCCACTTAAAAAGTTGAGAGAGGCCTGTAATTGACATCATAGGTAGACCTCAACTATGAGAGACAAAATGAGAAAACATATCTAGAATATCACATTGTCTGATTTTTTAAAGAATTTATTTGCAAATTATGGTGGACCAAGCAAAATTTCTGGCTCTCACAGACCTGTAACTTCTTCTTTAAGAGGCTCCTCTGTTCTCCACTCATTACCTGTAGTAATGGCACCTGTTTGACATTGTTATCAATATAAAAGACACCTGTCAACAACCTCAAACAGTCACACTCCAAATTCCACTATGGTGAAGACCAAAGAGCTGTGGAAAGACACCAGAAACAAAATTGTAGACCTACACCAGGCTGGGAAGACTGAATCTGCAATAGGCAAGCAGCTTGGTGTGAAGAAATCAACTGTGAGAGCAATAATTAGAAAATGGAAGACATACAAGACCACTGATAATCTCCCTCGTTCAGGGGCTCCAAGCAAGATCTCACCCCGTGGGGTCAAAATGATCACAAGAACGGTGAGCAAAAATTCCAGAACCACATGGGGAGACCTAGTGAATGACCTGCATTTCAAGGTCCTGGAGTGGCCTAGCCAGTCTCCAGATCTCAACCCCATAGAAAACCTTTGGAGGGAGTTGAAAGTTCGTGTTGCCCAGCGACATCCCCAAAACATCACTGTTCTAGAGGAGATCTGCATGGAGGAATGGACCAACATACCAGCAACAGTGTGTGCCAACCTTGTGAAGACTTACAGAAAACGTTTGACCTCTGTCACTGCCAACAAAGGATATATAACAAAGTATTGAGATGAACTTTTGTTACTGACCAAATACTTATTTTCCACCATAATTTGCAAATAAATTCTTAAAAAATCAGACAATGTGATTTTCTAGATTTGTTTTCTCATTTTGTCTCTCATAGTTGAGGTCCACCTATGGTGTCAATTACAGGCCTCTCTCATCTTTTTAAGTGGGAGAACTTGCACAATTGGTGGGTGACTAAATACTTTTTTTCCCACTGTATATATGCAATGTATATGCTAAATAATTCCTGTGGTCCTACACAAACACCTCCTTCCTCTCATTCCTCTGCAGAGTCAGAAAAGTTAACTAATTTGCATGTCTTTTCCTTGCTCTGCAGAGAGCTATCGCCATCTTATCACAGGGACAGCTCTTTGCACAGATCAACATACCTCATTTTGTCCAGGGAAGAGAAGCTATACTTGTGAGTAGATACTGAGAGCACGGCATGGACCTGAGAGGAGAGAAGTGCCTTTGCAGAGATTGAGCTTGTGAAGGAGCTGTTTAAATTGCCCACCTATTTCTTACATTCCTGTCTCAGCAGCCTCTGTTGCTAAGGACGTCATTTACTTAGTAACAAGTAGTGGATAGCAGAATTAGAAGATAGGAACCCCCTAGTGCAATGATGCCGAACCTTTTAGAGACCGAGTGCCCAAACTGCAACCCAAAACCCACTAATTTATCGCAAAGTGCCAACACGGCAATTTAACCTTAATACTGTGCGACCTGCAAAATATGGCTTTACAGAACTTAAGATGATACAAAAGAACTTTGTACTGAACAGTGTACATTTGGCACAATTTATGTTCACTATTTGCATCGCACAGGATCTGTTTTATAGTGACCGTGCAATGTTATTACAACCTGTACTAATATCACATGTCTGCTATAAAACAGATACTGTGTGATATAAACTGTGTGATATAAATAGTGAAGGGCCCCCACACAGTACAATCTGCTCCACAGTGGCCCCCACACAGTACAATTTGCTCTACAGTGGTCCCGACACAGTGCAATCTGTACCACAGTGGCCCCCACGCAGTATAAACTGTTCCACAGATGGGTGCCCACAGAGAGGGCTCTGAGTGCCTCCTCTGGCATGCGTGCCATAGGTTCGCCACCACGGCTCTAGTGGCTTGATTTTCAAAACAATTTTTAGGGTGGAAAATGTCAGATTTGTTAATGAAATTGATTTGCAATGATGTTCAGGTTGACGTATTCTATGAATTGAGAATATGAAGTTGTGTGAAAAGTTAGTGGCCATTTAAGCCTCCTTTCCACCTCAAAGAGTACAGGGTGGACCTGCATATCCAGGGACACATTAAATACCATGTAAAAGGACAAAACCTTATTTTGCAAAATAACGTGTGGTGGAACTCCAACACAAAGGGTTCTGAATAAAGATAACAGTTTAGGTAGAAGTGTCATTTTAACAGACTGAATGTGAGAGTCCAAAACAATGTTAGGGAGTGGCACGATTGTAGTGATTTATCAAATGGGAGAAGGAAAGGGGGGAAATATGTAGCATAAAGTAAGTCTTATCAAAGTAAAGCTGTGTTCACACGGCGGAAAATTTTTTGCCACGGTCAGCCGCGACGGGATTCCGATGTCATGCATCAGCATTCCATCGCGGCTAACCGCTCCTGACTAAGCCCGAATGAATGGGCCTAATCAGGAGCGCGGCTCGATAGGTCATGTTGCTTTTTTTTTTCCGCTAGCGGAAAAAAGCCGCTAGAGGAAAAAAAAACGCCACTGACTCCCATTGAAATGAATGGGAGGAGTTTTTTCAGGCGGATTTTGAGGCGGATTCCGCCTCAAAATCCGCTGCCAAAAAACTCAGTGTGAACACAGCCTTAAATAGACCTTCAAATATGCCACAAAAGATAAATTATAATAACTCTCATGAATGGTAGGTAACACCCCCCCCCCCCCCCCAAATTTAACGTTTTTTTAATATGTCAATAACATTTTTTGGGGGGGGAATGTGAGCAAGTTAAAATTACTAGCAATGTCTCCTCAAATGTAAAGTCAATAGTGCTTGTACAAGTGTAATGTCTCTGCCGTTTCGGGTCTCGGCGCCGCCCTCCGCTCGCACGCTGTGGCGAAGGAGGCGTCTTCAGTTTGGTTCTTTGTTTAAGTTTCTTGATGCTCAGTCTGAACATGGTCCTAGTTCCCTTGCTGTGTAAAGCCACACCCGTGTAATTAGGAACATTTCTCTCTGGACTGCATAGCGTTAATCTCTTCCTGGCCTGTGTGATTGACAGCCTGTGTACCTATCAGATCTGTGGCTGGGCCCAGACTTTCTATATACAGGATGTCATTTCTCAGCAGGTTGCCGGTTATTACACTTGTGTTTTGCCTGCTCTCTTTCTATACTCCTTGATACTTTGTTACTTGATTCTCTGACCCTTTGGCTTGCCTTTTGACTATTCTTTTGGATTTTGACTTTGTACTGCTTTGCTCGTTTGTTACTGACCCCTTGGCTTGCTCACTCTGCTTCTGTGTTGTTTTTGTCTTGTCCTGTTCTCTGTGTCACTTACCCAGTATAGGGCTTGTCTTCAGGTTGTCCTTTTACCATTTAGGGTAACTGTGGCAATAGGAAGGGACAGTGGCTGGGGTGAGATTAGGGCTCACTTGTCTCTGTCCTTCCTCCCAGTCCCCTGCAGTAGTGTCAGGGTATTGCTTCGTTTGGTAAGACCCTTACAACAAGCTACGTTCACATTTGCAACTATCTCCACCACATTACAGCATGTGGTTTTAGTCTTTTAATTTAACAGTGATATTCCAAGTTATATTGGCTTGCATGGGTAATTATACAGCAGAATAGTTACCTGTACCGTTATCTCACCACATTAGTAGTGTGCTTTACGCTAAATAGTAGTATAATCTTGTACCGTTTTAGCCATAGAAAGTAGTGGAAGAGTGAATAAATCAGGCGATACCTTTTAGAGGCTAACTGAGTATATTTGATAAGTAAGCTTTCAAGAGTACTTGCTCTCTTCTTCAGACATGGTGTTATACAAGAACTGAAAATTCACAGATTTATACTCTATACACATGGACCTTAAAAGGATCTTAGAATCTTTAAAAATAACAAAATGCAATATAAGTAGAGTGTCTGAATAAGAGAGCTAGTACCCTCGAAAGCTTATCATCAGATATACTCAGTTAGCCTTTAAAAGGTATCGCCTGATTTCTTCACTCTTTCACTACTTATGATAAATAGGAAATTTATATTTAATCATCATGTTGCTATAACACATTGGGTCTTGTCAATAGGTTATGGATCACTTCATAAGAATATCCATAGTGGAGTGAAGTCAATTGAACCCCTTTTGAGCTAGGGCCCCATAATGCGTAAATGCCATGGCAAAAATCGCAGTGTTTTACAGTCACTGCAAAGTGGATGAACAACCACAATGGGACAACCAGCGTTTTTTCTCTGCGGCCCACTACGTGGGGTCTTAGCCTTATACTGTGAGTACTTTATTAGCCTCTTCAAGGTCTATAGTGTCAGTACATCATACTGACAGTGGAATTCTGTTCACATGCTCTAATATGGAGGAGACAGTTGCAAATGTGAAAGTAGCTTGTATGAGCACTACTGACTTTACATTCTTGGAGACATTGCTAGTAATTTTAACTTGCCCACATTCCCCCCAAAAAGTTTTTTATTCACATATTAATAAACGTTAAGTTTTACATGAATTAAGCATGAATGGGAAATTTTGTTTTTTTTTTTCAATACGTTGTGATTAATAGTGAATCCTGATATGGAAGTCAACGGAGATGAAGGATGCTGGAAATCTGGTGTAGTTTCACTCAAAGTCAGCCCAGGGGAGAGGGTGCCTCATTTATTAGGAGGCATTTTCAGCATTCCAAACTTTATGCCTTACTTCTTAGTGGGGAAAGTCCTACTAACTACTGGTAATTAGAGAATTGACAAGAAGCTGAAGGGATCAGACCAATTTCTATCAACTGGGACCTATACTCTTCAGTGGGGATTGTAGATTCTAATAACATTTTATCAGAATTTTAAATGACCCCTGACAGTTTCCTCATTTATGGTTTTAAAGGAATGAATTTAGTCTTAGTAGATTGGATGAATAACTTTTAAGAAAGGATGGTAGGAATTTCTATTTAGTTGTGGAAATGATCTAGTAAATATGTTCTGAGGGTAGGGCTGGGCAATTCATCAAAAAATAACCTAAATCAAAATCAGCTCAATTAATTGAACTTGCTCACATCAATTATTTTACATTCATGCCATCCTATCTCGCACTGCCATTGGCTAAAGGATATGTCACTATCTGTACACTATCCAATCAGTATTGTTAATATGCAAATAACAAATACCAAAATTTAGTGGCATGGCAAGTCATGTAAATAGGGGGTGTGGCATGTATGTAAAAATGTGAGTGTTCTAATATCATTGTTTATTAATCATAATCAAGGTAAAATATTTGATTAATTGTGGTTTTGATTTGGATCATAATCGCTCAGCTCCATCTGAGGGTATACGCCAGTACAATCCCTAGGACTCAGTACACCAGCTAAGGGCCATTAGTGTCCTGTTGGCCTCTACTGAGCCAGAATAAGCTATACTGTTGGAAATGTTACAGCCTTTCAGTACAAGTTTAAATTGGGAGATCCTGCTGTTATATACCTCCACTGTCTTAACCTGATGTGAACAGAACCCAATACAGAATTGTCCTTATTTTTGTAGATTTGGTTTTCAAACAGGAGAGCAAAGTGGAGACGTGAAGAAAAAAATGAAAAGAGACACACAGCTTTCAGGTAAAAATTTGGAGAAGGTTTATTATTGAAATGTCAGACATTGCTTATATTACATGTTTTAGACAAGGGAGCAATTTCTAATCTTTATATTATGCTGATTAATATCAATTATCAAGATAAAATAGATATGTATTTAAATAGATGGCAATTATCTAGTATTACTAGACAGAAATGGAAACGCACATTCACTGTTCTATATCTTCTCATATGTTGGTTGTTCTTGTCACACACCTAAGCAGTTAAAAAATTATGGTAAGCCTAAACATGTGCGTGTTGGGTAATGATTCAAATCTTATTGTACACATGGATAAAAAAACCAAAAATCTGTTTAAGGCTAAGGCCCCATGTGGTGTCCTGCAGCAAAAAAGCGCTGCGGGAAAAGCCATGGCAGCGACACATCATGGTTCTTCCGGCAGCGCTTTGCACAGAAAGTTCACAGTGGTTTTCTCTACAGGCTTTCTCCTTCAGTTATATCTATAGGGAAACCGCCAGCGTTTCCGTAGATATAATTGACATGCTGCAATTTTCAAAACTGCGACGGTTTTGGAAATCACTGCGTGCCCGCACCGTGTATTTTACTTCAAAGTGGGCATGAGATTCGCTAGAATCCCATCCACTTTGCTGTGACTGTAAAATATAGTCTCTCAGTGAATTATGGTTCTAGCCTTGTCCAGGCACTAACTAAACAGAAAAACGTCACTGACTACTTAGACTAGGCTGAGCTTTTCTCAGCCCAAGCAAACCCAGTCACAATGTGAACAGCAACCTGTTATATTTGCAATTGTCCAGGAATGTTCAGCAATATCTCCTCAGGGATCTGTGTCCTCTCTCCTTCCCCAGACTGAGAGATGTCTGAGTCCTGAACACCTTTATTCAGGAGTCTCCTCAGCGACACTTAATGGGGTTTATTAACCACTTCAGTACCGGGCCAATTTCTGGTCAACTAATTTCTGCGCCTTTTTTCGGGGAGACACATAGGGCTTTATTTTTATGTTGTTTTTATTTTTGCATGTGTTTTAATTTTTTTTTTATATCCGGGAAAATATAAACAAAAGGGGAGGGAAAATGTGTCTGTTTTTCATTAGTGCTACTAAAAAACTTTATAAAATAGTTTTTACTCTCCATTACGGTAATTTTTATTTTGTATGGTTTTGTCATAACGGCGTTTTATTGGCGTATTATTTTATTTATTTTTTAAAATTATTTTATTTACAATTTTTTTTTTTTTTTTTTTTTTTTTTACATTGTGTCCCTATAAGGTTATAATAGATCTTTGGGGACATCTGATCACTTTTTTTGTTGTGGAGGCTGATTTCCCCTGTAACTGGGGCTGGTACATTTATCCCCAGTTACAGGAGGAATGCAGCCTCCTGCCCATTACTATAGAGCTGACCTGGGTCCTGTAGGACCCAGCATATCTTTCAGACACTGATCCTGGCGGATCACGTGACCGCCGGGTCAGAGGGGAGCCGCAAAATGGTGACGCTCATAGCACTGTATACAGTGCTCATTGAGCGCTGTATACACGGCGATTGGGAATGCAGGGAAGGTAATAAACCTTCCCTGCCTTCTCTCTGGGAGCACTGGCTGAAGTTACAGTCGTCTCCCCGTTTCAGCAGCTGCACGATTTCGTGCAGCTGCTGAGTTCTGCTTGGACGTACCACTAAGTCCTTGCAGAACTAGACAACAACCTTCCGGACGTAGATGGTCTATAGGCGGTCCGAAAGTGGTTAAGCAACCCAAACCTTGGACCACCCTGCTAGATGGAGTGGAAAATTTTCTTTTCCTCCCTCTCCAACACATCACCCATTTTCCAGGTTTTACACATAGTGGAAGAGATAAAAGGTCACCTTCCTTAAGAAAACACGCTCTTAATTTCACATTTTTCGCTAGAAATCTGCCCTTAGACAGTTGCAATGCCAAAGTGCATATCAATAGCCTATGTCTGCATCAGGTAAACACTTTAGACTTTGTGGTCTGCAGCTGTTTCTCTGAAATTTTGTAGGAGGTAGATTAGGTATGACATCTATCTATCACTTCACAAGTCTTCTTTCCCATCAGAGCTTAAAGGGGTTATCTGGTTTCTAACATTGATGGCCTATTCTTAGCATATAGGTATTGCAGTACAGTCCAATATATTTCAACGGGAAAGTGCTGCAGTACCCACAACCGCCACCACAGTTTGTACGACTAGTGAGCAGCACGGCTCGCGGTATGTAAACAATACCGTGAGCCGTGCTATCTCGGTAACGGTGATCTGCAAGGGTCCCAGGCCATCAATATTAGAAACAGGATAACCCCTTTAATGATGATGGTGCTTTGCTGCTTCCTGCTGTATAAGACAGGTTTATTTCCTGCAAAAATATGGTGACCAGACGTAAAATCACAATAGCCAAATAAACAGGTTAGGTTTGTTGTTTAAGAAAAGAAAATTTTGACATGGATAAGCTATTGAGAAGGGGCTGAAATTGTTTTTCCATATTAACAGCTATTTAACTTATTTTAACAGGTTCAAGGAAATCATTATTAGTTCCACATTTTGGAAATATAACACATGGAATTGCCGCATTTCATTCATCAATGCTTAGTGACTTCTTTTCACCACAGGTAATATCAATGGCATAATCAGGTGCAACCACAGGATTTTCCGGTGGGGAGGAGTCCCAGGGTGAAAACTATATCATGCGGGGGCCACATTGGGGAAGATGTATCACAGGGCAGTTTCCCCCTACACAGTATAATGCCCTGTTAGTGCCCCCAAACAGTACAATGTCCCCAAGTCAAACCAGAGCTTTAGGGGCCTATTATACAACCCAATATTCATTGCAATTATCAGAAACAAGCATTTCTAGGAATGCTCATTCTCCAAATTGCCATAATTGTGAGGCCGATCAGCCAACCGAATAAACAAACGCTTGCCGCTCAACTGATTTTTTATGTAGTATAAAGAGTATCAGCAGCTTATCGCCCTGTGTAGTGCAGGGCAGCCTAAAATCCATGCAGCTGAATGAGGGAAGGAATGATTGGGGTAGTGATCGTTCCTTCCCCCATTGACTTTGTATCAGTGCTTGTCTATGCAAATGAGCACTGATTGAAGCCTTCATTGCTGATTGGTGCTCATTCTATTCCCATCTGCAGGCGCAATAGGGCCTTAACACATAATCATCCCACATTCTGAGTTTGTAGATTACATTATTTCCCATTATTTTTAGTATTTAAAGGGGTTATCCACATTTTTAAAATTGATTGATTTAGCCTATTATTTGGATACACCATCAATTTTAGGTCAGCGGGGATTCGACAGTCGGGATCCCTGCTGTTTTCTGGACCACAAAGCTCCCAGAATTGTTGGCAGGCACTGAACTGCTCACTTGCTGTACTTTTAGTATTATGGTGAGTATGGGCACTGCAGCAGCATCCCATTGAAGCCTACGGACACTGCTGCAGTACCCATAGCCTATGAATTTTAAAAAGGTGATTAACCCCTTTAACACTTTAGTAGTTGCTGAATGCTTTCATCTTATTCCTGCTGCTTACCTGACCTCAGCAATATCTTCACAATAACTGCTTTACATAAAATGACCTACTGGTCATAATAAACTGGCCACTAATGCATTACCATGAAAGGCTTAATAAGACACTTGTAAGCCATAAGAACAATAGGTGTTCCAGTAATGTACATTGTAATATTTCTTATTTTTACAGAGACAACCAATGATGGACTCAACAACCTCTTATAAACTTCACCCCAGCAGTTCCCCATTCACAGCAGAGGAGGCTCCAGCAAGTAAGAGCTGTATAGTTACATAAATACAGATGTGGCCATAAACGGCAAGGGTTAGGAGCAACATAAGTATCATACTGGCAAGGTGACCTAAGTGTACTGGATGCCTAACTCTAAATATTTTACTAAATTACCTTCTACGATACTGAGTTTTAAAAAGCTATTAAGATATTATTCAGTTATCAAACTTTGGAGGGAATTAATCATACATTTTACATCAGTTTCTGGTATAATATGTATAATAAAAGTCACAATTTTTAACATGAGCCTCTTAATCACTCTGACATGGCTGATAATTTCGTCTGGCATCAGTTTTAATAAATCAGCCCAGTGAGTTTTAAAGACGTAGCATATAAACTATACGTGAAATGTATGCCTATTTGTAGGTAACGTATAGAACTAAAGATTTGGCCTTCCTTTCTTTCTGTTGTGTTACTCACAACACCTAACAGAGTACAGCCGAGGTTGTCTCGCCTAACTGCTGCATACACATGCATGTTTGGCATGGCTGAGTTCCGAAGTTTAAGTGTCCAAAAAGAAAAGAAAGTCACTACCAGACCCCCATACACATTAGATAGTTGGCCTGTTCTGACCATATCAAAGGGATTAGATGTGCAACCGACTGAATATGAAAGGCCAGCTTAACACTTGTTTTTTTAAAGCTGTTCATCTTGTGCCACTTTCCTTAGAATATATAAAAGCGACAGCATACTCAACAATGCTCTACAATATAGTACAGGATACAAAATATAATGAATGAGCGAGTTATATAAATGCTATTTCACAGCAATGAACCCATGACATATCAGTAAATAAGATTATGACTAGACATTAGGTTCAGGTGTGTCAGATAGAACAACCAAGTAACTTTGTGTAAACAAATATTTATGCCCTATGATAAGAGACCAAAGTAGCAATAAGAAGTGACTGGTGACAATCGAATTAGACAAAATTATACATCTGACTGACACCTCTAAAAGGGATTTTTCTGCAGCCTTCTTTTAGTAGAAATAATGTGTTACTAAAACATGATTTTACTTACCAGTTAACGCTAGGGCCACATGATGACTTTGGCAGCAACATCCACTGTGAAGCCAGACATCGTAAGGCATTCCTGTTTTAATTGCAGCTAATGAGGATAGGCTGCAACTCACACTTTGCTACGACCATGACAAGATAATCTCAGAAATTCCAGATATGGTGGATTTTTGCGATCAATGTTTCACAACTTGTCACACCATTCAGCCCTAATCTAATTGTTATTAAAAAAAAAAAAAATGCTGAGCCATTTACCCTCTACACTCACCTTGCTTTTCTGAGACTGTATATTGATCACTGCTTAGATCGCACTATACAGAGTAGCCGTTTGGGGAAAAGTTTTCTGGACTTCTCTGAACACTACAGTCAGGCTCTTCAAGTGTTCCTTTACCAGCCATCATGATCATTTTGGTCTGCAAGCTAACTGGAGGCTTCTTCAGAGAGAACATTTTTCTGAATAAACATCATAATTCATGCTACTTATATGTTTTGTATTTTTCATGTTTTATTGCAGGACTATCTGCTGTTTCACCACAATCACCTATCACAAGCAGCAGCATTTTTTCCACTGATTTTACAAATACAGATACTTCTAATTTAGATGGTATATCAATTGCTGCTTCCATTGCGGTGCCTCCGCTGTCCTATTCTCAACAGAACAGCACCCGGACATCCAACAGGTATCCTCATGTACCATTTGTTAATGTGGACAGCTATGGATTCCAAAGAAACCATCATAGCTGTGGATCACCATGGACATTTGAAAGTCTACATCCTGTGTATCATTACTAGATGTAAAAAGGCAAATGAAATACTAGTTAGAATTATCAGAACACTTGGGGAGACATATGAAAGTCTAAAAGAGAAACTGTCTGTGTCACCCATAGCAACCAATCACAGATCATAAATTTTTTGTAGTGCTATTGGCATGTATTTTGCATCAGTATTTGTAAGTTGAAACCTGCAGAGGTTCCAGAACATGTAAGAGATACAAATCTTGTCATTACACTTTTTCTCTGTATATATTTAAGAAATCAACTTACTAGTCAAATATCCCTGTCTGTTTTACTATGTATGTCCTGTAAATATTTATGTATTTTTGCATTTTTTTTTTTTTTTTTTTTTGGTCTTACTTAGCTAGGTTTACACTATAATGGGATCCGCCGGATTTCCGACGTTTTTATACTGAAACTAGGAGAGAGAAAAGTCCTCCTTGCAGGACTTTTCTCTCCACCAATTTTAGTTGGATTCAATGGCGGAGTCTCCTCAAGAGACTCCAACGCTAGTGTGAATTCAGCCTTGCATTGTATGTTTTTAGCTTCTGAAATCTGAAAATTAAGGATTATTAACATATTTAATAAAACTATTTAAGTTTCAATTGTATTTTGTATCAAAATTATCAATGCATTAATATAGTATGATGTTGTTAAAGGGAATCTATCACTCCCCCAAGCATACTCAACTGCCACAACCGTGTTAGACTACATTACAGTGCAGAACATACCTTTGTTATGTATGTCACTTTTGTAGAGTTGGAGAAAAACAGCTTTGAAGTCTTATGCAAATGAGGAAGGTGGTGCACTGGTGGCGGGTCTTCAGCTTCCTGGAGCACTGCACTTGTCATTCAGACCCCCCACCACCTCCTGCCTGCACCACCCTTTGCAGTGGGAATTGATCCTCCCATTGCTATGACATCCACCCATCAGTGCTCCAAGAGCTGACGACCCGTCTCCAGTGAACCAACTGCCTCATTTGCATAAGACTCCAAAGTTGATTTTCTCCAAATCTACAAAAGTGACATACATAATAAAAGTACGCTATGTATCACTGTAATGTGTTCTGTAACATGATGGTGGCAGTCAAATATGCTTGGAGAGGTGGTTGACTTCCTTTAATCTCTTGTCCTCAAACCTGAAAACATAACAAATGCTAAAGGATCACAACACATTTCCGCTAATACAATGTGGGGTTTTTTTATTTTATTTTCCACTTAATTTGTTAGTAGAATAATGGAATGTCAGGTTTTTATTTTTACTCAGCACAATATAATTAATATATAATATAATATAATATAATATAATATAATATAATAATATATATATATATATATATATATATATATATAATATATAAATATATATATATAATATAATATAATATAATATAATATAATATAATGCCGGCTACTTTAAGTGATTGACTTTGTACTTTGTTTATAGTCATAGCAAATTGAAGGGCATGTCGCTTGGTAGCAAAGGAATACGCGGAATGAAAACATTTGCTCCCTTAGAGTTTCCCATAAGAATAGTGGCTTCAATAACATTGGGCATGAGACTTTTAATGCACAATCTTGTGCCGTTACACATTTTTGGTGGATCAAGGTTCCAAAGCAAAATTATTGTGGCTCCTATTTTTAAAGTGAGCTTATGCGGTGGCATTCCAGGAGGCTCCAAAGAATTCAGGAACTCCAATGGATACATTACGGCTTGTTCACTCTCCATGACTGAATCAATGGAAATGTATGTGGTCGCTAGACCAGGCAGCCTTCCCTGAATTAGTAGATTTATGGAGTTGACACTATCATTTTTAGGCGCAAGGATTACACATTCACAAAGCCACTGATGGTTGTTAAAATTGTTAGAAATATCAGGGAAAACTTGGTCAATAAGTTCCATTACCGAAGATGTCATTTCACAAAAATGTTCCGGAAAGGAAATGAGACCAGTAGTGGAATCAGTAGGGAACCTTTCATTTCCAAGGAATAGCAGTTGGTGTGTAAATTTGTCTGCAGTTGTATTTCCCATCAAATGAACCCGCATATTAGTAGTAAGAGTTTGCTTCTGAACATGTATCCACAGATAAGAAGATTTTAGACAGGCATTCAGCTCATCCACTGGTGTTGCTCCCTTAAGAACAAGTAACGTCTGGCAGAAGTCACCTGCAAAAATTACAACAATTCCCCCCATTAAACAATCGGTTCCCCGCAGCTATTTCAAGGTGCGATCAAGGGCCTCGACCGCTTCCTTGTGCGCCATGGTACATTCATCCCAAACAATTACTTTGCAAGTTTGTAATACCTTAGCTTTCCCAGAGCCCTTAGTGATATTACAGACAGGAGTTTCTGACAGCGTTATATTAAAGGGCAATCCTAGTGCTGAATGAGAAGTGCGCCCTCCATCTAAAAGAGTGGCCGCAATCCCAGATGATGCAACAGCCAATGTTTGAGTAAATTTCTGCAAGCAGAAAATTAATTAAAAATGTTTTAGCAGTACCTCCTGTTGCATCTAGGAAAAATAGTCCTCCATTTCCACTGGAAATCTGACCCATAATTGCCATATAGGCCGATCTTTGGTCATCAACCAAAAGAGGCTTATTTAATATAACAAATTCTTAACATTTTTCCAAATCATAGCTTTTTTCTTGCAGAATATCTCTGTTCATAATATCAAAGTCTGGTCAATTTGGTGCTGGTAAACCTAATTCTATTAGAGTTTTACTATTGATAGATATGCACCTTTCTTCTAACATCAAGAGGGCTTTGTTGAATATGTCAGCAGTGAAATTTAAGTCTAAGTCTGGATTAACTCTCCTTTGCACTGTAAGAATATCTTCACTAAGATATTCTTTGTATTTGTCCCAAAGCGCGCAGGGATTGGAAGGTGCGCATGTTGTAATTATTATAGCGAACAGGTCTCTTAGTTGAGGTGGAAAGCGAGTGACAGATGCTTCCTGCAATGTCATGTCCCAGTGTTGATAGTCTTTGATCAGACCATGCTTTTGGCATGCTTCCCTGTAAGTTTGACACAGCTCTCCATCAACTATTTTCAAATCTGTGAAAGAAGTTGGCCCATGGACAGTGTGAAGCAGTAATCGGAGGTAGTAACACTCTGCGTTGTTTGGATGCACTGTATACACACATCCAAGAGCATCACTGGAACGTCCGTCCCATCCTGGGACCCTTGCGCCTTGTTTCCTCTTGCAAAATACTTTTCTCGATTTATTCCATGTATAATATTTTGGAACATCTGAATATAATAAAGTCCTTGCAAATGGATCTGCTTGACATAGAAGAAAGAAAGCTGTCAATGTTGTATTGGGTGGTCGAGCAGCTCTTTCCTCTGCATTCTTGGGAGTAAAATAAACTCATTGTCCATTTTCAAGATGGACACTGAGATGAACTACAGTTGGATGTCTTTCATAGATGGGAAAATTTAGTAATCCCCACACGGCTTCATTACTACTTATATAACTTCCCATCTGATACAGCATAATCTCATCAGATGTACATTTTGGATTCTCTAGCTGGAAAACTGCCATATCACTGCCCTTATTAATATATTTACAAATGAATTTAATTGACTTAACAGAGTTACAATATTCTACATTAATGTGCGCATCAAACATTTTTGAAAGCAGTGGAAAGTAAGGTACAACCCATCGATTACCTATTTCAAGATCTGTGTTTTGTTTAACCCGTTTTAATCTGATTGTTGCAGTATATCCTCCCTGTTCAGGTTTCCGTCTTCTGTAAAGAGGATAACCATCATCTCCTGTTTGTGTTTCTACAATCAAGTTGCGAGGATACTTTTTACTGTAGTACATTTTCCTTACTTCATACATGGCGATTTTGGGTTAAGTGGCCCACATGGCCCATGGATCATATTTTTAGAAATAGTTTCAAAAAGTACCGGACCGGAAGCTCAGCAGAAATAACACTGTCAATTTGATCAGGGCGTATCTTATCCTTTAGCCATATCAGTAAATGAGCATGTGGAAGACCTCTTTTTTGCCACTCAATTGAATACATCCAACACTGACTTTCACCAAAAATGTAACACTTTGTAATTACGTCCATGAGCTTGATCAGTTTTTGTTTAAAAACCCTTGCTATTAAATCATGTCGATCAGAGGGGCCCTGACCATTCAGAAGCTCTTCCTTTATCTCTGGCCAAGTTGGATTACATGTAACTGTAATAAACAAATCAGGAAGACCATATATCCAAACATATGTCATGGCGTCCTGAGCATACTCATGCATATGTCTGGGACTTCCAGTAAATGTAGCCGGTAAAATAAACACATGCCCAATGTCAGCCACATTGCCATCATTAGCAACAGCATCCTTTAAATGATTGTATTCATCCACTCTTAAGTTTTTGTTGGTTCAATTGTATGTACAAAAGACGCTCACTTTCCACCTTGGCATACATATCAACTATAAATTGATGAAAAAGTTGCCTACATTGTAAAACGTGATTAGAAGACCCATGTCTGATCATTATTTGGTAGGCATAAAAGTCCATAGCTGATATTTTTTTATTGGTTGGCCTAGCAGTCTTGGGATCAGTCTGTGTTAGATTAAAGTGATAGCCATCTTGGCGATTCCAAAATATTATCGGATATTGCAGAGCATCATATGATCTATGTGTTTCTGCAATACGTGGAAGATTGTCGCTTCGTCGCTGAATAATTATATCTCGGCTTTGAAAGTCCTGTTCAACCAGTACAATAGCTACTTCGTTAACAGTGGGAGAATTAAATCGCCTTTCATGCTCACCAAACGGTGTCTTGTCTGCTCTTATTACAACTTGATATTCATCACGTGGCATTCTTTCTAAGGCTGTTTTGAAAAGGTTTACTAACTGATTGTGCTGATGGAAAAATCTTTGCAAATTCAACACAATCTCTTTTTTTTGTCTCAAGTATAGCTTCACAACATCTATCAGCTTGCATTTGTTCGTCTCCCAAAAATAAATTTGTAAAAACTTTGGATCTTCATTTGCTACAGGAAGCATTGAACCGATTTTGTGCTATATTTGGCCCTGGACTTTAAAAGTTGGCATAAATCCTGCTTCCTGGAGTCCAGATATCGTACCAAAGGATATCATCTGGAAAGATGAATTGCATCTCCTAATATTTTGCAGAAAATGCTTTGACTCGGGAGCTGTTCCTGACATGTATGAAAGAAGTGGTTCAGGAGGTAGATCTAAAGGTGGCAAACTGACTTTGCCATTTGAGCACAACATACCAGGCGATTCCAAGTTAAACTTCTTTTCTTGACAATGTTTGCATATTATGTCCATTTTGCCAATTATGACTTTCTGATGTGACCTGTAGTCTTGAATTGGGTTGTAGTGAAATGCTTCCAAACACAAATCAGCCTGCCTACATGTTTGCACACGTTGCATATGTCGTATGCGGTAATTTTCAGAACGTTCATCCTTTTGTTCAGATGTTTCCATATTCCTTGCTTCAGCCTGCCTTATCCGATTCTTGTGAAGACGACATTCCCGTTGCTCTGATGTCTCAGCTGCCTTACATTTAGCCTGTTTTTTTTCAAGCCGCGAGTCACGTTGTTTACTTGTCTCAGCTCTTTGACACAATTTTGCATTCTTAGCTTCTGGATGAACTTGTCCAATAGATGGTCGTTTTTTGGGCAGCATTTTAAAAAACAGTCCTTAGTATTATGACCCTTTAGTCTTCACCTGACACTGATAAGAGATGTAATAGGATGAATAGTAAATACAGAGCAGCCCTCACACAGTATTACTATGACCTGAAGGAGCTCACATCTCAGTAATGAAAACCACCTCACAGGCAGACTTGTGTAGTTGCCCATAGCAACCAATCAGAGCTCAGCATCTTCAGTGATGAAAGCTCCCTGTATAGTAAGCAATAATGACAATCTTACTATGAGGCAGTTTTCGCCTGACCAATATTGCTGCTCAGTAAGGCTGCTTGCACACTACAGTATTTTTCACAGGTCTCTGGGCCGTGGATTCTACAGCTCCATAAACATTCTATGGAGCCTGCAAAATTCACAGCTTTGTACACAAAGAAGTCTATGGAACCACCAAATCCATGGCCCGGAGGCACGTGAAAAATACTGTAGCGTGCAAGCAGTCAGTAAGGATACCAGACGTGTTTTGTCAGTGCGTGCGTGTATGTGCACGCGTGTGATCCATGTGAAGGTATGCGTGTGTGCATGCACGTGTGTGGTCCGTGTATATGTATGCGTGTGTGTGCACATGTGATCCATGTGTTTGTGCGTGCGCAGTGAAAGTGTCCATGCATGCGGTAGATGTGTGTGAGTATGCATGTGCTCTGTTTGTCCGTGTGCATAGGGTGCATCCATCTGAGTGTGTTTGCGTGCGTGTCTGGTCCTTGCGTTCGTGTGTGTGTGTGTGTGTGTGTGTGTGTGTGTGGTGTGCATGTGGTATTTATGGAGTGGTGTTGTGGTATTTGTGGGGTGGTGTTTGTGTTGTGTGTCTAGCGTGATCTGGTGTTTGTGTGATGTGTTGTGGCATTTGTGTGGTGTGCTTGTGGGTTGGTGTATGTGTGCTGTCTGTGTGATGTTTGTATGGTGTTTGTGAAATGTTTATGTGTTGTGTGTGGTGGTGCGGCTCCTTTAGCAGCGACTCTTTGGCGCCGTCGCTATAATCCGTCCCTTTCAGTCACAATTGTTGTTTTCCCCTCAGCACTGTCACTTTCACCTTCACATGTCCCCATTATATGTATAGGTCCTAACTTCGGGGGCCTCAATCTGATGACTAGCAAGATTTAACGTGTGCAGTATTCTGCTCCTGTGGATGGAGAGGGGGCGTGCCAAATTTCACCCAAATTGGGCGAGAACTGTGGATTTGTATAGAGCGGGCTACTACAGATTTCACATTTCCCCATTATATGTATAGGGCCTAACCTCGGGGGCCCCAATCTCATGACGGGGGAACGCTAGCGAGATGTAACGTGCGCAGTATTCTGCTCCTGTGGGTGGAGAGGGGAAGTGCCAAATTTCACCCAAATTGGGCGAGAACTGTGGATTTATATATAGCGGGCTACTACAGATTTTGAGTTTTATATATATAGATGGTTGAGATCGATACATATTTCCTCGTTATTTTGTGAAAGTTCGATCATATGCCCTGTTTAGGCCTGATGGTTCAATCGTATCCAGAGTGTGTATCCAGTAGGTTTCTCTTTTTTTGAGAAGGGCAATACGATTGACTCCTCTTCTGGTTTGTGGAATATGTTCAATAACCTGGAACCTTAGCTGTGTAATGTTGTGTTTGTGATCACTGAAATGAGCCTGAATTGGAAGAACATTCAGATTGTTTCAAATAGTGGACTTATGTTTGGATATGTGGTCCCGTATATGCTGGGAAGTTTCCTCAACATATATGAGACCGCACAGGCACTTGATGAGATAGACGAGAAATGAAGTGTCACATGTATAATAATCATGTATTGGAAATCTTCTCCCCGTGTGAGGATGTACCAAGTAATCCCCTTTGAATACTGCAGAACACTGCAAACAGTGTAGGCATGGAAAAGTGCCTTTTTTGGGAGTTGCCAAAAAAGTTTGTCGCGGTACCTTGTGTATGTGACCAATGACAGCACGTACAAGTGTGTGTCTTATGTTTTTATTCCTTTTGTAACATATCAATGGAGGTTTCTTGAATTCTTCTGTATTATTGAAGGCTCGTTGTAATAATGGCCAATGTTTTTTTAAAATGTAATTCAGTTTAGGTGAGAATTGGTGGTATTTGTGTACAAAAGGGATTTCTGTCCGTAGGTTTGGTGTATAAATCGAAGTTAATTGTACCCTGTGTATCTTTCAGGACCCAGGTGTCAAGGAAATTCATTCGTTGCTGGTTATAGTTTAGAGTGAATTGTAATTCTGGAGTAATGTTGTTTAGGGCGGAGTGGAATTGTAACAGGGAGTCTATTGGACCAGATCATATACAAAATATATCGTCGATGTATCGTCGCCAATACATCGAGTGTGCTTGAAAATTAGTATAGGTGTCTTCAAAGTAGGAAATATAAACATTCGCATACGGGGGGGGGGGGGGCACATTGGACCCCATGGCGGTGCCCTGTATTTGTACATCACTAAAGAGGAAGTAGTTGTTGTGTAGTATGATGTCCAATAAGTCTATACAGAACGGTCATTCATCTCCTGTGATATTGTGGTCAGAGAGAAAATTGTACACTGCCTTGATTCCCTTTTGATGTTCTATGGAGGTATATAGACTGCACGCATCCCAGGTTACCAAAATACTTTCAGGTGGACCTGGAGAAATCTCCTTCATTGTATTGATAAAATGCGATGTGTCCAGTAAGAATGATGTAGTTGTACGGACTAGAAGGGTTAGTACAACCATACAAACAACATTAGAATACTACTTAAGGAAAGACATTATTGATTCAAAAACCATGGAATTTTTAACCAATCACCATCCAATCACTCCTGTCTTCTACATTTTACCTAAAATACACAAACAATTACAAAAACCCCCTGGACGCCCGATAGTGTCAAGCACGGACTCCATTTTAGCACCCCTAGCCATTTTATTAGAAAAGATACTAACCCCTCTAGTCCGTACAACTACATCATTCTTACTGGACACATCGCATTTTATCAATACAATGAAGGAGATTTCTCCAAGTCCACCTGAAAGTATTTTGGGAACCTGACACTATCGGGCCTCACTGAAATGGCATCTCGCTTTTTAGAAAGGGGATACCCTAGGGATCTACTTTCAGAAACCCTAAGTATAGACAATTCAACAAAAAAGAAAAATAAAGAGTCCAAACGAATCCCTTTTGTACACAAATACCACCAATTCTCGCCTAAACTGGATTACATTTTAAAAAAACATTGGCCATTATTACAACGAGCCTTCCCTAATACAGAAGAATTCAAGAAACCTCCATTGATATGTTACAAAAGGGATAAAAACATAAGAGACACACTTGTACGTGCTGACATTGGTCACATACACAAGGTACCGCCACAAACTTTTTTGGCAACTCCCAAAAAAGGCACTTTTCCATGCCTACACTGTTTTCAGTGTTCTGCAGTAATCAAAGGGGATTACTTGGTACATCCTCACACGGGGAGAAGATTTCCAATACATGACTATTTTACATGTGACATTTCTCGTCTATCTCATATATGTTAGGGAAACTTCCCAGCATATATGGGACCGCATATCCAAACATAAGTCCACTATTCAAAACAATCTGAATGTTCTTTCAATTCCGGCTAATTCCAATTATCACAAACACAACATAGCACAGCTAAGGTTCCAGGTTATTGAACATATTCCACAACCCAGAAGAGAAGGCAATCGTATTGCCCTTCTCAAGAAAAGAGAAGCCTACTGGATATACACTCTGGATACGATTAAACCATCAGGCCTAAACAGGGTATATGATCGAACTTTCACAACATGACAAGAGGAAATATGTATCGATCTCAACCATTAATGATATATACGATGATATCCATATCATCACACTGGATATATCTTGTCTAATCAATAAGAAGTATGTGCATTTGATGATTTGATATCCTTGATTTTTTTGTCTAACCTTCCTCTCTTTTCATTTGCAGACAAAATGAAATCAACAAACACTGCGGTAAAGGGTACAGTATAGCTAGCATATACATTAGCATAAGATATCATAGGCTATATTATCCCTACCCTTAAGTCATATACATGATCTATTTAGTATGTATGATCATTCATTTCTCTGCAATATTTTATATTATCTGATTTTTGTGTTTTATGTTTTATAACATTTACATTTTGTTCCCCCTGTTTCATCTCTTCTTTGTCTTCCCCGTCTCTTTTTCTTCACCGTAACTTAAATCTTTACTCTGTATTCTTCTTATTTTTTTATCTTTCCCCTCTCTCTTACCCTCTTTTCATACTCTATAAATACTTCTTTCTTTTCCTTTTATGATCGGTGGTCTTTTATGCCGATGTGTTCCACTGTGGAACGCACTGGCATACATATTGGCCGTGCGTTCCACTGTGTAACGCATTGACATGCACATTGGCCGTGCGTTCCACGGTGGAGCGCACGCGCCATTAATCCCTTTGTTCGCAAACGGGAAGTTGCGTACTTCCACTTCCGCTTTTGTGTTCCAGTGGTGAACCGCATATACATCCTGTAAATCAATACTGAGCGCGCAACATCAATGACGCAATTTCCGATACTACGTAACTTCCGGTTTCATAGCGCGCTCTTATTTAAACCATTCCTATTTAAAATTTGGCTTGTTCAACATTCCTCTATTCCACCAACGCTATCAGTCACTCCTCTGGACCACCAATGGTATTTACAGTATCCACTTACTCATCCTGCATAATATATATTGTATACTTACTATATTTAAGTCCTTGTACTATACCATTTTATATATACTCCGTAGTATATATCTCATTCATACCGCATTATTTCTGAACTTTGTGACCCCATAAATTGACCCCTGCTTTTACTTTGGCCCCAGCTGTCACCTATATTCTTTATTCATCTATATATCTTATTCAACACTATAGTTATATACCTCTATCCATAGTTTCTGCCTTATACACTGTCTTCACCCCCTTTCTTTCCCCATTTTGCTCCTTATCTATTCTATACCAACATTACTTTGTCTCCTAACTTTTTAGCGAATATACTGAGTTTTACCATATATCTACTATTGTATATTGATTACTATTGTATATTAATTACAATTGAAATGAAACTGTGAATTCTTATGGCTATTTTATGATTGTACCTAGGATCATGCGTGATGAAGTTCGCTGTTTAGAACGAATCGTAGCACGTTTTTTCTTGATTGGTAGATAAGCTGTCAATCACAAAGGCAAGGCTAAGATTAACTGTTTGAGAAGTGGAGGGAAACAAAGGTGCAGGAGATGGGTGTGGCGGAAATTCAATTACAAAGAAGAGGTAATAGAGCAGTGTTCAGACAGAGCAACAAGAACCCTAAGCAAGGAATCAAAACTGAGCACACCTCCTGCACCGCAGCGTGCAAGCGGAGGGTGCCGTAGAGACACGATCAGGCAGAGACGTTACAGGTATACTGTTCATTTTTGATGGGAAGACTAGCGATGCATTGCTGGTCTGTCTAGTTTGAAATATTGACAGAGACCTAAATGAACCCTGACTGTATGGTAAACCCAAGGCTGGATTCACACTACTGTCAAACAGTAATTTCAGGCCTCTGTGAGACGTTCAACCAGATTAGAAAATAAGAACAGCATTGCATGCATCAATAGTCTTTCCATCAAAATGAACAGAAAACTTTAGGCCTCCTGCAAATGACGGTACTTTTGATCTGCAATTGGGTTTAATGTCTAGTCACAGTATGGACACATACATTTTTATGGACCCAGACACATGATCGCATTTTTTGCAGCTGTGTGTCCTTGCCATCTACAAGGACCACAAATTATGAAGCATGTGCTATATTTGTCTGCACTGACAGCACAGACCAGTGTAGGGAATTATACAAGATCCGAGATTGCAGATGACATACTGATGTAATGCGGACGTGGGTTTTTTTTTGCGGAATGTGCAGGAGACCTTACAAACAGATATCTAGGCAGACAGATAGCTAAAAACAAGAATATGCAGCTTTCCTGGATGTCAAAGTGAATAAATGTGAAGGATTTTTTTTTCCATGTAATGCAATGTGGCAACAATTCTTTCTGCTCCAGCACAAGTGCTGCTGAGGACTTTTTTTCTTTAGGGGAATGATACACATAAATATAAAAAGAGAGAACATATACAGAATAATATGTACACAATCAGTGGCGTAACTACCGCTTAGAGGTCCCTGTGGATACCTGCTGCTTTTTTTTTTTTTTTTAGGCCGTTACCTGCTGGAGTAACCCCATCAGGCAACAGGCCAATTTACTTTACTTACTGATCCCGTTCTTGCTCGCAGTCGCCTCTGCTCCCCCTTCTGCCATCCAGGGACCCTGTGTGTCCCATATCACATGCTGACAGTGATGTGATATGGGACGCACGGGGCCCCCTGGAGGGCAGAAGGGGAAGCGGAGGCGGCCAGGAGCAGGAGTGGGGATCAGTGAGTAAAGCCGTGGGCCCACAGCATGAGAATATGTTTGGTAAACCCCATGAGATGCATTTTGCGAGGTTTGCCTGGACGTCCGAACTGAAACTGCTATTATTATACTTGTAAGTATAATGATCCAGCGGGACTCCCGACTTTCTTCAGGTCTCTTTAGTGACATCCTAATGATACCGGTGTAACCAACATCTGCCGGAACCCAGGAGATGTAAGTAACATTGGTTTTTATGTTTGTCACCTGCCCTGGACCTCCAGTTATTATGACCTCAGAGTATAATAATAATTTGTGGGTGGTGTACCCAAAATATCTGACATTATATTGTATGGAGGGCTGCTATGGGACATTATACTGTATGTAGAGGCCGCTATGGGACATTATACTGTGTGAAGGGGCTGCTATATGACATTATACTGTGTGGAGGGGCCACAATGGAACATTTTACTGTGTGCAAGGGCCGCTTTGGAACATTATACTGTGTGGAGGGGCCATTGTGGGACATTATACTGTGTGGAGGGGCCACTA
Source organism: Leptodactylus fallax (assembly GCA_947044405.1). NCBI lineage: Eukaryota > Metazoa > Chordata > Amphibia > Anura > Leptodactylidae > Leptodactylus > Leptodactylus fallax. Next base: position 2,109,996 of record CAMRHE010000148.1, on the reverse strand, counting down.
TATGACATTATACTATGTGGAGGAGTCACTATGGGACATTACACTGTGTGGAGGGGCTGCTATGTGACATTATACTGTGTGGAGGGGTCGCTATGGGACATTACAGTGTTTGTAAATGGGGTATTATACTGAGTAGGGGCCAGGAAAGGGGGCGCTATTTCATGTGTGGGGGAGGGGGCCCAAGTCAAAAGTTTGCTATGGAGCTCAGTCTTTACTAGTTATACCCCTGTACACAAAATAGTATAGATACATATATGTATATATACTGTACATGGAAAACCACAGACACACACATATATATACAGTCATATGAAAAAGTTTGGGCACCCCTATTAATCTTAATCATTTTTAGTTCTAAATATTTGGGTGTTTGCAACAGCCATTTCAATTTGATATATCTAATAACTGATGGACACAGTAATATTTCAGGATTGAAATGAGGTTTATTGTACTAACAGAAAATGTGCAATATGCATTAAACCAAAATTTGACCGGTGCAAAAATTTGGGTACCCTTATCATTTTATTGATTTGAATACTCCTAACTACTTTTTACTGACTTACTGAAGCACAAAATTGGTTTTGTAACCTCACTGAGCTTTGAACTTCATAGCCAGGTGTATCCAATCATGAGAAAAGGTATTTAAGGTGGCCAATTGCAAGTTGTTCTCCTATTTGAATCTCCTCTGAAGAGTGGCATCATGGGCTCCTCAAAACAACTCTCAAATGATCTGAAAACAAAGATTGTTCAACATAGTTGTTCAGGGGAAGGATACAAAAAGTTGTCTCAGAGATTTAACCTGTCAGTTTCCACTGTGAGGAACATAGTAAGGAAATGGAAGACCACAGGGACAGTTCTTGTTAAGCCCAGAAGTGGCAGGCCAAGAAAAATATCAGAAAGGCAGAGAAGAAGAATGGTGAGAACAGTCAAGGACAATCCACAGACCACCTCCAAAGAGCTGCAGCATCATCTTGCTGCAGATGGTGTCACTGTGCATCGGTCAACAATACAGCACACTTTGCACAAGGAGAAGCTGTATGGGAGAGTGATGCGAAAGAAGCCGTTTCTGAAAGCACGCCACAAACAGAGTCGCCTGAGGTATGCAAAAGCACATTTGGACAAGCCAGCTTCATTTTGGAAGAAGGTCCTGTGGACTGATGAAACAAAGTTTGAGTTGTTTGGTCATACAAAAAGGCGTTATGCATGGCATCAAAAAAACACAGCATTCCAAGAAAAACACTTGCTACCCACTGTAAAATTTGGTGGAGGTTCCATCATGCTTTGGGGCTGTGTGGCCAATGCCGGCACCGGGAATCTTGTTAAAGTTGAGGGTCGCATGGATTCAACTCAGTATCAGCAGATTCTTGAGAATAATGTACAAGAATCAGTGACGAATTTGAAGTTACGCCGGGGATGGATATTTCAGCAAGACAATGATCCAAATCTACTCAGGCATTCATGCAGAGGAACAATTACAATGTTCTGGAATGGCCATCCCAGTCCCCAGACCTGAATATCATTGAACATCTGTGGGATCATTTGAAGCGGGCTGTCCATGCTCGGCGACCATCAAACTTAACTGAACTGGAATTGTTTTGTAAAGAGGAATGGTCAAAAATACCTTCATCCAGGATCCAGGAACTGATTAAAAGCTACAGGAAGCGACTAGAGGCTGTTATTTTTGCAAAAGGAGGATCTACTAAATATTAATGTCACTTTTCTGTTCAGGTGCCCATACTTTTGCACCGGTCAAATTTTGGTTTAATGCATATTGCACATTTTCTGTTAGTACAATAAACCTCATTTCAATCCTGAAATATTACTGTGTCCATCAGTTATTAGATATATCAAATTGAAATGGCTGTTGCAAACACCCAAATATTTAGAACTAAAAATGATTAAGATTAATAGGGGTGCCCAAACTTTTTCATATGGGTACATATATATATATATATATATATATATATATATATACACGTACAGACCAAAAGTTTGGACACACCTTCTCATTCCAATAGTTTTCTGTATTTTCATGACTATAAAAATTGTAGATTCACACTGAAGGCATCAAAACTATGAATTAACACATGTGGAATTATATACTTAACAAAAAAGTGTGAAACAACTGAAAATATGTCTTATATTCTAGGTTCTTCAAAGTAGCCACCTTTTGCTTTGATTACTGCTTTGCACACTCTTGGCATTCTCTTGATGAGCTTCAAGAGGTAGTCACCTGAAATGGTCTTCCAACAGTCTTGAAGGAGTTCCCAGAGATGCTTAGCACTTGTTGGCCCTTTTGCCTTCACTCTGCGGTCCAGCTCACCCCAAACCATCTCGATTGGGTTCAGGTCTGGTGACTGTGGAGGCCAGGTCATCTGGCGTAGCACCCCATCACTCTCCTTCTTGGTCAAATAGCCCTTACACAGTCTGGAGGTGTGTTTGGGGTCATTGTCCTGTTGAAAAATAAATGATGGTCCAACTAAACGCAAACCGGATGGAATAGCGTGCCGCTGCAAGATGCTGTGGTAACCATGCTGGTTCAGTATTCCTTCAATTTTGAATAAATCCCCAACAGTGTCACCAGCAAAGCACCCCCACACCATCACACCTCCTCCTCCATGCTTCACGGTGGGAACCAGGCATGTAGAGTCCATTCGTTCACCTTTTCTGCGTCGCACAAAGACACGGTGGTTGGAAGCAAAGATCTCAAATTTGGACTCATCAGACCAAAGCATAGATTTCCACAGGTCTAATGTCCATTCCTTGTGTTCTTTAGCCCAAACAAGTCTCTTCTGCTTGTTGCCTGTCCTTAGCAGTGGTTTCCTAGCAGCTATTTTACCATGAAGGCCTGCTGCACACAGTCTCCTCTTAACAGTTGTTGTAGAGATGTGTCTGCTGCTAGAACTCTGTGTGGCATTGACCTGGTCTCTAATCTGAGCTGCTGTTAACCTGCGATTTCTGAGGCTGGTGACTCGGATGAACTTATCCTCCGCAGCAGAGGTGACTCTTGGTCTTCCTTTCCTGGGGCAGTTCTCATGTGAGCCAGTTTCTTTGTAGCGCTTTATGGTTTTGGCCACTGCACTTGGGGACACTTTCAAAGTTTTCCCAATTTTTCAGACTGACTGACCTTCATTTCTTAAAGTAATGATGGCCACTCGTTTTTCTTTACTTAGCTGCTTTTTTCTTGCCATAATACAAATTCTAACACTCCATTCAGTAGGACTATCAGCTGTGTATCCACCTGACTTCTGAACAACATAACTGATGGTCCCAACCCCATTTATAAGGCAAGAAATCCCACTTATTAAACCTGACAGGGCACACCTGTGAAGTGAAAACCTTTTCAGGTGACTTCCTCTTGAAGCTCATCAAGAGAATGCCAAGAGTGTGCAAAGCAGTAATCAAAGCAAAAGGTGGCTACTTTGAAGAACCTAGAATATAAGACATATTTTCAGTTGTTTCACACTTTTTTGTTAAGTATATAATTCCACATGTGTTAATTCATAGTTTTGATGCCTTCAGTGTGAATCTACAATTTTTATAGTCATGAAAATACAGAAAACTCTTGGAATGAGAAGGTGTGTCCAAACTTTTGGTCTGTACTATATATATATATATATATATATATATATATATATATATATATATACACCTGTATAAACTTATGCATAAATACACTGCCCTTCAAAAGTTTAGGGTCACTTAGAAATTTCCTTATTTTTGAAAGAAAAGCACAGTTTTTTTCAATGAAGATAACATTAAATGAATCAGAAATACACTCTATACATTGTTAATGTGGTAAATGACTATTCTAGCTGCAAACATCTGGTTTTTAATGCAATATCTACATAGGTATATAGAGGCCCATTTCCAGCAACCATCACTCTAGTGTTCTAATGGTACATTGTGTTTGCTAACTGTGTAAGAAGGCTAATGGATGTTTAGAAACCCCTTGAAAACCCTTGTGCAAGTATGTTAGCACAGCTGAAAACAGTTTTGCTGGTTAGAGAAGCTATAAAACTGACCTCCCTTTGAGCTAGTTGAGAATCTGGAGCATTACATTTGTTGGTTCGATTAAACTCTCAAAATGGCCAGAAAAAGAGAACTTTCATGTGAAACTCGACAGTCTATTCTTGTTCTTAGAAATGAAGGCTATTCCATTCGAGAAATTGCCAAGAAACTGAAGATTTCCTACAACGGTGTGTACTACTCCCTTCAGAGGACAGCACAAACAGGCTCTAACCAGAGTAGAAAGAGAAGTGGGAGGCCCCGCTGCACAACTGAGCAACAAGACAAGTACATTAGAATCTCTAGTTTGAGAAATCGACGCCTCACAGGTCCTCAACTGGCAGCTTCATTAAATAGTACCCGCAAAACGCCAGTGTCAACGTCTACAGTGAAGAGGCAACTCAGGGATGCTGGCCTTCAGGGCAGAGTGGCCAAAAAAAAGCCATACCTGAGAACGGCTAATAAAAGGAAAAGATTAATATGGGCAAAAGAAAACAGACATTGGACAGGAAGATTGGAAAAAAGTGTTATGGACAGACGAATCGAAGTTTGAGGTGTTTGGATCACACAGTAGAACATTTGTGAGACGCAGAACAACTGAAAAGATGCTGGAAGAGTGCCTGCCGCCATCTGTCAAGCATGGTGGAGGTAATGTGATGGTCTGGGGTTGCTTTGGTGCTGGTAAAGTGGGAGATTTGTACAAGGTAAAAGGGATTTTTAATAAGGAAGGCTATCACTCCATTTTGCAACGCCAAGCCATACCCTGTGGACAGCGCTTGATTGGAGCCAATTTCATCCTACAACAGGACAATGACCCAAAGCACACCTCCAAATTATGCAAGAACTATTTAGGGAAGAAGCAGGCATTCTATCTGTAATGGAGTGGCCAGCGCTGTCACCAGATCTCAACCCCATTGAGCTGTTGTGGGAGCAGCTTGACCGTATGGTACGCAAAAAGTGCCCATCAAGCCAATCCAACTTGTGGGAGGGGCTTCTGGAAGCATGGGGTGAAATTTCTCCTGATTACCTCAACAAATTAACAGCTAGAATGCCAAAGGTCTGCAATGCTGTAATTGCTGCAAATGGAGCATTCTTTGACAAAAGCAAAGTTTGAAGGAGAAAATTATTATTTCAAACAAAAATCATTATTTCTAACCTTGTCAAACTCATTTGATAAATAAAAGTGTGAGTTTTCATGGAAAACACAAACTTGTCTGGTTGACCCCAAACTTTTGAACGGTAGTGTATATATGAATATGTACATTTATTTACAAATGTATATATACACATGTTTATATACTTTATATCTACAAAAGTAGATAAATCTTGCAAAAGTATTCATACCCCTTGAACTTTTTTTTCACATTTTGTCACCTTACAACCATAAAGGAGTACTGTTCAATCCATCATCCAAAGATGGAAAAAGCATTCTACAACTGCAAACCTACCAAAACATGGACATCCACCTAAACTGACAGATCGAGCAAGGAGAGCACTGGTCAGACAAGGAGCTAAGCGGCCCATGGTCACTCTGGAGGAGCTGCAGAAATCCACAGTTCTGGTGGAAGAATCTGTTCACAGGACAACTACAAGTCATGCACTCCACAAATCTGGCCTTTATGGAAGAGTGTCACGAAGAAAACCATTGTTGAAAGAACGACATAAGAAGTGCCATTTGCAGTTTGCCACAAGCCATATAGGGGAAAAAGCAAACATGTGGAAGAAGGTGCTCTGGTCATATGAGACCAAAGTTGAATTTTTTGGCCCAAATACAAAGCGCTATGTATGGCGGAAAAGTAAAACTGCTCATCACCCTGAACACACCATCCCCACTGTGAAACATGGTGGTGGCAGCATCATGCTGTGGGATGCTTTTCTTCAGCAGGAACAGGGAAGCTGATCAGAGTTGATGGGAAGATGTACGGAGCTAAATACAGGGCAATCCAGGAAGAAAACCTGTTGGAGGTTCCAAAAGACTTGAGACTGGGAAAGAGATTCACCTTCAAGCAAGACTATGACCTTAAACATACAGCCAGAGCTACAGTGGAATGGTTTAGATCAAAGAATGGCCCAGTCAAAATTTTGAAAACCATGTATCATTTTCATTCCACTTTACAATTATCTGATATTTTGTGTTGGTCTATCATTTAAAATCTCAATAAAATATATTTAAGTTTGTGGTTCTAAGGTGACAAAATGTGAACAAGTTCAAGGGGTATGACTACTTTTGCAAGCCACTATATATAGCTAACCAAATATATGGAGGTGTACATATATACATATGTATATTTCAGTATATATTTTATAGTGTATGTTTGAATGTATACATATAGCTTCAGATGGGTAATAAACATTATCTACTGCTTAGATTGGGGGAATCTTACCATTTTCAGTCTTTCTATAACTGGCTATGGAGGTGCTGAGGTGAAGCTGTGTGATCACATCCTATGTGTGGAAGGAGGCAGAGCTATAATGTGCCTCAGCTTTAGCACTGGAATACATGCCAGGAGTTTCACTTTCAATTTGTTGATGTCCCACCCACACAAGCTGGTTGAGTTTACACTGCAAAATCTCATTTTAATGGGTAACAGGTAAGATAAATTTCATTTTTACAGCACATTTGTCCTATAACCATCTTTCTCAGATGTCTGGGGCACTTAGATTTTTTCAGTTTAATGGTGGGCAACCCCTTTAAGTCTGTGTATTTGATAGCGTGTTATCCTCTGTGCTGCTTTCCTATGGAGATATAAAAAGCCTATATGTTGGATACTAAAAATTGGCACACTGGAGGTTTGTGACTTTTATGCCAAAAAGATGGCATAGAAACAATAATAAATACCCCCCCCCCCCCCCCCCTTTGGCTCTGAATGGCACCCACTGATCTGTTGACTTTGTGAATCTGACTCTGTGGTATGAAGTGCGTCCTCTGCTGTTAAACTAGTCTCGTACAGTATGAGTAACTGAGGATTTTAACATCAGCATGTCACAAAGATTGTTTTCAAACTCTGCATTTCTTTTTAAAATATGATTTTAGCATATACCATAAGAGTAAGTACATACGTTCAGGTTTTATTGATGCAGTTTTTTGTTTGTTTTTTAAAACGTGTAGGAACCTATAAAGCACAGGTCATTACTTCTCCTCTTTATTTCAATACACCTCTGCTTTTGGTTTAAAACACCATATGCACAAAACTTGAATATGTGTCCCTACCATAAATGTGATGTGAACTGAGCCTTCCTCTATCCATAGATGAAGCATGACAATAAATGGATCTTTTACTGAATAGACATGGCGATGCAATGTATTACTGCATAACAGATGATGTTACATTGGTTTGTTGATCTACTAAGTAAAACCCCTAAAGGTAGCTTATCAAATAATGTGAATTCCATTTCTGTAGAGAGTGCTACCGCTGTTGATTTTCTTTCATATTGATTTCCCTAGCACAAATAAATTACACTTCACAATAAGCATACACTATAAAATATATCTGGAGGAAGTCATGTAAACCAATTTCTAACAATTATTTTCACAAATGACAAGAAACGTCTGTTACCAATTGAGGAATTATTACGGTTCTATCACAGAAGAGGGGGAGGAATGGTGTAAACCTGTTATTTTCACATTATACTTAATTACTTCTTTGTAGTTACTTATAAATCTATTATTATCCCTTACAAAGATAAAACAAGCTTCAATGAACAAGGATGCTTTTACAATTTCTTTTCTCTCCAGGGAAATGAAGAAGCATCTTATACTAGGTAATTGCTGTATTACTCAGTCACACACATATAATATAAATAAATAAATATATATATATATATATATATATATATATATATAGTCTAGGGAAAATTTGCTTGCAGAAATTTTTGGTTCCTATAGTCTGGAGACAGCACAACTTAGCCACCCTTAAATATATTTTGTTTGCTACATAAAATACAAATGTGGGTAAGTTGTGCAGCCTCGAGACTATAGGAAACAAGAATTTCAGTAAGCAAATGTTCCTTCTTGCTCATCCATCGGCAGCACAAACATGGGATTTGTAAAGCAGTGATAATTTGGGTGGGATCTGAGAAGCTTTTTTTTTTTTTTTTTTTTTTTTTTTTTAAATTGTAATTTTTATTAAATGGCTTTCAGAAAAGTACAAACTATAATAGTAATAGTACCCCTGGGCCTCCAATCAGAGTAATTCGTGGATGGCCTAAAACAAAAATGTTGGGTTCTGCTGAACACAAAATTTTTGCAATATTTGCAATGAACACCATTGGGGACATGATGGGTCATCATACTATGGGACATTATGCTGTATGGAGGCTGCTATGGAACATTATATATTATACATTATCTGATGTTATCTCTGTTGTCTCTGTTTGTAGTTGTAACCCTTGACAATTTTATGATACTTCTAGGTCTGCAAGTCTGTTTTTTTCTGTGCATAGTTTTAGTTTCATGTGTTTAGTTTAATTGATTAATTGTTTTACAAGCTAATTTAGTCCCAGATCTAAGCATATTCATCCTTTAAATATAGCTAAAGTATAGGGGAGGCATGAGTGCAGGGGTTAGATACGTGGTGATTCAACCTCAAGTTTGCTGAAATTAAACCTGGTAGTTAGAAAGGGCAGAAGACAGCTCAGCAGAATAATCACACCAAAAAACTTGAAAGTTCCTAAATCCAATTTGAAAATTGTCCCACCATGTTCACTGTATTTCTTTTTATTCTATTTGTTGCTTTTTTTCCAAATTTACTGCCCATTCCCACCTCCTATTACGTCTATTCTCATCAATCCCTCTCTCCTTCCCATAACTACATGTAGCCTTATTTCTCTGTTCACCTTACTCAACCACCTTAACCCAACCCAACAAATTAGACGCTGTCACAAATCACTGAACCTTATGCTGTCTCTCTCCAGTAAGGCCGCGGGCCGAACCCCACAATCACTGCTATCATTATACTCAGGGGTCTTTTCAGACCCCCAAGTATAATAATCAGAGGCCCAGGGAAAGTGAGGGAACATAAAAACAATGTACTTACCTCTCCTGCGCTTCTCCAGGCTTCGGGCCTGTTTGGTGACGTCAGCTGACGTCATTTTGCGTCGCGACGCTGGCCCAGATCACATGACGCCGGCCTGGTCCCACATTGAAGAAGGCCGAAGTAGCAGGGAGTGGACCGAAGTGAGAAACAGGTAAGTAGCATTGTTTTTTATGTTATATCCTTCCCTGGGTCTCCGATCATTATACTCTGGGGACTGAAAAGACCGCAGAGTATAATAATTGTTCATGGGTGGTCCACAATGGGGCATAATACTATGTGCAGGGGCCACTATGGGGCATAATACTGTGCGCAGGAATGCGTTTTTTTGGGGGGGAGGGGGTTGGAGGGTCTGGTCCAGGGGGGGCGGTTGGGGGCGGCGGTTCGGGGGGGCCCCATGTCAAATGTTCGCCTTGGGGCCCAGCCATTCCTAGTTATGCCACTGGAAGCAGAGCTGGTCGCTAATATTCTTGACCCATCTTGAAAGGGTAATTCTGGATGCTTTTTTCCCCTTTCTTAGGAGCCTGGTATTGAAGAAAAAGAACTTCAGACTGCTGAAATTCCTCTACCTTGGACTAGAAAGATAATACTGCTTTTCTGACATCCAGTATCAGATTTCTTGTTCTATAGAAAACTGTGAGGGAATCTTAGGAAGGAAACCAGGCATGGTAGAGCATATGAAGCCATCTTCCATAACTCTGAAATATGGCTCCTTTATAGAGAGGGCTTGAATGTCACGCATTTTGCGCAGGCCTTAGCCAGCAGAAACACTGTTTTCCAGGATAGAAATTGAATAGAAATTTCCTGAAGTGGATCAGAAGGAGGTTCCATAAGAACCTTTAAGATGAAAAACAGATCCCACCACGACTGTGCTGGATGATGGTAAAATGGTCTGATTTTCTTGATGGTACTAAAGAATCTGCATACTTAGAGATCATTAGAAAATTTCCCCTCCAGACAAGAGTTGATGGCCGTGAAGTGCACGATCAGGGTAATTAACTTGATACCCTTGTCTAGGCCATCTTGAAGGAACTGAAGTAACACTAGAATTGTATCTACTGTAGATACCTGTTACTAGTTGTGCACTATTCTGAATAGCTGTTCCATATAAAAATATATATTCTTATTGTATTAGGTTTTCTGGAGGAAACTATTATGTTAATTATGCTATTCGAAAACCCTGCTTCTCTCAGCTTCCGCCTCTTAGTTTCCAAGCTGTGTGGAGGGGATAGGCCAGAGATCATTCTGGATCAGCAGATCTTCCCTCACTTGAAATTTCCAATAATCCCCCTGAGAGAGGTTCAGCAGAAGAGGGACCAAGACCTCCTGGGCCAAAAGGGGATAATGGTAATCACTAATGTCTTTTTCGCTCTTGATCTTCTGCAGCACTTTCAGGTTTAGAGGAAGAAGTGGATAGACATAGAGTAATTTCCCTTCCCAGCTGATGGATAGAGCATTAGTCGCTATTGGCTGATCTTCTTTGTTTAAAGAGCAAAATTCGTGGAGGCTGGCAGTTCTGCCTAGTTGCCATTAAGTCCATTTGCGGAAGACCCATCCTCTGGAGTATGAGAGAGAAGATTTGAAAGAACACTCTTGAAAATTCTGAACCCATCGATTGTTGACATGGACACCCCAACCTGAATTTGAAGCATCTGATGAGAGAACTACTGATGTTTGAAGACTTAGATATATTTCCCTGGATAGGATTTGCTGTCCACCAGAAAAGAACTTGTAAGGAATGATGGTATTGTTTGATGGTTTTGTCCAAGAGGGAGGATAAGCCCACTGAGAAAGGATGTCTTATTGGAGAAGCCTGATATGGGCTTTGGTCCAGAGAACTGCATCAATAGTTGATGCCATTGCTCTGCAAACTGTTGTCTTGGGATGGAGAATTAATGAGCAGACAACCTGTTTTAAAGATTTGATTCTCATTGGAGATAACTTCAGGCACATCAAGGATGTGTTGATTATGGAACCTAAAAGTTTTATCCAAGTTGATGGAGCAAGGCAAGATATTTCCCAGTTCATTGTGAAGCTATGTTGCTGAAGTGAAGAAAGTGTGGTCTGTAGATGAACCAGGAGAGGATCCTTTGAGGGGGCCACAATAAGCCAATCATCTACATATGGTACAATGACAATCTCCTCCAGTCTAAGTGCTGCTGTGATGATAACTGCTACTTTTATGAACACTCTTGGGGTTGAGCTGATACCAAAAGATAGGCAAGTGAACTGAAAGTATTTGTGCAGCCATCTTGATGGATGGCAATTCCTAGATAATACCTGCAACTTTTGAGGATAGGTACATAAAGACAATAAAATTCCAGTTATATGAGCTGATACCAAAAGATAGGCAAGTGAACTGAAAGTATTTGTGCAGCTGTCTTGATGGATGGCAATTCTTAGATACTACCTGCAACTTTTGAGGATAGGTACATAAAGACCATAAAATTCCTGTAATGTGAGTGTCAGAGCTGATCTTATTGTCTCCATTTTGAATTTTTTCCTCAGGATAAATTTGTTCAAAAAGGTAAAATCTATAACCAACCACCACTTGTTCCCTGGTTTGAGTGCAGGGAAGTCCCTTAAGTATACTCCTTGCCCTTGTTTCGCGAATGGGACTTCTTCTAAGGCCCCTTTGGTGATGAACTTCTGAATAAGAGAACTGATCACTGGATTAGCAGGTACATTGAGGAAGAATCTGGAGGAAGAGTTTTAAATTCTACAGCGTAGCCTCTTTTGACCACGGATGTGACCCAAGTGTCCAAAGATGTTTGAGACCAGACATGACTGAAACAGGAAAGTCTTGCTCCCACTATTGGAGGCCTGGCATCAGGATTCATTATGTTTCTTAGTTGCTGTATGATTTTTGTTATAGGAGGATTTAGACTCCGAGCATCTACTTATGTAGCTTCCTCTTGCCTCCAGTTTGAGGTTCCTCTTAAACTTCGAGAATATATGAAGCTTGGAATGAAAGGGCTTGAACTTATGTGACTTTTTAGGTTTTGGAAAAGAGCACCGATATCTAGCAAGTGCAATAGTTCCTAGCTGGATCACCAGTGCAACAGGAAGCTTGTGTTCCACTGATGTCCAGGAAGCACCTCCAGTGTATTTCAGCATACACACCAGGTAAAGAAAGGTGATGAAAAGCAGAGCTTACCTGCCAATAGAAGGACCAAAAAGTGAACATATGGAATCAGATACCCAGGTCCTCCATGCACAGAGACCCAGTACCCACACAAAAGTTATGCGCCAGAACCACTTAAAAGGACGTCAATGTGGTGAAAGTTTCTTAAGCAGACCATACAACCCAAGAATTGGGAGTCAACACTCCTAAACTTTTCAAAATTGTACATTGTGTCCACAGAAGTAAAAAACATGTCTGGTTATTGTCTCCAGGGTTTTTATTATAGGAAGTCAACCTGTCGTTGATAGTTACTAATTACTTATTGTTATCTGTCAAATAAGGGTCAAGATAAATTTAACCCTCTCGTGCTGCCTGAACAGGAATAACCCATTTGTGTGCTGCTGATGGACAAAAAGGAAATATTATATTTAAATACAACACTGATGAGTTGAGTACAATGGTGAAGCAAGCAGACGTCTGTTCCCTGCTTCACTATTTGGCCGCTGTCCTTGCTCCTGGTGTCCTGGGAGCAGTAGTCACGATATAGTGATGCCACTGACATCGTGCCTGTTGCCACCTCAAGCTGCCGGCAGCAGAGACAGAAGAGAACAGGGGAATAGAGAAAGGGAAACTGTGTGGGCAACCTGGAGGGGCATATTGTACTGTAGGGGACACCTGGAGGCAGATATTATACTGTGGGTACACCAGGAGAGGAATGTTTGATTGTGTGATGGGTCACTGAGGGGCATTATATTGTATAGGGCCACTAAAGAGGAATTATACTATGAGGGGGCATTATAATTTGTGTGGGTCAGGTATTTCTAAGTGGTGGTGAAGGGGGGACACTTATGAAACCTTTGCCCACCAATGTGTTAAAAGGGTCCTGAGTGCATGTAGGAGACCTGTGTATCAGTGCACACAGTGGAGCTATGAGTGGATCAGCATAGTGTATGCAGTACAAAGGTGTGTGTATCAATACAGTGCATTTTGCAGATCTTTTAGTGTATTTACACAGTGCATCTAAAACAGACAGGGCACAATGTGAATCAGAAAATCTACACTACAATGGTCCCAATTATAAATTAGTGAGGCCTATCCTACAGCAGATAATAGGAAACCATAATATTCTCACAGACAATTAAATAAAAATAAAACAACAAAAAATATAAAAAATACTAGAAGTCCCACATTATAGTGAAAGAAACTTTGAATTTTTAGAGTTGAAAATTCCTGCTTTTTATCATCCAGCGAGGCCCTAGCTGTTCCTCTAAAGTTCTTTTACAGGCAGCTGTAGTGAACCGACTTTTATTTATTTTGCTTATATAGTGCCATCATATTCCACTGCGCTCTAAATTCTGTCTGTATGTCTTTGGAGTGTGGGAGGAAACTGGAGTACCCGGAGGAAACCCACGCAAATAGGGAGAACATACAAACTCCTTGCAGATGTATGTGGCCATGAGCCTGGAGCAAAACTCAGGACAGGTTCCATACAAGGACTGCTATGTCAGCAGTGAATGGGCCGTGGAGGCACAGATAGCACACAGATGTCATCCATGTGATGCCCATGCCATTTAATCATGGCCTGGCTACATACACATGGTAGTGTGCATGTAATCTAAGGACTTATTCACATGACCAGGGGCATACATAGATAGCTTAGGGCCCCATAGCAAAATGTAGTAAGGATCCTGAGAACAGAGTTTTCTTTTCACCCGCTATGAATGCAGCTGTGGGAAAAGCAACAGAATCCCCAGATGGATGCAGACGTGCCCTGGCTCCCATTCACTTCAATGGGAGCACCGGAGATGGCTAAAGTACAGTACTCAGCAATCACAGGCACTCCCAGTGAAGTGAATGGCAGTAGGGGTGCATCAGCCACCACCATAGCAGCTTTTGACATAGGCGCAACCCAAATCTGTTGTTTACATGTGTTGTACGCTCAGCCCGAACCCGAAGTGGCCGAGCGTACAGCACATGTGCAAGATTTGGATCGTGCCTACGTCAGAGGCTGCTATTGATGCAGCTAAAGAGATATCAAGGAGGAGGACTTTTACAACAAGGGGGTGTTGAATTCAGAGGAAGGAGGCATTCAAATTAGGATAACAACCACTGTACTCCGTGGAGCTCATTTACATATCAGAAAATAAGGGATTTAAAACAAAACCGCTTGGAGGAAAATCAAACAAAAGGTATGCCTGAAATAGCCTTTATAAAAGCTATTTGAATATATGCTTATCTTAATCTTCATTTTAGCAATGACAGACTCCCTTTAATAGCTTAGGTAGAAATTGAAATCTGTGCAATTTAGAGTCTGGTGTAGATTTCAGCCATTAAAAGGATATTCCCATCTCAATGATAATATTCAGACTTGTAGCTTAAGCTAACAAGGTTTTTACCCAAATCATTGCTTTATCTATCTTGCTCTGTATGCCAAATATAACTAAATCTCTCTCCTCAGAGTTTACAGCTGGTTAACTAGATTATAGACCTGTTCACAGGTCAGAATGATGACTCAGTCCCTGCTCCTGGTCACACACATTCTCTTCTTTCCCTCTCTCTGCCTACTACTTTTGGTTTTTGAGCCTTAATAAGGGCTAGATAGGTTTCCTTTCTGTTAACTGTGTAACTGAATCCAAAGATAATTGTGCAGCTTCGTACTGGAATGAGCTGAAAACTAGGAAGTGGAGGAGGGCAACATTAGGGGGCCTGACCCAGTCCTCCACTGCTTTTTCTTTTTTTTAACAGGCCGTTACCTGCTGGATTACTCCTCTCCTGTCCACAGCTGCCTCTGCTTAGACCATCAGGGGCAGGGAACAACACAGCGTTTTTCATTGAGCTTTTGATGCATTTTTCTCTGCACTTTCTTCCCCTATTACGGTAAATATATGTGGAAATTCCCGCACGTTTCTGCTGCCGCCATAAACACTGTTTCACGTTACAGAAAAGTGGATTTTTTTGTTGCAGATTTTGTTGCTGTTTTTTGAGCCAAAGCCAGGAGTGGATTGAGCAGAAGGGAGAAGTGTAAGAAGCTTCCTAGATATTTCACAATCCTTTTATAGTCCTGCTTGGCTTTGGCTCAAAAAACTGAAGCAAAATCTGCAACAAAAAAAGCTGCTTTTCCACAAAGTGGGGCCTCGGCCTTAAGGCCGGGGTCCCACGTGGCATAAACGGTCATTTTACAGTCTCTGCAAAGTGTAGTCCTAGAAACAAACTGCTTACTGCAGCGTACTATTACAGTGCAGGGCAGGAAGAGGTTAATTGCTGGCTGGCTTTATGAGGGGGCATCTGCAAATAAAAGGGGGTAGTTGTGTTCTCAAGATGGGGAATGGAGTAACTCTGATCGTAGTGAAGTGTTTGGCGCTACGAGGGGAACATTATAAGTAAAAGCCGCTATTTGTGGATTATACTGTGAGGGCAGAGGGGAATCTGGCAGTAAGTGGCTGACATGACAGTATTTAGTCCTGGTATAGCCGTCAGTGGCTGACGTGACAGTATTTAGGCCTGGTATAGTGGTCAGCGGGTGATGTGACAGTATTTAATCCTGGTACAGCGGTCAGCGGGTGATGTGACAGTATTTAGTCCTGGTATAGCGGTCAGCGGGTGATGTGACAGTATTTAGTCCTGGTATAGCGGTCAGCGGGTGATGTGACAGTATTTAGTACTGGTATAGCGGTCAGCGGGTGATGTGACAGTATTTAGTCCTGGTATAGCGGTCAGTGGCTGACATGACAGTATTTAGTCCTGGTATAGTGGTCAGCGGGTGATGTGACAGTATTTAGTCCTGGTATAGCGGTCAGCGGGTGATGTGACAGTATTTAGTCCTGGTATAGCGGTCAGCGGGTGATGTGACAGTATTTAGTACTGGTATAGTGGTCAGCGGGTGATGTGACAGTATTTAGTCCTGGTATAGCGGTCAGCGGGTGAAGTGACAGTATTTAGTCCTGGTATAGCGGTCAGCGAGTGATGTGACGATATTTAGTCCTGGTA
Organism: Leptodactylus fallax; assembly: GCA_947044405.1. NCBI lineage: Eukaryota > Metazoa > Chordata > Amphibia > Anura > Leptodactylidae > Leptodactylus > Leptodactylus fallax. Next base: position 2,093,844 of record CAMRHE010000148.1, on the reverse strand, counting down.
TAGCGGTCAGTGGGTGACGTGACGATATTTAGTCCTGGCGTAGCGGTCAGTGGGTGACGTGACAGTATTTAGTCCTGGTATAGCAGTCAGCAAGTGACGTGACAGTATTTAGTCCTGGTATAGTGGTCCTATTTGATAATTCTGTATGTATATATATTTAATTGTGAGTAGGAAAAGGCATATGCCTTGTTACTTGTGCACCTGATTTATAAAGGGTCACAAGCAACTAGTTTGGCTATGCAAAAAAATTTACAAACAAATGAAACAACCCCTTTATGCTAAGGGCCCATGCTGCAGAAAAAACTGCGGCGGAAACGCATTGTGTTTTTTTTTCTGCAGCGTTTTTCATAGCGATCTCAGAGTTTTCCTATGTGGACTTTCTGTACCTATTATACCTTTACGGAAAACATCAGCATTTATGAAGGTATAATTGACATGCCCTGAAAACGCAGCTTTTCCGCTGCAGATTTTTTTTTTCTGCAATGTGTGTATGGGATTAGTCAGAATCCCCTCCACTTTGCAGGTACTGTAAAACGTTGCGTTTTCACAATGTGGGGGGCCCCGGCCTTAAAGACCTTAGCAACATCCCTGTAAGCACTGCAGCACATCAAATTAACAGACTATGTAGTAGGTACAATATTTCAACATTTGGGGCCCCACTTTTAATTTTGCCCGGGGCCCCACTTTGTCTAAAACCGGCCCTGCATACACTGTACAGCTATACACGCAACTTTCTTGCATGCACTGTATGGATGCACACATAGCTCTCCTGCATGCACTGTGCTGTTACATATATAGCTACACAACATACACTGTACAGCTGTTCTGTATGTAATGTTTATGTTTGATGTGGGTAGTACTGTACACACACAGCACCACTACATGCAGTACTACCCACATCAAACATAAACATTACATACAGAACAGCTGTATCGCTATTCTACAGCACACAGCCATCCCTGCGGCATTCCTTCTGAGGCTGGCTGCATATACAATATTATAGCACACACAAGGTAGTACGTAATACACGGAGACTTGGTGTACGACACATCCACGATATTAGATAGATCTACTCCCTCTACTGCGCTGCGGCTTCCCCGTATAAACTCCTCCCACACACGACTGATCACATGATCGTTACATCATTAAAGGTCCTTTAACTTCATAGAAGCTGGTGTGAGAGACACGGTATGGGCGGCCTGTACTGCTGTGTGTTATAGTACAGCGCAGTTGTAATCTAGGAATGATCAGTCATGTATTCAAGCTTCGTAACAATGTTTATCATAGCTCTGGGGCTTCACTCTCTGTACACAAGGGAGCGGGGATCCTCTATTACGCCATGTACACAGGGGAATAGTAGAATCCTCTATTACTCCCTGTACACGACAGTGGGGGATCCTGTATTACTTCATGTACACAACGGAGTAGTGGGATCCTCTCTTATTCTCTGTACTTGGGGCACTGGGGGATCCTGTATTACTTCATGTACACAATGGAGTAGTGGGATCCTCTCTTACTCTCTGTACACAGGGCATCGGGGGATCCTGTATTACTTCATGTACACAAGGGAATAGTTGGATCCTCTCTTACTCTCTGTACACAGGGCAGCGGGGGATCCTCTATTACTCCATGTACACAAGGGAGTAGTTGGATCCTCTCTTACTCTCTGTATACAGGGCAGTGGGGGATCCTGTATTACTTCATGTACACAACGGAGTAGTGAGATCCTCTCTTACTCTCTGTACTTGGGGCACTGGGGGATCCTGTATTACTTCATGTACACAATGGAGTAGTGGGATCCTCTCTTACTCTCTGTACACAGGGCAGTGGGGGATCCTCTATTACTTCATGTACACAACGGAGTAGTGGGATCCTCTCTTACTCTCTGTACACAGGACAGCGGGGGATCCTCTCTTACTCTCTGTACATGGGGCAGTGGGAGATCCTCTATTACTCCATGTACACAAGGGAGTAGTGGGATCCTGTATTACTCCATGTACACAAGGGAGTAGTGGGATCCTCTTACTCTCTGTACACAGGGCAGCAGGGGATCCTCTATTACTCCATGTACACAAGGGAGTAGTGGGATCCTCTCTTACACTCTGTACACAAGTTAGCGGGGGATCCTCTCTTACTCTCTGTACATGGGGCAGCGGTTGATCCTCTATTACTCCATGTACACATGGCAGTAGTTGGATCCTCTCTTACTCTCTGTACACAGGGCAGCGGGGGACCCTCTATTACTCCATGTACACAAGGGAGTAGTGGGATCCTCTCTTACTCTGTACACAGGGCAGCGGGGGATCCTCTCTTACTCCATGTACACATGGCAGTAGTTGGATCCTCTCTTACTCTCTGTACACAGGGCAGCTGGGGACCCTCTATTATTCCATGTACACAAGGGAGTAGTGGGATCCTCTCTTACTTTCTGTACACAGGGCAGCGGGGGATCCTCTCTTACTCCATGTACACAAGGGAGTAGTGGGATCTTCTATTACTCTCTGTACACAGGGCAGTGGGGGATCCTGTATTACTTCATGTACACAAGGGAGTATTGGGATCCTCTCTTACTCTCTGTACACAGGGCAGCGGGGGATCCTCTCTTACTCTCTGTACACAGGGCATCAGGGGATCCTTTATTACTCCATGTACAGAGGGGAATAGTAGAATCCTCTATTACTCCATGTACACAAGGGAGTAGTTGGATCCTCTCTTACTCTCTGTACACAGGACAGTGGGGGATCCTCTCTTACTCTCTGTACATGGGGCAGTGGGGGGTCCTCTATTACTTCATGTACACAACGGAGTAGTGGGATCCTCTCTTACTCTCTGTACACAGGGCAGCGGGGGATCCTGTATTACTCCATGTACACAAAGGAGTAGTGGGATCCTCTATTACTCTCTGTACACAGGGCAGTGGGGGATCCTGTATTACTTCATGTACACAACGGAGTAGTGGGATCCTCTCTTACTCTCTGTACACAGGGCAGCGGGGGATCCTCTATTACTCCATGTACACAAGGGAGTAGTGGGATCCTCTTACTCTCTGTACACGGGACAGCAGGGAATCCTCTATTACTCCATGTACACAAGGGAGTAGTGGGATCCTCTTACTGTACACGGGGCAGCAGGGGATCCTCTATTACTCCATGTACACAAGGGAGTAGTGGGATCCTGTATTACTCCATGTACACAAGGGAGTAGTGGGATCCTCTCTTACACTCTGTACACAAGTTAGCGGGGGATACTCTCTGTACATGGGGCAGCAGTTGATCCTCTATTACTCCATGTACACATGGCAGTAGTTGGATCCTCTCTTACTCTCTGTACACAGGGCAGCGGGGGACCCTCTATTACTCCATGTACACAAGGGAGTAGTGGAATCCTCTCTTACTCTCTGTACACAGGGCAGCGGGGGATCCTCTCTTACTCCATGTACACATGGCAGTAGTTGGATCCTCTCTTACTCTCTGTACACAGGGCAGCGGGGGGACCCTCTCTTACTCCATGTACACAAGGGAGTAGTGGGATCCTCTATTACTCTCTGTACACAGGGCAGTGGGGGATCCTGTATTACTTCATGTACACAAGGGAGTATTGGGATCCTCTCTTACTCTCTGTACACAGGGCAGCGGGGGATCCTCTCTTACTCTCTGTACACAGGGCATCGGGGGATCCTTTATTACTCCATGTACAGAGGGGAATAGTAGAATCCTCTATTACTCCCTGTACACAAGGCAGCGGGGGATCCTGTATTACTTCATGTACACAACGGAGTAGTGGGATCCTCTCTTACACTCTACACAGGGCAGTGGGGAATCCTCTATTACTCCATGTACACAAGGGAGTAGTGGGATCCTTTCTTACTCTCTGTACACAGAGCAGCGGGGTATCTTCTATTACCCTGTGTTCACAAGGGAGTAAGGGATCTTCTATTACTCTGTAATAACGGGAGCAGGAGGATCTTCTATGACAGGAGTCTACAACCTCTGGCACCTGTGCCCCAGTCGGCACTTTAGGCATATCTAGCTGGAACAGGGTTCTCTCAGCAATGTTGCTCCATGGAGGAGGTACAAAGGGAGGTGTGACATTGTTTCTGGGAATGAGCTAGCCTGGCTAGCAATTGTTTTTATATCTTGAAGCAAGTGTAATAGTATAATATGGAAGTAGAACACACTAAAGTGGTTCACTTCAAATAGGCTAGAAGGGTTTATATGAATTTATTCAGTATAAAGATCAGGCTGTATAAATGTCTGAGTCACTGTTCATACAGTGGATCCTATCACCAGAAGGGGATCACACTGAAATATAAGTTTAATCAACTAGTTGGTTGTCGATATGAATTGTGATATATTCTTTGATACTTTACTAGTCTTTGATTTTTTTTAAAAATATTCAACACTCCATACAAAAAGGTACTCAGGGGAGCAGGGGGATTTTCTATTACTCTGTACACAAGGGTGCAGGGGAATCTTCTATTACATTGTGTACACGGGGAGGAGCAAGATCTTCTATTACTCTGCATACACAAGGGAGCAGGAATCTTCTATTACCCTGTTTACAAAAAAGAGCAGCAGGATCTTCTATTACTTTGTATTCACAGGGACAATGGAGTACACAATGGAGTGGGAGGATCTTCTATTACACTGTGTACACAGGGAAATGGGAGTACAGCTGGGTAATTATAACCTATATAATTAATTAATCAGACATTTTGCCCCGATTACAATTAATGGTGATTATTTAGGTCATGCCCCTTTTAAAACCACACCCCTTTTGAAATATGAGTACACGTTGGGCAAACTTTGTGAGATTCGTCTTGCAAGGTTATATCTGCAGTTTCATTGAACATGTCCAAACTGGAACAGCCATTAAAACTATATAATATATATGATAAGCAGAGGTCCAGGGGAGGTGACCAACATAAAATACAGTGCTACTCACCTGAGCTCCCGCGTGACTCCCTCTTCGGTGCTTCTGCATGATGTCAGGAGGTTTGTGATAGGGCCTCAGCAGATACATGGCGTTGTAATGCATAGACGCCATGTGACCCACGTGACCAATCAGTGGTCCCTGATGTCAGGCAGAAACGCAAAAGAGAACAGGGAGCCACGCTGGAGCCCAGGAGAGGTGAGTAACATTGTTTTTTTATGTTTGGTCACCTCAAGTGGACCTCTGCTTATCATATATATTATATAGTATTATAATAGCCGTTTCAGTTCGATCTGAGTGAAATTGCAAATGGAATCTCACAAATATTGTGATAAACAACCCGAAATAACCAACGTGAATAAAATCATGTTGCTTATCTGGGCTGACTTTCGGTTATTTTCGATTAATTGTCCAGCCTTAAGTGGGAGGATCATCTATTACTATGTACACAAGTGATCAGGGATCTTCTATTACTCTGTGTACACTGGGGAGCAGGAGGCTATTCTATTTTTCTGTGTACACAGGGCAACAGGTGATCTTCTGTTATTCTGTGTACACAAGGGAGCGGGGTATCTTCTATCACTAAAGGAAGCTAGGGACCGTCTATTATTCTGTGTAAACGGGGGTATTCTATTACTCTGTGTACACTGGGGAGCAGTGGGATCTTTGGTTACTCTGTGTACACAAGAGTCCACTATTTTTCATGGTACTTGGGTCTATGGGAAAAGATGGAAACATGGTCTATCTTGGTCAATTTTTTCAAACCATTCACCCCATTATAGTCGGTAGGTCTGTAAAATTCACCACACGAATGCCATTTTTTGTTGTATCTAGGATAGAAAGTATAGAATTTAGTTTTAGACAAGATTAAGACCATGGATAAAACATAAAAACAATAGGTCTATGTGCTGTCAGTGGCAAATATTGAAACCATGAAAACAGACATGTGAATAAGCTCTAAGACTGGGTTAGATGGTGCTTCTTTAAGGTGCATGCTCATGGAGTGATAACTGCATGCAGCTGCTTAAAGAAAGACCTGTTATACTGTATAATCGTGCATTCGTTGGCATGCGGCCACCAGTCTTTAGGCTAGGTTCATGCAGTGTTGCTGCTCTTATTACAGTTGTGTTGCTTCTTTCAATCAAAGCACGTTGAGGCTGAGTTTGTGCAGCACTTTTTTTTTTTTGGCTGGGTTTAAATGACACTTTTTTACTGAAGTACTACATGCAGTTTTTAACTGCAGCCATGAATAGCACATAGTACTATGCTAGTAAACCAGAGGTTTCCAATGTAATAGCCAGATGAAATGCATAGTAACATCATAATGAAGACACAGGTCCAACATACCGTACTGTGTTGATCAAGAGGAAGGCAAAAAACCCTCATGGGGCTGATGCCAGTTGCCCCATGTCAGGGGCATCTCCTAATCCAGAAATCAGTGTAAAACTCTGGATAAACTTGTCTCCACTAAAACCTGTAACCTGTAAACATTCCTAACAATTATAAACTGAATGCATTTCTTTAGCAAGAAAATACCGTATAAACGTAGCCTAAGGCCGGGGCCCCACGTTGTGAAAACGCTGCAGCAAAAACCGCATCATTTTACAGTACTTGTAAAGTGGATGGCATTCTGGCTAATTTTTGTAAATTGCAGCATGTTAATTATACCTTCGGAAATACTGGCGTTTTCCATAAATGTATAATATGGACAGAAAGTCCACAGAGGAAAGGAAAACACTGCGAACTTTCTGTGAAAAGCACTGTGTTTCTGTCGCGGTCACTTTTTGGTTGCAGCTCGCTATGTGGGGCCTTAGCCTAAAGCCTTATTCTTCAGGAGTGAGTCGAAAATACAGAACAGGTGCAAATATTTCTATTATACCTTATCTCTAGTAGTTTGTACTCCTGGTTTTGGCTCACACTGATGTATAAATAAGGCCTTAGCCCCCTTGCCCATAACTGTATGAATGGTCAGTGTGCTATCCGGGTTTTTCCCGGATCATTTTTTCCCATTCATTTCTATGAGCCCGTACACATGACCGTGAATTACACGGTCACATGTGCAAAATATTAGGTCCTATTCCTGGTTCGATTTTGTGATCCTGCTTCTGCTGCTCCTATTCATTGAATGAAAGGGGCCACGGAAGCACATGTGTCCCCCATCCGTGCTGTTCATTCGTGTGCAACTGGCTTTTAGGGGAATTCACGCAACTGAGTTTCAGCCACGAGTCCCAATACACTACAGCAGGGGTAGGCAACCTTCGGCACTCCAGCTGTTGTAAAACTACAACTCCCAGCATGCATACTTGCTCTGCTGTTCTTGGAAGTCCCATGGAAGTAAATGGAGCATGTTGGGAGTTGTAGTTTCACAGCAGCTGGAGTGCCGAAGGTTGCTGACCCCTGCACTACAGTATGTTGCTGGGAGGCAGGGACTCCTAGCAGCATAGATAACTATACTACTAGGAGTCCCTCTACCACCATAAGGTACAGGCCAGTAAATCTGGCCAACACGTGGATAGAGTTTCACGGCTGAATTTCGGTTGTGTGAATGTGCCCTTATTCTGAACTTCAATTAATTTTAATTCTTCTCAGCATCAAATGAACAAGACGTGTGCAGCTGCTGCCATCCTGTGTTGTGAAACCTGCAACTGCAAGTCATAAACGTCATTAATCCAGTCTGCTATGGCTTCCAATACTATTCCTGCATCTCATCAACAGAAGACCAGTGCATTCAGTGAGTGCTTGCCTAGTGATGATGAAGAAGACGAGGAGGTAAGCGATAATAATAAGATCATGTTTTTTTTTTTTTTTCTAAGGGTGGGTTCACACCTGCCTTTGAGTCCGTCCGCTGCCAATCCGAGTGAAAATCTCGGGGATCGGCATCGGATACCGACAGGTTAACGACGCATTGGTTAAAAACCCATTCATTTGAATGGGTTTTTAAAGCAATGCACGGGTGTCCGATTGAACCCTCTGCACTGCGAAGCCATTTTTTTCGTCGGAAACAAAGTCAGACATGCAGAACTTCGTGTCCGATGAAAAAAAATGGCTTCGCAGCGCAGAGGATGCAATCGGACACCCGCGCATTGCTTTAAAAACCCATTCAAATGAATGGGTTTTTAACCAATGCGTCGCTAACCTGTCGGTATCCGATGCCGATCCCGTTCCCCGAGATTTTCACTCGGATTGGCAGCGGACGGACTCAAACGCAGGTGTGAACCCACCCTAAGAGGGGTTTAGCCTATAAAACTGCGTAATTCTTCGCAGGCCTAGGGCAAGAAAAGAATGAAGGAATTGGCTTTTTTGCTCTAAACACTGATAATGGCATCCGTAGAAACCTAATAAGACTAAGGCCACACATTGTAGAAACACATCTAAAAATCTCTGCAGAAAATGCTGTGTTAAAAATGCACTTGTACTTATGTTTTTTCATTATGTTTTGCTGTTTTCAACAATGTGTGGAAGATATGAAATAGAATCTCATTCACTTTTCTTGGACTGTAAAAGACTGCATTTCCACAATGGTCAAAAACACCCTGTTTCCATAGCTTTGTCCTAAACTGTGTCAGCAGTGACTATAGCCCTTGGTGATGCTGTCTCAGGACCAATTTTACCATGTATGCAAGCTGAGTGAATCCAAACGACAGAAACTGTACTGCACTCTGTTAAGTCTTTGAATGCATTTATTGTAAGCCTGTCTACAATTAAATACTCTCAATGTTAGGCTATAAATGGAGTCCACCAATAAAACTTCTTATAGGCAGGCTGAGGCACCAAGGTGCAGAAATGCACCTTTTTTTGTTGCAGATTTTGCTGCATTTTTTTGAGCCAAAGCCAAGAAAGGCTACAAAAGGAATAGGAAATATCTAGGAAGTACTTATACTTCTACCTTCTACTCATTCCACTCCTGGCAGCTTTGGCTCATAAAAACAACAGCAAAATCTGCAACAAAAAAGCTGCATTTGCGCAACGTGGGGCCTCAGCCGTATACTGTTTTAGAGGGCATTAGTAGTATAATTGCAAAGTGCAGTGTTGCTGCTGAGAAAATCAACTTTTATTCCATATGCAAATGCCAGAGCAATTTTATATATTTTTTTTTTCCTGTGGTTACCACCCAGGGCTGCCTCCTAACAAACATTGATCCCCATCCTTTTTTTTTTTTTAATGCTTTTCTTCATTCTTTTCACACCCTTTTTTTTTTCTTTCAGGAACAGCTGGTGTTGGTGGAGTTAACAGGAATCATTGACTCTGACATTTTAGAAAAATGTGACAACAAGTGCAAAATTTTGGTAAAACACAATTTTACTAATATAGTTATCACTATGACGTTTCTTGAAAGTGTTTTATGTAAATCAAATTTAAAAAAGTACCATACTTCAAATTTTTTATGTTCAGAATTGTAGCTGTTTGATTGTTAGGCTTTCATCAGCTTTTCACCCATCCCCTTTTAATCTGTATGGCTGTGAAAAACATATTGTGGCCAGGGCGTTTTACAGTCAGAGCAAAGTGGATGGGATTCTAGGACATCCCATGCCCACTTTGCGTTAAAAACCGCGCTGATTTCCAAAACCGGCACGGCTTTGGAAATCGCAGCATGTCAATTATACCTACGGAAATGCGGGAGGTTTCCCCATAGGCGTAATTGAAACAAAGTCTGCAGAGGAAACCTCTGCGACCTTTCTGTCTAAAGTGCTGCGGGAAGAACCGCCATACGTTGCCTCCGCGGTTTTTCCCACGTCTCGCTTTTTTGTTGCGGGATGCCACGTGGAGCCTTAGCCTCAAATAGAAAACTTCTTGTATTGTGCACCATTCTCTAGTTCTCAATCCTAAAATGATTTAAACCTAGCATATTTCTATTCTGGTTGGCATGGTTAGGGCCAGAGAGAGAAAAATAGTATATATCTACAGTGCTGTGCACACGGTTTATGCAGGTGTGGGTAAAAATCTGCAAGGTAAAAATGCTTTAAAAAATAAAATAGTTTATTTTTGTCACGTAATAAAATACAAAAGTGAATGAACAAAAGATAAATGTAAATTATATCAATATTTGGTGTGACTACCCTTTGCCTTCAAAACAGCATCAATTCTTCTATTGTAGGTAAACTTGCACACAGTTGGGGGGGCATGGCTAGCGCGAGTACGGAGCGGCAGCATGTGAGCTGAGCTCCGACGAGGACTCCTATAATCCTGCCGATATCCTGCTTGTGTCCGGGCTCTGGTGACTGCTGAACACCCCATCTTCTCCTGCGCTTCTCCTGCGCGGGTCTTCGGTCCGGTGGCTGTCCTGAACATCGCGGCGGCTGTGCCGGGCGGTGGAGATCCGTGCGGGCGGTGAGCTGCGGTGGCCATCTTGCCCACGTGGTGGGCCTGCGGTGACCGGCTGTGTAGCTTGCCTGGGCTCTGCTGTGGATCTGCGGTGGAGTGCTGGGGGACTGGGGCTGCCGGCCTGGGTGCCCTGGGCCTCTACTTTGGGGTACCTACCCACAGAAACAAACTGGCCCTCTGATAACACCTCCTGGCAGCTGATGTGCCATACCTTGGTCCTCTGCTACTATCTACAGGCTGTATTGTGGACATTGCTAGATACAATCCCTCTGATAACACCTACTGGCCAGCATGGTAGATGCCACTATGGACTGACCCTCTGATAACACCTATTGGCTGCTTTGTCTGGCGAGTGAGTACTGTATCCTGATCCTCTGTTACTATCTATTGGCCGCATCGTGGACACTGCTGGGGGCCGTCCCTCTGATAACACCTTTTGGCTGCATGGTGGATGCCGCTATAGCCTGACCCTCTGATAACACCTATTGGCTGCTTTGTCTGGCGAGTGAGTACTGTATCCTGACCCTCTGTGGCTGTCTATTGGCTACATCGTGGACGCTGCTGGGAGCTGCTCCTCTGATAACACCTACTGGCCGTGTGGTGGATGCTGTTGCAGACTGACTCTCGGATGGCACCTATTCGCTGTTTTGTCTGGCAAGTCAATACTGTATCCTGATCCTCTGTTACTAAATCTATTGGCCGCATTGTGGACACTGCTGGGGGCCGTCCCTCTGATAACACCTGTTGGCTGCATGGTGGATGCCGCTATAGCCTGACCCTCTGATAACACCTATTGGCTGATTTATCTGGCTATTGAGTACTGCATCCTAATCCTCTGATACTACCTACTGGCTGCTTGGTGGTCACTGTTGTTGTCTTGCCATGAGTCGCCAGTCTAAAGGATCGGCTTCTGAGCGTCTCCGGGGATTTGCTAGGGAGCAGCCGCAGCGCAGCCCGCCGACACTGGATCCACCGTCGGCGGCATCTCCTGCTGAGGACGCGGAGCCCACGTTGCGACAGGTCACGACTCAGTGTCTTGAGGCGATCCAGTCCGGCACCTTGTCCCTCACATGTAAAATTGAGGAAGTCAAGATTGATGTGGGCCTTTTGCGTCAAGATTTTCAGACCTTACGGGGTCGAGTGAAGGAGGTGGAGGATCGCATCTCTCTCTTAGAGGATAATTCAGCCCCAGTACCGGCGAGGCTTACTGCACTGGAGAGATCGGCTGAGTTGTGGACTCAGCGGATGATCTTGAGAACAGACTCCGTCGCAACAACCTGCGCATTCTTGGCTTGCCGGAACGGTCAGAAGGAGCTAATCCGTGTGAGTTTATGGAGAGGTGGTTGAAAGAAACCCTATCAGAGGCCAAATTTTCTCCTGCCTTTGCCGTGGAAAGGGCCCATCGAGTTCCTGCCAGACCGCCCCCTCAGGGTGCCCCTCCGAGGCCGCTGTTGGCCCGTCTTCTCAGCAGTGGGGATCGAGATGCAGCGCTGCGGGCAGCACGTCAACTTGGAGAGATTAAATTCAACAGTTCATCCATCTCCATTTTTCCCGACTTTTCTGCGGCACTACAGAAGACTCGTGCCACTTTCGTCAATGTCAAGCGTCGACTGCGGGAAAGTTCCATTCATTACTCCATGGCTTATCCTGCACGGCTCCGTGTGATCCATGAGGAGAGGGTTATTTTCTTCACATCCCCTCAGGAGGCGGAAGACTGGCTGAACCTACTGCCTCGACCTCCCAGACGGTAACAGGGTATATGATGACTGGTGGGGGGGGCCCCCTGTGGCCCAGCCCCCACTAATGACTGTTATTATTGCTTGCTGTTGCCTATGGACTTTTCATATGATGGGTGTTTTGGCTGCCCCATGGGCACCGGCCAAGAATTTTTCTGTTTAGGGTCCCTTTGGAGATTTACATTATAGTGATAGTTTATTGCTTGTGCTTTTTAGTTTGAAGATAGTGCCCTATTACCATACCATCTTGGGTGCACTACTTCCCCCATTTACCAAGTGCCACGTATTGTGTAGGAGCAATCTTAGACTCCTCACTAATAGTTGGAATGCCCCTTATGGGTTTCCAGTTTTGGTTGAATTATTGCTGCAAGTCCTTTTTTCGGTTTAACGGTCCGGTGGGGAGGTTAATGGTGGGGGTCGGGGGGAACCCCTCATTCTTAATGTATAATGTGATTGTATGGTGTTATGGCGACCCTTAAAGTATGCTCTTGGAATATACGGGGTATGGGCGGTGTGAAGAAACGCTCTACTATTTTTTCCCACCTTAGACAATACAACCCTGATTTGGTGTGCTTGCAGGAGACACATCTAGCACCTGATACGACCAGATACTTACAAAAACCCTGGGTCCAGTGGGCCCTGCACTCCACTCATACTTCTTTCTCTAGAGGGGTGTCCCTCCTGGTTCACCGCAGGCTCCGCTGGGAGCCGGGCCTCACTGTTAGGGACCCTGATGGGCGTTATGTGTTTGTGCAGGCCTGGATAGAGTCTAAACTTTATGTCATCCTAGGACTTTATTTGCCACCTGCATCTGACTTTTCAGTTTTACATGAAGCAGCCCACTTTGCGGCTAAATTTCCTGCTACTACAGTGGTTTGCATGGGAGATCTTAATAAATTAATGGATGCTTCCCTAGATAGATTAAATGTAGGTGCCCCTGCCCCTTCTGGTGCTCACCCTACCCCCCTGGCCCAGCTTGTACAGGAAGTGGGTTGGCATGATCTCTGGCGTCTTAAATATCCACAGGCCCTGGTGTTCTCCTGTCATTCTGCCACTCATCACTCTCTGTCCCGTATTGATCATGCACTAGGCAATATTAAGGCATGTTCCCTTTTGCTTAACATCTCATATTTGCCCAGGGCAACGTCTGACCATTCTCCGTTGCTGCTGGAATTTGGGGATACTGAGCTCTCTAGACCTTCTCATAACTGGCGTATTCACCCCTTTTGGCTCAAGCTGATAGCAGTGCATGACCGTATTCCGGATCAGTTGCAAGCCTTCTTAGATATTAATTCCCCTACCGCCACACCTACTATCTTATGGGAAACTATGAAAGCATATTTGAGGGGATGTCTCAAATCCTCTCTTTCATACATTAAAAGAGAATCGTCTTCCCTTGAGAGAGACTTAGCTGAAAAATGTGCATTGTTGGAAGCCGCGTATATAGCTAATCCTACTGATGACTCCAGAACTGAGTGGCTTCAACTGGGTAGGCAATATCTACATGTTCTACATGAAAAGGCCCGCAGGTCTCAATTTTTCACTAAACAACGATTTTATGAGTTGGGTAATCAGTCTAGTAGCCTTTTAGCCCATCTTATCCATTACAACACAGCCTCTCCAGCAATTTTGAGAATTAATTCGATGGACGGAGATGCCCTATCTGATAGTGCGGCCATCCGTGACCGTTTTCATCAATATTTCTCGACCCTCTACCAATCTCAGTTACATGCACCTACTCAGGATATTGTCCAGTATTTGGCAGATGTTTCCTTTCCAACCCTGACAAATGAACAACGGGAGTTTCTGGACTCTCCCCTTAGACTGGAGGAATTATCTGATGCATTGGTGGACATGGCCAAAGGGAAATCACCGGGCCCGGATGGTATTCCGGTTGAGGTATATGTACAATATCAGGATAAACTGCTCCCTGTCTTATTGAAATGTTATCAAGATGCGTTTGTGGCCCGCACTCTGCCGGATTCCTTCTATGATGCTAATATTGTTCTCCTTCTTAAACCAGATAGGGATCCGTTGGATTGTGGGTCATATAGACCTATTTCTCTCCTTAACATTGATTATAAATTACTTACTAAAATTCTCGCTAAGAGGTTGAATACTGTGGTTTTGGATTTAATTCACTCAGACCAAACGGGCTTCATGCCCGGCAAATCTACTTCTGATAACCTTAGACGGGTCCAGGTGGTTTCTCAGATAGGGGCTGCTCTTAAACAGGATTGGGCGGTGGCTTCCCTTGATGCCACTAAGGCATTTGATTCGGTGGAATGGCCATTTTTGCTTCAGGTTCTGAGGTGTTTCGGTTTTGAGGAATTGTTTATTGCTTGGATTATGCTCCTTTATCAGTCCCCTAGAGCCGCACTCTCCATTAATGGTGCGTTATCCCCGTATTTCACTCTCTCTAGGGGAACTCGCCAGGGATGACTTCGATATCTTAGGTCCTGGTTGTTGGCGGATCCTCTGCCTGGCCCTGAGGCACATCTAGCATATCATCTACATATACCCAATTTATGGCCGGTTTTGGAACACCCACACCTGTATAGAGGTAGCTTGCTCCCAATCCATACATTGGCAATACAGGTCTGGCAGCGAGCTAAGCGGGTCGCGGCTTATACTGGAGTCCCTACTGAAACTCCGATATGGGATAACCCAGGTTTGACCGAATTATATGCCCTTCCGGATGCACGGAGTTGGAAACAGTTTGGAGTTACGTCCCTGACTGATATTTATGATCAGGGCGTATTCCGCTCTTTCGACTCTTTGAGTACCCAATTTGGTATCCCTCGAACCCAATTTTTCAGGTTTCTCCAAATTAGACACGCCATGTCCACACAGTTTCCTCCACCGGCTGTCAGCATTTCCACATATCCCCTTATAGGGGTGCTCAGGCCCAGGGCCTTATCTCAGCATTGTATGCCCATCTTATACAGGCCAGGATGTTTCGTCTGGAAGCTCCGGCTCTAACGAAATGGCGCACTCTTATCCCTGCTCTCACAGACGAGACATTTTCTGACCTTTTGGAGTCGGCACAGTTTGTCTCTCCAGCCGCTAATAATAAGCTTATACAAGTAAACATTTTGAATCAAAGTTACTTGACCCCTGCACGTCTGCATAAAATGGGACGGCTACAACATCCTGGATGTTTACGGTGCACTGCTAGATATTGTGATTTTTGGCATATGATATGGGAGTGTCCTATAATTAAAGCATTTTGGACTGAGGTCGTGAACTTATTATCAGACATACTGGGGACCCCAATTCCATGTTCGCCTGAAATTTGTCTGTTTGGTATCCTGGATGAGGAAATATGGCCCCATCATACTCGCATCTTTCTGCGAGAATCCCTTTTCCTAGCCAGGAAGGCTATTGCCTTGCGCTGGATGGATCCTCGCCCCTCCTCCCTATCCATGTGGAGGAAATTGGTAAATTCCATCATCCCATATAATAAAATAGTATATAAAGGCAGAGGTTGCCCTGAAAAATTTCGGAAGGTTTGGGGCTCTTGGTGTGACTCACCTCTGACTCTATACACAGCCCCATCATTTCGTAATGCCCTGCACACACTCACTGCTTAGACGCAGGAAGGAGTGTCCAGTTTGAGTTGTATAGTATTTTCCTTATTATCTACTAAGTCTCCCTGGAGTTCCGCCATAGGAAGTATTTATTAGGATATCTTGTTTGTATATGTGTGGGGTTTTTGTATATGCCTTTGCTCCCTACAGGTTGATTTGGACTCTGTGTTTCTTTCGGCTCCCTTGCCTGGATTCTCTCCTGGACGATTTGTATCTGATATTTACATCTACCATGGACTATGCAGCACTGTTTTGGTTCTTTTTGTCTAGTTTCTGATATGTCTTTGTACAACTTTTAGAATCTGTCCTTTGTTATTCCTTTTTAAGCTTGTACTATTGATGTGTAATTTGTTGTATGATTGTTCAATAAACCGAGTTTAAAAAAAAAAACTTGCACACAGTTTTTGAAGGAACTCAGCAGTGAGATTGTTCCAAATATCTTGAAGATATCTTCTGTGAATGTAGGCTTGCTCAGATCCTTCTGTCTCTTCACGTAATCCTAGACTCGATGACGTTGAAATCAGGGCTTTGTGAGGGCCTTATCACTTCCAGGACGACTTGTTCTTCTGCTAAAGATAGTTCTTATTGACATTAGCTGTATGTATGTATATCCCTAGATCAGTGTTTCTCAACCTTTTCAGACTCTGGGCACCCCTGGAAAAAAAAAAAAAACTTGGGGCACCCCTACCAAATAATTGTTACCAAAATACAAAAAAACTAACTTTTTGATGTGGGTTTTTTTTTTGTTTTTTTTTTTTTTAATGCAGTTTTTGAAATTCCAGCTGGAGCATGAATTTTTTTCCACTTGCAAATTTAGAAAACCTCACCAAAAACCACATCAAGACTGCATGCATGTTTCCCATTTCAGTTTTGATGCAATTGTAACTGCATCATGTGAATGCACCCTCAAAGCTACACCATCCTATACTTTCCACCCAACACATACAGACACTCACCTTTTTGCCATCACCAAGCTCCCTTAGTGGCCCAACACACAGTACATGCTCCCCAGTGGCCCTCAGATACATAGTAATGCTTCCCAGTGGCCCCCCAAACACCTAATAATGGTCACCAGTGGCCCCTAGGCAAGGAGCACTGCTCCACAGTGGCCTCCAGGCAAGTAGTAATGCTCTCCAGCAGTCTCCATTCAAGTAATAAGGTCCCCCAGTGGTCCCCAGGCAGCTAATAATGCCCCCCAGTGGTCTCCAGAAAACTAATAAATGTCCCCCAGTGGTCTCCAGGCAACTAATAAATGTCCCCCAGTGGTCCCCAGGCAACTAATAAATGCCCCCCAGTGGCTTTCAGGCAAGTAATATGTTTCCCAGTATCCCCCATGCACGTAAAACTGTCCCCCAGTGGCTGGGGACCACTGAAGGACATTACTTGCCTGGGAGCCACTGTAGGGCATTATTAGATGCCTGGGGGGCACTGGGGGACATTAATGTTCCCAGTCAACTAATAATGCTCCCCAGTAACCCCCAGGCAACTAATAATGTTCCCCAAGTAGCCCACCAGCTTTTAGACAAACGTTATTTTTCAGTGGGCACAACTAAATATTAAAGGGGTACATCTTGGCCATACTCTAACAGCAATATAACCAAGACTATAGACTTTCTCTCCACATTTTTAAGACGGAATGGGGAACCTAAGGATGCCGATGTAGTTAAAAGGGGACATGCGGCCATTTCCCCACCACACTTGCGGCACCCGGTTGGGAATCGCTGCCCTAGATACAACCATGGTAACCAGAATGAAAATATCCATTTATATATCATGGTACAGATGTAGCAGAGTTAACCCGAACTTCTGCAATTGGTTAAACTGCTGCAGTGTGATATCTTATCACAGAAGACAACAGACACCTATGAAAAGTCATTGAAAAAATGCTTACCAGTTTAACCTACCTGTATGTCATGTCATGTCGTTTTTTTTTGTTTTGTTTTGTTTTTAAAGGTGTATACCTTGCTCGAGCATTGGACTCCATTGGGAAATATTCTTACTGACTTCTTAGACATCCCATTTGCACAATTACAATACAATAACAATTACAATAACAATGAGTTACAATAACAATGAGTATACCCTGCCCTCCTCTGCATGTCTCTTATCTTCTCTTATATATATAAAAAATTGAGTTCCTGTCTGTCTGTTCTTTATGAGCGACCAAACGACTGGACTGATCCTCACCAAATTTGGCACACATGTACATCAGGTGTCCGGGAATATTATAGACTGGGTCTCAGCTCTCTTGGATGTACCGTTCCTGAGGTACAGTATTCCCAAAAAATGACCAGCATTAGTCTATACAAGCCTGCAAGTCTTTCACTCATATTCCAACTGCCATACACACAGTCACATGTCCCTTATCAGCCAATAACAGCTCGCAGGCGCTTACTCTCCTCAGGCACACAGGTTTCCATAGCAACCAAGCTATGTATGACCTGTATTAGTGAATAGCAGTTCACAGGACCTTAAATATTCAGTCATATCACGTGTATCAGCCAATATAAGTTCACATTTAATTTACCAGGTTTCCATAACAACACAGCCATAAATAGACTTTACCTATACTGGACTCAGTGGCATAACTAGCAATGGCAGGGCCCCAAGGCGAACATTTGACATGGGACCCCCCCCGGCAACCCCCCCCCCCCCCCGCACAAACTGCATTCCTGCACATACTATTATGCCCCATACTCTCTTCAGGCACACAGGTTTCCATAGCAACCAAGCTATGTATGACCTGTATTAGTGAATAGCAGTTCACAGGACCTTAAATATTCAGTCATATCACGTGTATCAGCCAATATAAGTTCACATTTAATTTACCAGGTTTCCATAACAACACAGCCATAAATAGACTGTACCTATACTGGACTCAGTGGCGTAACTAGCAATGGCAGGGCCCCAAGGCGAACATTTGACATGGGACCCCCCCCCCCCCGCACAAACTGCATTTCTGCATACACTATTATGCCCCATAGTGGCCCCTGCACACACTATTAAGCCCCATAGTGGCCCTTGCACACAGTATTCTGCCCCATAGTGGCCCCTGCACACAGTATCATAGTGGCTCCTTCATATAGTATTATGCGCACTTCCTGCTACTTCTTCAATGTTGGACAAGATGTCACATGAGCCAGGCATGTATCGCAACGCATAATGACGTCGGACTGGCCCACCGACATCTGGGACGCCACCAAGGAGGCCCGAAGCCTGCTGAAAAGACCCCAGAGTATAATGATAGCAGTGTTTGTGGGATTCACGGCCCACATGCCTTACTTACCAATCCCCGCTCCTGCTCACAGCCGCCTCTGCAGAAGGTAAGCAGGAGTGGGGATCGGTAAGTAAATAGGGCCCGTTACCTGCTGGTGTTAAAAAAAAAAAAAAAAAACATCAGAGGCCCGCCGGGTCCCCTAATGTCCCAGGCCCTGTGGCAGCTGCTACCACTGCTAAACCGGTATTTACGCCACTGACTGGGCTGCCATACTGGATTTCAGCATTCTTATAAATTGAAACGTTTTTTAAACTACTCATGTCCCCTGCAGCAAAACGCATAGCTGCTGCTCAAGCTAATGAAAACTCTCAGCAGACCCAAGCCTGTCTCCAATCTGATAAGGTATGTTACAGACAACAGCGAGCTGCTGAAACTCCCCAGCAGACCCAAGCCCGTCTCCAATCTGACAAAGCATTGTCAGCCACATGCACACAGCTGCACTCCAGGTTTCAATAACAACCCAGCCATTTTTCTTCACTGCTGTAGGTCAGCTTTAAAGGGGCAGGGCGCTGTGGATGACACTGTTACACAAGGTCACATACACACAGCTTTACTCCAGGTTTTCCATAACAACCGATCGCAGGTTTTTCACTGATATCCAAACTGAGATGCACATGATCACATGACACTTATGGACCAATGGAAAATCGCAAGTTCAGTCTTAACATACACACAGCTTTACACCAGGTTTCCATAGCAATCAAGCTATTTATGTCCTGTATGAGTCAATAGCAGTTCGCAGGTCCTTAAATATTCAGTCATATGACGTGTATTAGCCAATGGAAGTTCACATTTCATTTACCAGGTTTCCATAGCAACACAGCCATAAATAGACTATACCTATACTGGACTGCCGTACTGGATGTCAAGTGCAAAACTGGCCAATTCTTATGGGGTCACTACACAAACAAAAAATGAAATATACCCGTGCGAAGCCGGGTCCTTCCTCTAGTTCTCTATAATTTCTAGATATCTTATATGATCTAAATATGTATAGAACATAAGTAATCATTCAATTTCATTTTCTGTACAGGGGATAAACACAGAAAAGCCTTTCTTGCAAGTAGATAAATATGTGTTTGCTGGAGAGTATGAAGGTAAGAGGCTTGTGATATATAGTATGTAGTCTTCTTGATACTAGCTGCTTAGCAGCAGTAGCCATATTCTTTTTCCCTATATTCAGAGGAGTTGCATGCTGTGGTCTCCTAAAATCATGTCCAATACTGTACTCGACAGAATGGATATAACTGTCAATGTGCCTCAGTATACTTTTTTACCCTGTAGGCAAAGTATTGGATTGAAAATATAAACTAACATAGTTAATGTTAAAACATACAAATTGCAAGCATAAAAGTTGCAGACTGCATTAGCTTTTCATTACTCAGACCTGCATGTTGGCTTACTATGAAAGAATGAAGCTTTCAAGGGATACTGTAAGTCAGTTATATGGTGATTTAAAATATATAATTTATATTTTTTATATACTAGATGCTTTGGGCACATGCGTGATCTTTGAAGAAATACCAGATCAAGGTAAAGATTTGGAATGAGAGCATGACATATTGTTTCCAATTTAGAAGATACCAAAATGCAGCAAACTGTATAATTGATAATGTGGTCTTATCAAGGCCCCAGGGTCTGCCGTCTTTGTCCTTCTGTTATTATAGACGATCTAAAAATCACCTTATCGAGTCCTATAGTGGATCTAAAAAATTGTGCAAAAATTCAAATGCTTAAAAAAAAAAAAAAATGAAAAAGTTAGAAAAGCGGTTATTTTAAAACATAGTAAAATTTTTATTTGTATAAAATTATTTAAAAAACAAATAAAATCTAACATCATTTATCCAACACTATGAACACCTGAATAAAAGCTAAAAAAAAATGAGAAATGCTGTTTTTAGTCATCTCATTTCCAAGAAGTGGAATAAAAAGTGATCAAAATGTCATATGTATCCCAAAATTACCAATAAAAACTACAGCGGAATAAAAATAAGCACTTACCCCGCAACATAAATGGAAAAATAAGTTATAGCTCCCTGAATATGGTGACAAAGTAATTTTTAAAAACAGTGTTTTGTGCAAAAGTAGTAAAACCTAATCATATTTGATATCCCCATAATCACGCAACCCGAAGAATAAATTTAAAATGTTATATTTACTGTAGGTTGAGTGGCTCAGAATCAAATGGGATGCCACTGCAGTAGTCACAACTGCCTCTAGTAAAAGTATGAGGAGTGAGCACTGCAGCTCGTGCACTCACAGGGGAAACGGCTGAACTGCAGGTGTCCCTACAGTTGGACTTGCGGCAATCTAAAATTGATATTTTTTGTTATGGATAGGACATCAATTTTGGATAAACCAGATAACCCTTTTAAGACCAAAGTAGACCTAGTCTTCAAGGGGTTAAGCACAACCTTCCCAGCAGGGTTGCCCATGGAGGGCTGAGTTACAATAACAATGAGTATAGAATGATTGAGTTACTACTAGTGTGACAAACAAAAACAACATTTAGATGCCAAACCTACATTAATGAACATAATGGTATGCTCACACATCAGAATTTGGCACTGACTGTTTTCAGTGGGTGGCAGAGTTCAGAGTAGGATGCTGAAAAAATAAGCGTCCTGCTCAGTCTTTCTGTGGTTTCCGTGGCTGATCAGCCACAGAACCCACGGCGCAAGACAGTCAGCTGATTAACCCTTTTCATCTGGTGTTGATCAATAACTAACTGAAAGTCGCTTTGCAAATTTGAAGCTTTGTCTTCTTTTTCCGCCATCTAAATGGGTCCTAAGACTCTGAAAGATCTGTATAAATACGGTACGTATACCAGAAATCTTCAAAGGAAGTGTCATATCATAAGGTGTAACCATTGTATACATGATAACTTTAGATTATATGTACATTGTCTCTGAATTTTTCACAATACAAAATATTAGTTGGCAGTCAGTGAATGAGAACACTGTTACGTAAATCCAGGAGCTGATACTTTTACAACTGTATCTGGTCTAGGGATTTTCTGTTATCTAAGGAGCATGGACTCCAGACTGATACACTGTAGAAAGATATCAGAGAGATAAATACTGCTGCCATTGTATGTAGCTCATAGAAGATTGTCTAGACTAGATAGTGTAGCCACTTGTCAGCTGAGAGCAGCATCTCTAAATATAAATAAGAGCTAAATGTATATGTGGCTGAAATTCTTATTTTTCACTGTTTATAACCAGGAGATGGAGAAAATACAAAACCAAAACTTAAATACAAGTGTCATACAGTAAAGAAACTGAATATGACCAGAACATTTTTGACAGAAAAGAAAGAAGTCGATGAGGGAGGTGAGTATTTAATACTGTTTATAACCCCTATATCGAGACATGCTCAGCCATATTGTGTTAGACTTCTGTATAGGAATAAAAGGGTTCCAGATTATCAGATATTTTGTATGATAGACATATGTGTATGATAAAGAACACTGAGTAAAATCACATTATGTCCATTAATTGCTTCTCTCAACCCAGTCTGTCATATGCAGGACTTCTTTCTTGTCAGTTCTCCCTTTCCCGTGAAGAGAAAGCTTATAGCATATTTCACCTAATTTGTACTTGTTGCTTTGTTTACAGGGGGTAAGATTGAATGGTTCCAGATAAAAGACGATAGTTCTGCTAGCTGGCCACAGATGATATGTAGCTTTGCACAGGAAAATGAGGATGCAGGTGAGTCTCAAAGTGAGGATGATGACCATGGACCACTGGAGGTATCTAATGAGGAACCTGAACAAGTAGACCAGAGCTTTTATTTAGACAGGAAACAACCATCTTCCGATTCTGAGAAGGGACCCTCTGAATCTGAAGGGAGAAGACACTTAGACTCAGAGAATGTCGACACTGACATAAACAAACTTATATTTGGAGCAGAACAAGAAACCCATTCAGCTGAGAAAGCTGACTCTACACCACAAGTGGATATAATCCACCATGCTCAGACATCTTAAAAGCAGCATCAAAGGATGTTCGAATTATTTAATTGTGTGTAAAGGTTTGTGGTGTAGGATTTGTACTATAGGCAAGCGTAATTGTAGAGTCTACTGCAAAGTGTGGGGTGATGCAGGCAAAATGTACTTTGAAAATATAAGCTTGGTTTAGGCTAAGGCTACAGGACAACTTCGGCCATGAAATGTCACATAGTCAGATATCCTATTGGAGTACTACTTTCATCCAAACTAATGAAAGTGAGTGTTATTGCATTGCAACTCACAAGTTACCATGACTGATCCCATGGATGCAAAAAAAAAAAAAATCTGGTGGATTTTTGTGTGAACATAGCAAAATAGTAACTTTCACTTCCACTAGTTGCAATTGAGGATGTACTGTAGTTTTTGGCCATGCAATGTATTGTGGCTGAAGTCGCTTTGTAGTCCTGGCCTTAATGTTACAGGACTCAATTTTAAAGGGTGCTCTCTAATGTGAACATTTGACAGTTTAGAAGTGTAATCACATATGCATACCATTAGTTTGTGGGTGCATTGTTACTTATCTTGTATGGATCCTGAGCTGCATTTAAAATTCTGCTTGTTGTTAGTTTATTGGCATACACTTCCCTTAAACACTTAGAATTGAACAGATTACTGTACATTACTGTAAAATGACTGGTCCTCCTAATGTAAAATCATCAGAGGAAACTTTGTCCAGACATTGAGAAAGATGTACTATCCCATTTATGCCACATGGCTTAGATGAGTTATAACGTGGCACACATTTGGCGAAAGGCCCTTTCTTGTGCAACAAAATTCCCTGTTCTGCGCCTTGCTTGCCACTTTCCTCATCATCGGTCCAACATATTTATTATAACTCATAGTAGTTTTCTGGCATGAGTTATACAGGAAACCTATGGCAGTTCCGGACTTGCGTAGATTTCCATTATAGTGCACACCTCTTCATAAAACAAGTGTGCCTTGCGTCTCACTTTTCATACTTCATAAATCTGCCCAGTTGAGTTTGCAAGGAATCCTCAACTTAGAACCCAGCAGAACTTTGAATATAGAATATAACATTGGCTGTAACCCGGGATAAGTACAAGATAAATCATGTATTTTACAAAGTTAGTTTTATGTAGACTTCTATATGTAAATTGCTGCAATCAAGAGAATTATGCAGCTGGAGGAAATCTCAGAAAGTTTGTCCATAAATGTGAATTATAGTGGCTCATTATCATAGCATTTTCTTTGGTTCCATTCTGTGTTTTTTTTTAGAAATTGGAACATATTTTAGCAAAGGGTATAGAAAGTGTTTTGGTTGGTGAAGTTTTTCCCTCCTGTGTTTTGCCACTAGGTGGTGCTTATGTACAAATGAATTGCAGAATAATTCTTATGTGATTGTGTTTATAATGCTACAGATCCTTATGATGTAGATTTTTTGTCCATATATTTCATGTGGTTGGATAGAAATGTACACCTGTTCTGTTCAGGAATTTTTCCATTACTTCCTTTCTTGGTGGAAAATGAGCTGAAAATTATGTTCATTTACTTTAAACTGTGATGTTGTTTATATTGAAATATCTTTTGTATATAAGATTTAGATTTTTGTAAAGCTTAACTATTTTTATGCCATAATAATAAACAATTGCGTTATACATACATTTATGTAGAATTGTACTAACATATTCATATGTAACTCGGTAAAAATCCCACTGGCTTCATGTGATCTGGCAGTGTGCATTGACAGTAAACAAAGCCTAAAGTGCTGACCTCCTTATCCACAAGAAGCATACTGCAGGTCTTATTAACTAAGGATGTAGAAATTGGTAAATAGTTGTGATTGTGAAGACATGGAAAGCGTTGATGTTTACCACTGCAGCACATTGAAAATTGGTTCTCCAGGGTGTAGATAAAGTACAGAAAGAACATCCTCTGGGCATCAGTATTTTAGAGTTGAGAGATCTGTTGCTGGATGTAATGCTGTGTGGAGCTTAACTCAACAGAAAATGCTTAGCCTTAAAGGGGTATTCCCACAAACATAATTTGAAGATAACTAAAAGTTAAACATTTTTGAACATGTAAGTAATTAAACATTTTGTAGAGTTTTAAAGATTTTCTCTAAATATCTTGTGGCCACAAGCTGTTGTCTTGATCGGTTGCCAATGGATACAACCATGAATGCAGGACCTTTCTAAGCTCAGAAAATCAGCCATGACTTCCTTATTGTGGCCGGGATATCTTTTGATACATGTAGTGTCCCTGCCTGATAACACAACTACAATAAGAAAATCATGGCTGGGTTCCTGACAAGTCCCAGACCATAGAAAGTTTCTGCATTTGTGGTCGTATCCATTGGCAACCGATCAGGAACACAGATGTCACTACTAAGATAGTTAGAGAAAATCTTTAAAACTCTGCAGAATTTTTAACTACTTATATTTGCAAAAATGTTTAACTTTTACTTATCTACAAATATAGATATGATTATGTTCATGGGAATACCCCTTTAAGGTGACCATACACATTAGATAAATCTCGACCATGTAAAATGAATGAGGGTCTCCTGGCTTTACCTGACTAGAATATGTCAGATAAGAGAAGGATTAGCAGTTGGATTTCTACATGTTCTAAAGAAGATGAGCTGCTTATTCCCCTCTCACCACTGAGAACACAGACATAAATGTTTGTCGAGGGAGGTGTGCTGGGGAATACCTGTTGGCTTCAAGCTTTTCTTTGAACTGAACATGTTAACTGAACATCTTAAGTGTATTGCCAGCTTTAGTAGTGTGACTAACAGCAGCATTGGTAAACACTGAGCCAATCCCCTTCCTTTAGTCACAAAGCTACAAAAAATTGTGTTTTAAAAAGTTTGTCATAGCATAATTACAAATGCAAATATACATGTACACTTAACTGTATTACACATTTATATCTGTATGTGCACCTTCAGTACAGACAGTCATGAGAAAAACAAAGTACACTCTCTTTGAATTCTATGATTTTACGTATGTAGATATTATGAAAATACACCTGGTCCTTAGAAGATTTTAACATTAGGTAAATACAACCTCAGATTAAGAAGACATGACAAATTACACCATGCTTATTTAACAAAAACTAGGCCAAAATGCAGAAGCAGTGTGTGAACAATTCAGTATACCTTTATTGTCCTATTACATGGGTTGTTTTTATTCACATTAATGCATGTGCTATTTTTTCGACACAGTGAAAACGCTGATCAAAAAATGTAAAACACATGCTTTAACATGAGTCAGCCAGGTACTTCTAACCATATAAGAAAAAATGTGTATAAGCACAACTCACCCATTCAGATGGTAAGTATTGATTTACTGCTCCGATTGATACAATTCCTAGAACAGCCTTTCAGACAACGGGGCAGAGATGACACCAACGAAGATTTTGTAGTATCCAGCATTAAAAAGTGTTTTAAAAAAAAAAAATCACGTTATTACATCATTTCTAAGACAACATGGGTACCTGTGGGAAATGCTTATGCATTTCAAGGCTTACCACCTTTTACTCATGGCTCCAAAATTATGAGTAAGAGACGGTATACCTTGAAATATGTAAGCGGCTGCCACCAACAACATGAAACAACATTGTAAAGCAGAGTGGACTTATATTCCTCCAGAACATCGTGAGAGATACAGAAAACCATTTCTTCAAGTTATTATGTTGCTAAAGACTGAGGTCACACAATGTAGAAATGCAGCATCTTTGCCCATTGCAGAAACTTTGCAGATAAAAAAACACTTTAACAACCCCAGCAAAGTAACATTTTATTGCATCTCATTCCCACAGTGTGTTTTTCACAGCATTTTTCTACAGAGTTTTAAAAACCCATGCGTTTTTGAAAAACGCAGCATGGTAAATTTTCCTGGGAAAATGGACCGGAAAAGCAGTGAAAAACGCAAGCCATTTTTGTTTATTAATTATGTTTTGGTATGTGGTCTAGCCAAAGGTAGTACTACAACCTGTTAAATCATGGGGTGTACTTATCTAATTCGGTTTCATTTTTGTTGAATAAATAATGAAATGGTGGAATCTGCTGTGTGTTATTGTTCATCTGAAGTTGTATTTTTATTTTATGTCCTGATGCTGATACCACAGTATAGGTCATCAGTATGTGATGTTTGGGGGGAGGTCTGACAACCGGACCCCACACCCATCTGTTGTTCAAGCTGCTAGTGGGCAAGGG
This sequence comes from Leptodactylus fallax, assembly GCA_947044405.1. Lineage (NCBI taxonomy): Eukaryota > Metazoa > Chordata > Amphibia > Anura > Leptodactylidae > Leptodactylus > Leptodactylus fallax. The sequence goes on along the minus strand of CAMRHE010000148.1, from coordinate 2,066,798 downwards.
GCGTTTGCAGCACTGCTCCTATACAGCTAATAAGAGGGGCACAGCAGCACTATCCACTGCTAGGATAGCCTGTTAAGACAGGCAGAATGCCCAAAGTTAAAGTAAGGATGGTGCCTGAGGCCATGCATGGGTGTTTATCCTTAATGAGCAGTGTTTTTCTCAGATGTAGTGTGTACCCCAGAAACTGCAAGGTGTACCATGTGAGGTACATGTACCAGAGATTGAGAAACACTGGTCTACATAATGCAAGTCAATTATCCTACTCACTTCCCGGGTCACTAGCAGTGGCGTAACGATCATGGTCGCAGGGGTTGCGACCGCGACCAGGCCTGGAGGGGTACGGGGCCCCCAGTTAGATGGAAATGGCTGGGGCGCCAGACTAACATGATCGTGGTCAGGGAAGGCCTGGTTCCCTGACCACTATACCTATTGTTAATGGAAAGAATGCCAGCCCAGGGGAAGTGACAAATTTTAAAAAATACTTATACTCATCTGTCCTGGGCTCCGCATCGTCTCCGGCGCTTTTCTGGCCTCACTGCTGGTACCTGTGATTAGGCCCCAGCGGTCACATGGGGTGCAGTGGCATAATATCATCACGCCCCACGTGACCGCTGAGGTCCAATCAAAGAGCCCAGCAGTGACGTCTGGGGCACGGGACGTGGGGACCAAGGAAGATGGGAAAGATAGCAGTACGGAGTGAGGATGCCCCAAAGAGGTAAGACAAGGTGAGTATAAGTGTTTGTTATTTTTAATCACTTCTCCTGGGCCTATACTTATTATATTCTGGGGTCTGAGGAGACCCCAAAGTATAATAATAGCACCAGCTCTGGGGGGGCACTGTGGAGCACCTAATAGTGTGTGGGGGCCACTGTGGGCTTATAATACTGTGTGGGGGCCACTGTGGAGCATATAATACTGTGTGGGGGCCACTGTGGAGCATATAATACTGTGTGGGGGCCACTGCAGAGCATATAATGCTGTGTGGGGGCCACTGCGGAGCATATAATGTTGTGTGGGGGCCACTGCGGAGCATATTATACTGTGTGGGGGCCACTGTGGAGCATATTATACAGTCCCAGTATTGTTTACATGCAGGGCGCTGCGCTGCTCACTCACCGTATTCTTGCTAACTGCAGTTGTGGGTAATAAAGATGTATCTCTTTCAAGTATCTAATACCTCTGCAGCACCCGTAACTGTCACTATCAAGAATTCGCTCTAGGGAGGGGGTAGGGGGCCCCGGACAAAAGTTTGTACCGGGGCCCACACGACCTTAGTTACGCCACTGGTCACTAGTGTTATTCAAGGTGACCACTGGAGCCTACTGCTTTTTCAGCTGCAGATTATGGATGGTGATGTTATACTTTTAGAAAGACACCATGTAAAGACTGATATGAAATACATACAAATGTGAGAGATGAAAATGACTACTCAAAATTTCGCTTTAGATACTGTATAAAAGGATAAACGTTTGACTTTATTAAAATGTAAATGTTAAAGTGCACATAGAGCACAAAGGGATGGGTACAGCCTTTTTCTGCACGTTCCAAACGAATAACTTGTTTTTATTCTGTGCGCAACCAGTGGAAGCTCGCTAATCTGGAGTCTGTCACTGTAGATATAACTGTTCATATGGATATGCAGGAGATAAGGATGAGCATTCACAATGTGGGCCTGGCCACATCCAACTGTATCCAAAGCCCTGTCCACCTGCAGGGGGCCAGTGGTTTCACACTATTACCAGCAACAGTGTGTGGCCATTGGGCACTGCTGGTTGGTAATGCTTTGGATGCAAGCAGTGCCACATCATCTGTGCTCACCTTAAGAGCTAAATAAACTATAATATAAATTACGATGAGAGATTTATCTGAGCACAGTAAACCAGTCTAACAATTAGAAGGCCACTAACTGTTTCTTCCTCTGAACTATGCTATAGAGTTTACATGGTGAAGATTAGTAAAATCTTGCCGAAATCAACTTTTATTCATAGCCAGACCTTTGAATGGGAAATTGTATGTACTTCTATTGTAATTTGTGCATCTCTGCACTTTCTCGGCCTCATCTAATGAATAGCCCTGCAGCATGTTTCCAGCAGCTGAACAATCCTCAGGAGAAACTACTTAGCAACCTCACATGGAAAGTATACAGCTCTCCAGGGAATGGACAGAACAAAACTGTGTTTCTAAGACTCAAACGAATGAGTCTTGTTATAGCACACAAGTATAAGTCCCTATATTATGTAGCCCTATTTGGGGGGGGGTATGAGTATTATCCCTCCCGCAACAGACTCTGGCGCTGACCTGTGTGTATAATGGGACCTGAAGCCTTCGCTGAAGGGAAGAGTGGGAACATATATGAAATATATCAGTGCCTCCACCCAGGATAGAGCCTCTGTATTACAGGGGGGGTCTCTTCCTGGGACTTACCCATGAGGTACAGTTAGTAGCCTTAACAAGGATCACTGTACTAATCTCACAGTCTGAAGAATACATACAGATTCCACATAAGGTTATAACAGTAGCTTTATAAGAATCAACAGGGTAATAATACATACATAAAATATACTCAGAACACAGCAATACTACAACAACCAGCAAGTCCTCAACCGTCTTAGGTTATATACCCGGGTATATATATATATAGATATATAGCAAGAATCCGGTGCACAATACCTCCAGGCAACAGAAGAGATGCAGGGGCCCCTGTGGATAACTGTGGATCCTCTGATTCTTCCAGGAGATGACAGACAGCCGATCAGGAGATGATGATGATGGTGAGATTCTTCACAGGCAGCAAACAGGGCGACGGTGACGGCAGTAGATGCAGGCCTGACTACCCTAACACTGAGTCCTTAACCTGCCAGCTAAACTACTAGTGCCACCGGGCCTCTAACTAGCTAGTTGGCCTTCGGAAGCCTAACCTATCACTGCCCTGAACTATATATATATATGGATCCCTAACTACGGTTACTAGCTAGGTCCTGTGAGTATATAGGGGGTAACACATACCTAACTATATACTGTGAAGTAAAGTGGAACAAGTGGCTCTTAGACTCCCCCAGACATAACATGTCTGTCTCAGCAGCTCTGCTCACATCTCTCCCCCCAGCAGCTCTGCCTCACATGTGTTTGACTCACTGTATTTACAAAACAAAACTTGCACTGAATGCCTGGGGTCTCTGAAGCCAAACTGCAGGGGCAAAGAAGCCAGATACATTATATACTTGTAGAAATGGCAGTTCCCTACACTCTCCCTCTGGTGAAATCTTTACGTCACGTCAAAGACATACAAAGTCATAGTATACAGTCAACATTACCAATGACAATATCAATATGGTTGCTTTTGCATTTACAGAGTCACAACAGGTTAATAGGTATACATGCCAGCAGGAGCGAAAATTGGTAACATATTGACCAAAGTGGACACTGCACCCACCCAAGCATGGTATAAATGAGGCTGAGTAGTAAATCTGGGGTCCCCCAAACTATCATATGTCAGCATAGGTGGAGGGTGTCTAATTCTCTCTCTTCTCCGTACCTCTCTCTGAGGTAAACTAGCATGTCCAGGTCCTAAACTAGGCTTGTCTGCCATGGGAGGGGATGGTGCTGGTGGCGTAGGAGAGCTAGATCCCTGCTCATCTGTAGACACAGATCTAGGTACAAATTCTGGAGTTTGAGGGTTCATAGGTCTCCCTGAAGGAGAAGATACTGGTGATCTAGGAACTTCAGGAGCCACAGTCCAATCACTCTCAGGAGTTTCAGGAAGGTCAGGTGGAATATCGGCTAAGGACTGTGGAGAATTGCAGGCCGAGCCATCATTGGAGATATCCGTACCATCAATCTGAGGTACAGGCAACAAATGATTTCTATGCCAAGTCCTGATCCTCCCGTCCCGTCCTTTTATCTTGTAGACTGGTATTCCAGGCAACCGATCTACCACTGTAAAGAGTTCACTCCGCCATCGATCAGCCAGCTTATGTTTTGCAGATGCTCCCAAATTCCGTAGCAGAACATGGTCCCCAGGGTTCAATTCTCGGTATCTTACTCGAAGATCAAATCTCCTTTTATTTCCTTCATTCACTTTGGCCGCATTTTCCTCAGCCAGCTCATAAGCACTCTTAAGCGTTTCTTTCAAACGTGCCACATATCGGTAATGATCTCGATGACTGATACCATCGGTAGAGACTCCCAACAACATGTCAATAGGTAGCCTAGGCTCTCTTCCAAACATCAGAAAGTATGGTGAATATCCTGTGCTCTCGTGCCTTGTACTATTATAGGCATGCACCATAGCCTCCACTTTTCGACTCCAGGATCGCTTATCCTCAATTCGTAAGGTACCAAGCATATCAAGTAAAGTCCTGTTAAATCTTTCAGGAAGGGCATCTCCCTCTGGATGGTAAGGCGTCATCCGACTTTTGCGGATGTTCAACAACTGAAGTAACTCTTTGATCAGGTTACTCTCAAAATCCCAGCCTTGATCAGAATGCAACCGGTGTGGTAAGCCATAATGGATAAAATACTTTTCCCAAAGCACTCTTGCAACAGTGACTGCTTTTTGATCCTTAGTCGGAAAGGCTTGAGCATATCGTGTGAAGTGATCAGTCACCACCAATACATTTCCAAATCCTCTGGAGTCGTTGTCAATACAAAGGATGTCTATGCAGACAAGATCCATTGGGCCCAAACTCTTCAAGTGTCCCATGAAGGCCGCTCGAACCGGGACAGTCTTCCTCTGCAAACATCTGCGACAGCACCTACACAGACGAGTCACGGTATCTCTCATTTTGGGCCAGTAGAATCGGTCTTGTATTAGGCCATAAGTCTTCTCAGGTCCCAAATGACCATGATAATCATGCAGACTTCGGAAAATCATCTTCTGAAAGCAGCTTGGAATAACTAGTTGGCGCCTTCCAGGGTGATCATGATACAGCACCACACGATAAAGTAGGCCATTGTCTATTTCAAACTTCTCCCAATCTCGTAGAAGTTGACTGCATTCAGAGGGTAGGGATGTCTTTAATATTTCTCTGTCTTGAGAACTCACTGCTTGATAAAGAGGTCCAATTAAAGGATCAGTCTTTTGACTCCAGATCATTCGCTTTGAAGATATAGAACAACTCTCAAAGGATCCTAAAGCGGCAGGGTAGGCAAACATGTCTGGTACAGCTTCGGGACCTCCTCCAATAGAGTCAATAAGCCGAGTTTCAGAAAAGGCTACTCGGTCTTCAACTACAGCAGCCATGGCACACAAAGCTCCTACTCCAGGACTTGGCACTTCTTCCCATTCATCCACTACTTCCGGACTAGGTAATCCAGGCCGTCTTGATAGAGCATCTGCCCCAATGTTCTTAGGCCCCGATTTATACTTGAGTGTGAATTGGTAGTTGGATAAAGCCGCCAACCAGCGATGTCCTGTAGCATCGAGTTTAGCGGTTGACAAAACGTATGTCAGTGGATTGTTGTCTGTTCTTACTTCAAACGTGGCTCCGTATAAATAGTCATGTAATTTATCAACAATGGCCCACTTGAGCGCCAAAAACTCCAATTTATGTACTGGATAATTTTTCTCGCTGGGAGAAAGACTTCGACTTATGAAAGCTATGGGCCGTAACCCGGCCGGGTATTCTTGGTGCAGCACGCCACCTAATCCTTCAAAGCTGGCATCTACATGTAGCACATATGGCTTCTGTGCATCAGCATAAGCCAGAACGGGAGCTTCTGTCAATTTCTTCTTCAAGAACTTAAATGCTTCTTCACAATCCGCAGTCCACCTATCGCCAAAAAGGCTTTTGGAAGACCCTTTCTTCTTTCCCGGATTTCCTGCATCACTCTTCAACAGGTCGAGGAGGGCTCGAGCAATTTTTGAATATCCTTCCACAAATCGTCGATAGAATCCACAAAACCCCAAGAAAGATTGCAACTCCGTAATATTTTGCGGTCGGGGCCAATTCACCACAGCTTCAATCTTACCAGGATCGGTAGCAACTCCTTCAGCAGAAACAATATGACCTACATAAGTGACCGAAGATCTACAAAATTTGCATTTGTCAGCCGACAACTTCAGCCCCTCTTATTTTAAGCGTTGGAGTACTCTCATGAGTCGTTCTTCATGTTCTTCCAGCGTCTTTCCAAACACAATAATGTCGTCAAGATATACAAGGCATTCCCGGGGCACTAAATCACCTAACACTCTTTCCATCAACCTTTGGAACGTTGCTGGCGCACCTTTTGTACCTTGCGGCATACGAGTAAACTGAAAGAAACCCAAGGGGCATATGAAGGCTGTCTTTTCCTGATCCTCAGATGCCATTGGGACTTGATAGTATCCCGATCTTAGGTCCAGCACTGTGAACCAACAGTTTCCATTCAGAGCTTCCAGAGCTTCTTCAATTCTCGGCAGTGTATACTGATCAGGTAAGGTTCTCCGGTTCAGAGTTCTGTAATCCACACATAGGCGAATTGCTCCAGATTTTTTTCTTACCACCACAATAGGTGAGGCATAGGGGCTCTTACTGTCCACAATGATCCCCTGACCTTTCATTTGCTGTAGATTCTGTCTTAACTCATCAACATCCTTTGGAGCAACTCTCCGTGGTCGCTCCCGGAAGGGAGTAGAATCAGTCAATCGGAAAGTGTGTTGAGCACTTTTAGCACAACCTACATCCATATCATCCATGGAGAACACTTCCGATAATTCAGACAACTTCTGTGTCAGTCGCTGATTCCAGGCCTCTGGTAAATGTGGATCACTCAAGTCAAGATTGAGATTAGGGATTGCATCTCGAATTTGAATCCTGCACACTTCAGCGTATGGATTTACTCCAAGCACAGGGTAGCAGTGGGCCACATTCTGGTATGGTCCAATTACGATCGGATGCGGTGAACAGTTCCTCACTGTCACACAAGTAGATAACTCCACTTTATTTCTCCAGTCCTTTCTCTCTGGGATCACCATCCAGCCATTCTGGTTAATCATTTCTTCAGGGGTTTCCATAAGGACATAACTCCCCCCTTCAAGCAAATCGGGAGCAATGCTGGAGGCTACTCTCAGAACTCTCTCCCCGCCGGCAGGAACTTCCACGGTTCTCTCACCGATATGATATACCATTCCATGTCGATAGCCAGTAGACAGGGCATCACAGAGTTCTCTAAGATCAGAAGATATATTCACCGGCTGAGCTGCAGGGTTCCAATCTCTTCCAAGAAACTTCTGAAAAGCATAATGCACTGCGGGACAATTAGTGCCAAGTATCACAGGAGCTGCACAAGAATCCCCTGTATCAGGACAGACAAGAGCCGTAATCTTCATGGGAGCGACACTCTGATCTTCTAATTCAGGGACAGCTATAACTACTTGTAGGCTGCCATCTACAGGGTATGATCCTGAATTAAGCCCCCACAATTTCATTTGTCCCGTAGACTGAAGAGGTATATCCCTCAGATACTTTTGGTAGAACGAGCGATAAATCAGGGTCACTTGAGATCCTGTATCAAACAGGGCAGGAGCGGCATGACCATTGACAGTGACTTTGACAACGGACCTGGAGCCCGCGATAGCGCCTCTGGTCTTTACTCAGCCCGCCTTCCTTCGGTGTCTTTGATTCTGAATAGAGAAGACAGCACTGTGTCCCAATCCCTCACTGTCCTCCGTACACTGTCTGGCAGTATGGCCTGTCTGACCACATTTATAACAGGTTCTAGCATCCTTCCTCCATTGAGTGGCAGTGGGTGGAGTGGCGGACTGTCTAAGTTCTGACCGCTCCGCTGGTTTGTCCTTGTTTGAATTAGGAACAACATCTTCTTTAGAGATGCTTTTCGCTTTCTTAGGGGTACTAAAACTAATGTCAGCTTCTTGTTTCTTCACTAACTTCATTAAGTCAGGAAATGGAAGGACTCTATCAGATAGTAAGACCTTGAGTACTTGAGCAAGAGGATGATGAGGTTGTAACCCTCTCACCAACTGACTGGTTCTCATTGCGTCTACCTCTGAAGTAGATATAGCTGCGTGGTACACCAGACGTGAAAGAAGTAGCTGTAAACGGTTAATAAAAGTAGAGACATTTTCCCCTTCTTTTTGACGAACCATTCGGTAATCAGCAACCATCTGGGCAAGGTCATAGTATGGCTCAAAGTGATCAGACAGTACTTGTATATAGTCCAATGCACTCACTCCTTCATAAGAGTCTCTGTACAAGCGGATCAATTCTGCAGCAGGAGACCGCAAACTTACACTGATACGCTGCCGCTTGCCTTCTTCAGAGCAAGACCATTCCTTCAGGCATTGGAGAGTATGTTCTTTCCATATCTCAAAGTTTTCCTCCCCTTGTGGTACTGGGACATTACCAGAGAATACTTTTAGTTTCTTGTAGTGAGTGGCCTGCAGGCCCTGAGCTAACATTTCAGTCAGCCTGGCTAAAGTGCTAATAGCACTGTCACTAGAGGAACTTCTAGCGACGGCCATACTGGGGGGGTAACTGGCTGAGCGGGGTTCTTCCTTTACCTGAACCAGGGGAGGAACAGGAGGTCGGTAATCCCATGTAGTAGCTAGTGGGAGGTTCCCCTCTGAGCTATATCGCTTCTCCATATCAATGACTATTACCACTTCTAAATCTCAGCAGTGCCTCCAAATGTAGCCCTATTTGGGGGGGGGTATGAGTATTATCCCTCCTGCAACAGACTCTGACGCTGACCTGTGTGTATAATGGGACCTGAAGCCTTCGCTGAAGGGAAGAGTGGGAACATATATGAAATATATCAGTGCCTCCACCCAGGATAGAGCCTCTGTATTACAGGGGGGGGTCTCTTCCTGGGACTTACCCATGAAGTACAGTTAGTAGCCTTAACAAGGATCACTGTACTAATCTCACAGTCTGAAGAATACATACAGATTCCACATAAGGTTATAACAGTAGCTTTATAAGAATCAACAGGGTAATAATACATACATAAAATATACTCAGAACACAGCAATACTACAACAACCAGCAAGTCCTCAACCGTCTTAGGTTATATACCCGGGTATATATATATAGATATATAGCAAGAGTCCGGTGCACAATACCTCCAGGCAACAGAAGAGATGCAGGGGCCCCTGTGGATAACTGTGGATCCTCTGATTCTTCCAGGAGATGACAGACAGCCGATCAGGAGATGATGATGATGGTGAGATTCTTCACAGGCAGCAAACAGGGCGACGGTGACGGCAGTAAATGCAGGCCTGACTACCCTAACACTGAGTCCTTAACCTGCCAGCTAAACTACTAGTGCCACCGGGCCTCTAACTAGCTAATTGGCCTTCGGAAGCCTAACCTATCACTGCCCTGAACTATATATATATATGGATCCCTAACTACGGTTACTAGCTAGGTCCTGTGAGTATATAGGGGGTAACACATACCTAACTATATACTGTGAAGTAAAGTGGAACAAGTGGCTCTTAGACTCCCTCAGACATAACATGTCTGTCTCAGCAGCTCTGCTCACATCTCTCCCCCCAGCAGCTCTGCCTCACATGTGTCTGACTCACTGTATTTACAAAACAAAACTTGCACTGAATGCCTGGGGTCTCTGAAGCCAAACTGCAGGGGCAAAGAAGCCAGATACATTATATACTTGTAGAAATGGCAGTTCCCTACAATTATATTTTAGTTATGCTGTATGTAGATGTATACATATGGAATATCTTATCCATAAATCCTGTATTTATTATATCTCTATCAAAACCATAAATGATTATCAGTAAACATTAACATTACTATTTGTATGGAAATAGCGTTGAACAGTGTACACTGTGATGCAGTAATGCAACCGCTCTGAAATCTACCAGCAAACAGCAACATAGGGACTTTTAGCTCAGCAGAACAAATATAAAAGTAAAGGTTATAGCTTCGGAGATTAACACAATACATAAACAATAGGGGGCAATTGATGTAATTGTATTGGAGCCTCATTGCTTGTAAAGCCTGACAATTCCCTCGGAAAAAAAAAAACAGCACTGTGAAGCCTCATTTACACATTGCTGCATTTACAAGAGAAAACTTCTAGAGAACTAGATTCAAAACTCAGAGGAAAAGTATAGTGGAAAGATATATACTTTTTCTACTTTTGGTATCTTCTCATGATATTTGCTTCAAAAAACATGGAAAATGCTGACCAAACCTGCAATGCATGTGGCTTAAATAAGCAGCACACATAAACTATGACATTATGATAACTACACAGTAATGTAATTATGCTAGTTGAAGATCCCACCAAACAGTCACTGGAAAGGGCATTTCATTCAGGTTCTCTCTAGCCTAAAATGGCTTCCACATTGCCACTGAATCAATATATGGGTAATAATTCACTCATGTATGGGGCTGACCACAGACCATTATGATGCTAAGTCAGAGACGAAGCTAGCAGGAGAGCTGAGGGGGCAATGGCCCCAAGACCACTGAGTCTGTGGGAACCACCCTAGGGCCGCCGCAACACTTCACTCTGGATGATTATTATTTAAAATATAAGTTCACTGTTCAAAGATAGGATGGCTACTTATTAAGTAGCGTTCACTGAGAGAATTTAAGAAGCCAAAAAAAAGATATGTAAAATATGATCTTTAAGTAAACCAAATGATAAAAAGAAAGGGAAAACAAACCTATACTCAAGACCTGCCATATAACAAAAATAGTTAAAAAATGAGTAGCCAATGATGTAAGGCTTACTCCCTCACTAGTTAGAGGCCAGAAAACAAAGCCTCCCTATCCAGATTCACAATAGGGAGCAGTTTTTCATCTCCATCCCAGAAAAAGCATATAGCTGGCTGGCTCAAAAACAGCAGAGGGACTTATTTGAGTTCTGTGATAAACGGGCATACAAGGTTATATCCAATTCTACCCGTGGGTCGTAACCTTCAACTTCAGAGGGGCATACTACTGACTCAGAACAGTCGTTACCCAATAGGAGTAATTTCTTTACCAATAGACAGCGTAGCAAGAGTAACAGCCGTACTAAAAGGGGAAGAGGAAGAACGGGTCCCAGCCCTGAGTTTTTAACACCAAACCCAAGATACCTGTTACAAGGTCAGAGAAATCTTTAAGTGCTAAATGATGAGCGACAAGTGATTAATATTTCTAAGCATGTATTCACAGAAGTCAAGTTATCATTGTTACTGTGGGGCTTATACTTTGTACCAACAGTTAGATTTGATGCCTTTTCCTAGGTCAAGGTTAGTCACTTATTTACAAGAAAACTTAAGTGGCAAAAATGTTTTTGAAAATTTGACAGGAATGAGTGTGGTGAACTGGGTATTGAGAAATCTGATTTGGGGGGTCTCCATGTTCTGGAGGAATTGTAAGAGAATGTGTACCACGACAGGGCACCTTTACGGATCTACGCCCAAAAAGTAGGAAAATACTGCCCTTAGGTGATTTCTTTTTCATTGACTTATTTGTGAAACTGGTCTCTGAGGATCTGAGAACTCTTCAACAGGATTACATGAATAACAATATGAATTGAACAGTTCTGAGTTACATGCTCTTCTTTCTCTAGAGCATGATAAAAATGTAGTGATAAAACCCTCGGACAAGTGGGTCAATATCGTCATCCTTGACCAAGATCACTACATTCAAATCTGTGAGAGTGTCCTGCTCTATACTGCTTGTTATAATGTGATTCCCATAAAGTGTATTCATTCCTTTAAGAAGGAATTAAAGGGGATTCTCAATGAGGCATGTCTGTCTGGTCTTATCAACAAGAATAAATTTTCTTTTGTTTCCAAAACATTCTACCATTGCATCCGTCTATATTTTACCCATGGTACATAAGGGTCACCGTTGAAGTGTTGTTCTATAGTGTAAGGGATTAATAGCCTGACTCAGAATTTCAGTGTATACATAGCTAACTGGCCCCTAACTGGTAAAATATAGGCCAACTTTTTTTTGTATTAATTAAAACCAGTTAGTGAAATACATCCCTTTTTCTCATCTGTTTTTATTTTGTAGTTTTTTCAGGATTTTTTTTGGTATATGATTATGGGGCTGCCATTTTTCCTAAACTTCTCTTGGCCATAGGCAGCAATAGACTGGAGCTGACTAATTAATTAATGACTTCAGTGACTTTCACCCTACCATCAACCTTAAACTTAGCTATTCAGAGAGTGAAATCCACTTTCTGGATACCACAATATACATCAAAGACCACCGGCTACTCACACCAATATACCACAAACCCACAGATAGAACGGCCTACCTGAGAAACGACAGCTTCCACCCCAAGCACACAAGACAATCTATTATTTACAGCCAGGCTATACGATACAATCGTATTTGCTCCAACAAAGCAGACCTGGACAAGCACCTTCTGGATTGAGGACGAAATTTCTCCGATTGGGATACAAACCAAAAGTGATGGACAACCAATTAAACAAAGTGGCAGCCATTAACAGAGACAGTCTGCTCACATATAAAGAGATCCAGAATGAAGCCCCAGTGTCCCTAGTTGTCACATACAACCCACAGCTGGAAATCCTACGAAGGATTGCCAAGGAGCTCCAACCTGTGCTACATAGGGACAACAGACTCAAGGATATATTTCCAGTCCCCCCTCTCCTTTCCTTTCGGTAACCACCAAACCTGCGGCGTATTATTGTCCGAAGTGCCCTGAAGGCCCCAACTGAAAATGGCACCTCACCTTGCCTGCAGAACAGGTGCAAGACCTGCAGGCACATCCACACCGCTGACAGTGTACCTGTCCCACAGTCACAACAGGTGCACAGAATTAGGAGGGCATTTTCCTTCAGGTCTTCCAATGTGGTGTATCTCATAATGTGTGTGCAATGTCCCACCACAGGCCTCTATAGGGCAGGGCAGAGACTCAGTGCATGAACTCACACAGATTCACCATTAATAACAGCAGAACAGATCTCCCAGTGGCCGCATATTTCTCTAGAGATGACCACTCTATTGAAGATTTGCAGGTTGTGGTTATAATGGGACATTTTAAGACGCAGAGGGAGAGAAAGGAATGGAAATATAAGTTAATGCAAAAATTTCAAACTCTGCAATTTGGAATTAATATTCATGCCAGTTTCATGTCACACTATGTATGAACTGTGAGGGTCACAAATCACCACCTGATAGCAAACAGCAAGAATTACTGATCCCTCCATCACCCTCCGCAAGTTTCCAGATTGTTTATTTTTTGACCTGTTGTAAACAACTTCTCTACTTATATTGCATTTTGTTTTTGTAAGGATTCTAAGATCCTTTGAAGGTCCATGTCTTTTGTGTACAAAAAGTCTGTGAATTTTGAGTTACTTGTATAACACCATGTCTGAAGAAGAGAGCTAGTACTCTCAAAAGCTTACCATCCAATATACTCAGTTAGCCTCTAAAAAGTATTTCCTGATTTCTTCACTCTTCCACTACTTTCTATGACTAACACGGTACAACATTATACTACTATAGACGTGCTCTGTGCGGAGATGATGCATACATAAACAATAATGGGTCAATAGTGTTATCTGTAGAGTTATAATTTGTTGCAATTCTTTCTGTCTTGTCTGTAATATAAATTAGGTGACTGCTGCAGAGAAAACCTTTACAGAATTAGAAAGTTGTATTCTATTATTAGACTTAGTAGCCAGAGAGAAAATTTGATTAAATTTTAAAAAATGAAAAAAAATCTTTAAAATATGTATTTACCATAAAAATTAGATTTGAAAAATAGCTCATTTTCTTGTGACATATTTCATGAAAATATAAAGCAGCACTGGGATGTTTGTTGGTTTCATTATGCACCAAGTCCTTTCTCACTTCTGTATAGCATTGTTGAATCTACAGACACATATCCTCTGCAGTTCTAAGCCCTTCTCTTTCCCTAGTCATACCTTTGAATACAGATATATATATATATATATATATATATATATATATATATGTGTGTGTGTGTGTGTGTGTGTGTGTGTGTGTTTAGTTATTTGTAAAATAAGGGATGCAAAGCAAAAACATGGAGGATGACAAATTTGACAAGTAAGGTTTGTTCATATGAACAAGACCGCATTTTAGTACAAATTTGTCATTACATCATAAGATTTTAGCCAACCTATACAGACTTGGTTACAAATCATTTAATCTCTAAAATAAAAATAGCTATCCATTTTTACAGAACAGTGTAGAAATCATTCTATATGCACTGAATAGGCTGTTTCTACAGTCTAAAGACTGCTTACGTTTGATTAATAGACATAGAACTCAGCAACTGGTGTTATCTCAAGATAACCTTATCTTAACCCTGGGCAAACCCAATTTTAAAAAAAAGTGCATGGTGAGCAGTTTCATATTTTATGGCATGACTTTAGAAAATAAAAGTTGAAATAAGTAAAGCATAGTTCCATTAAAAGACAGACATACTGCCTGTTAATCCAGAACATTCACCTTCCTATACTACCACTAACATAAATAACAATTCAGAGATCAACCCAATTAATACCCATTTTACCTACACTAACTCTATGTGTTAAAGGTATGGTAGGTGCTATCTTTTTTAGGACATGTTCTCATTTTTCATTAATTCATAATCATGCGTGACCAGAAGGGCGTGGGTATGTTAACAGTCAGATGTTTTGCAAACTATTATATAAACTCTTAGATTACTTTAAAACCTATCAGCATAGTTTGCAATACATTGTCAATGATAGATGTATACAATTAAACAATAGCATAATTTGAAACTCCTGGGCCCCAGTGCAAACTCTGTAATAGGGTCCCAACCTATCTTGTACTATTTAGAACAGTTATATATTTTATAGGGCATAGGGACATTTGGGGCCTCCTCCGGGTCCAGGGCTTGCTACCTTTGCACTCCCTATAGTTACGACCTGCCATGAAAGGTTTTGTAGTATCACTGTCCATAGGCAGAGTGTACATTTTAGTATGTTTATGTGCATTGACTGTAGGGCTTGTGGAGGAGAAATGGCTACTTAGCCATACACCTTAAATAACTGTTCAACAAACAAGCTGCCATACCATGCATGTGTTTTCAATACGGAGAGAGAAATAAGCAACACTCAGACTCCTCTGGCAGTGTTGTTTCTCCTGTTGGAACAAAGGATCAGGCAGGTTAAATGCAAACATGTCTGATCCTTCTTTTCCCTGACATCTGCTATCAGAGGACAGTTATGGTACCTCCAAAGATATAGCTAGTCAGCCAATCCCACCAAAATCTGCAAGCTCAGCCGCTTTACACTTAATGTGTATGGACACACAGAAAAGAACTTCCTTGGTGAGATGTTAGAGTGTAATTCCCTTTTTTTGGTATTGTGTGAGGAGGTTTTGGTGACCATTTTTGTAATATACTTTATTAACCTATATAACTTCATTTTAAATAGAAATCATGCTGTAACATCCTCCTTAGCACACCAGAAACAAAATTGTAGACCTGCACCAGGCTGGGAAGACTGAATCTGCAATAGGCAAGCAGCTTGGTGTGAAGAAATCAACAGGGGGACCTAGTGAATGACCTGCAGAAAGCTGGGACTAACGTAACAAAGGTTACCATCAGTAACACACTACGCTGCCAGGGACTCAGATCCTGCAGTGCCAGACGTGTCCCCCTGCTTAAGCCAGTACATATCTGCCTAGAGAGCATTTGGATGTTCCAGAAGAGTATTGGGATAATGTCATATGGTGAGATGAAACCAAAGTAGAACTGTTTGGTAGAAACACAACTCGTTGTGTTTGGAGGAGATTGAATGCTGAGTTGCATCCAAAGAACACCATACCTACTGAGAGGCATGGGGGTGGCAATATCATGCTTTGGGGCTGTTTCTCTGCAAAGGGACCAGGACGACTGATCCGTGTACATGAAAGAATGAATAGGGCCATGTATCGTGAGATTTTGAGTGCAAACCTCCTTCCATCAGCAAGGGCATTGAAGATGAAACGTGGCTGGGTCTTTCAGCATGACAATGATCCCAAGCACAACGCCAGGGCAACGAAGGAGTGGCTGGAGTGGCCTAACCAGTCTTCAGATCTCAACCCCATAGAAAACCTTTGGAGGGAGTTGAAAGTCCGCGTTGCCCAGCGACAGCCCCAAAATATCACTGCTCTAGAGGAGATCTGCATGGAGGAATGGGCCAACATACCAGCAACAGTGTGTGCCAACCTTGTGAAGATTTATGTCAATTACAGGCCTCTCTCATCTTTTTAAGTGGGAGAACTTGCACAATTGGTGGCTGACTAAATACTTTTTTCCCCACTGTATAGTTAACATTCTGCAGTCTCACCAGCTTTTTGATATGTGGAGACATCAGCACCCCTCTGAATTAGACTATACTTTTTACTCTAATCCGCATCGAGTATATACTAGAATTGATTATGCCTTAATGGACAGGTCAATTTTACAGAGGGTGAGTTCTTCCACTATTGGTATCCCGACATGGTCTGATCATGCACCGGTCTCTATTGTGGTACAGGAACAGTACCCTTCTCGCCTTGATTCGGTTTGGAGGCTTAATACCTTTCTCCTACAACATCCTAAGTATGCGCCGGCCACTTCCTCGGCTCTCTCAGATTATTTTGACTTTAATGACAATGGCCAGGTGAGTGATACTGTATTATGGTGCGCTCACAAGGTTATTATGCGTGGTCATTTTATTCAGCAAGCTTCTCATGCTAAAAAACAGAGAATTCAACAGGAGCAGGCCATACTTACCCAATTAGAATCTCTACACAGGCTTAATAAGGCCTCACCCTGTCCTGGTACAATGCCTTGCGAAAGTACGGCCCCCTTGAACTTTTCATCCTTTTGCCACATTTCAGGCTTCATACATAAAGATATAAAATTTAAATTTTTTGGTGAAGAATCAACAACAAGTGGGACACAATTGTGAAGTAGAACGAAATTTATTGGTTATTTTAAACTTTTGTAAAAAATAAAAAACTGAAAAGTGGGGTGTGCAATATTATTCGGCCCCTTTACTTTCAGTGCAGCAAACTCACTCCAGAAGTTCAGTGAGGATCTCTGAATGATTCAATGTTGTCCTAAATGACTGATGATGATAAATATAATCCACCTGTCTGTAATCAAGTCTCCGTATAAATGCACCTGCTCTGTGATAGTCTCAGGGTTCTGTTTAAAGCGCAGAGAGCATCATGAAGACCAAGGAACACAACAGGCAGGTCCGTGATACTGTTGTGGAGAAGTTTAAAGCTGGATTTGGATACAAAAAGATTTCCCAAACTTTATACATCCCAAGGAGCACTGTGCAAGCGATCATATTGAAATGGAAGGAGTATCAGACCACTGCAAATCTACCAAGACCCGGCCGTCTATCTAAACTTTCATCTCAAATAAGGAGAAGACTGATCAGAGATGCAGCCAAGAGGCCCATGATCACTCTGGCTGAACTGCAGAGATCTACAGCTGAGGTGGGAGAGTCTGTCCATAGGACAACAATCAGTCGTACACTGCACAAATCTGGCCTTTATGGAAGAGTGGCAAGAAGAAAGCCATTTCTCAAAGATATCCATAAAAAGTCTTGTTTAAAGTTTGCCACAAGCCACCTGGGAGACACACCAAACATATGGAAGAAGGTGCTCTGGTCAGATGAAACCAAAATCGAACTTTTTGGCCATAATGCAAAACGATATGTTTGGCGTAAAAGCAACACAGCTCATCACCCTGAACACACCATCCCCACTGTCAAACATGGTGGTGGCAGCATCATGGTTTGGGCCTGCTTTTCTTCAGCAGGGACAGGGAAGGTAATTAAAATTGATGGGAAGATGGATGCAGCCAAATACAGGACCATTCTGGAAGAAAACCTGTTGGAGTCTGCAAAAGACCTGAGACTGGGACGGAGATTTATCTTCCAACAAGACAATGATCCCAAACATAAAGCAAAATCTACAATGGAATGGTTCACAAATAAACGTATCCAGGTGTTAGAATGGCCAAGTCAATGTCCAGACCTGAATCCAATCGAGAATCTGTGGAAAGAGCTGAAAACTGCTGTTCACAGACGCTCTCCTCACTGAGCTCGAGCTGTTTTCCAAGGAAGAATGGGCAAGAATTTCAGTCTCTCGATGTGCAAAACTGATAGAGACATACACCATGCGACTTGCAGCTGTAATCGCAGCAAAAGGTGGCGCTACAAAGTATTAACTTAAGGGGGCCGAATAATTTGGCACACCCCACTTTTCAGTTTTTTATTTTTTACAAAAGTTTAAAATATCCAATAAATTTCGTTCCACTTCACGATTGTGTCCCACTTGTTGTTGATTCTTCACCAAAAAATTAAAATTTTATATCCTTATGTTTGAAGCCTGAAATGTGGCAAAAGGTTGAAAAGTTCAAGGGGGCCGAATAGTTTCGCAAGGCATTGTAGGTCTCAACAGATCTCTCCCCTTATGCTCAGTTGCATGACCTTAACATATATAAATATGATCTTGCTTTGCGTAAATTTAAGCTTCTGTATTACTGGCAGGGTCATAAGCCTAGCGCAGCCCTGGCGATACGTCTGAAGACACATATGACCAAAAGTCGCATTCCCTTTATTTTTAATTGGGCCGAAAAGTGGTGGATCCTAAAGGCATAGTAGATGTTTTAGCGCAATATTACTCGAAATTGTTTAACCTACAGTCTGATCCCTCTGTTCCCCAGCCTACTCAGCCTACTTTTGACGCTTACCTGGAGGCCGTCTCCCTCCCTTCTATTTCGGAAACTCAAAATGCCTCCTTTCTCTCCCCTTTCTCTCAGGAGGAGGTGTTGCAGGTGATTAAATCGTTGAAAATGCACAAATCTCCTGGACCTGACGGCATAACGAACGAATATTATGAAAGTAACCAAATCTTGCTTACTCCCGATCTTACTCGCTTATTTAATTCTATAGCGGCATCTGGAGCGTCTCCAAGAGAAATGTTGGAAGCATTGGTAATTACGCTTCCTAAGCTAGGGAAATCTCCCGATACTCCACCCAATTTTTGGCCTATCTCCCTGTTAAATATGGACTGGAAATTGTATGCCAAAGTCATCGCTAGTCGACTTATGGACATTCTACCTACCATTATCCATAAGGATCAAGTGGGCTTAGTAAAAGGAAGGCAAACCTTGGATAGAACAAGGCGCTTTATTGACATTATAGCCTTGGTCCACAGCCGTCGGACCCCTTCTAGCTCTGGATGTGGAGAAGGCGTTCGGGTTCACTGGGGATATTTACAAGCGTGTGTTGCAAAACTTTGGGTTTCCCCCCTTTATTCACAACACAATTATGGCACTGTACACTGTTCCCTCAGCTAAAGTCTATTCTGCGGGTGTTCTATCGAACCCCTTCTGTATTACTAATGGAACCCGTCAGGGACATTAGCTCCTGGTCCAACGTCCACATCTCCTGGCTGGGTAGGCTATCAGCAACAAAAATGTTCCTAGTTCCAAAAATATTATATTACGTTCGGAATTTCCCCAATAAAACTCCCAAACATATTATTATGTCCCTTCAGCAACTTTTGATGCAATTTATATGGGGACACAGAAGAGCTAGAATCCCGACTTCGGTATTGCTTCTTCCCAAATCCAAGGGAGGATTAGATTGTCCCAATTTGTTGCATTATTACTATGCAGCCATTATAGATCAACTAAAAGCTTGGTGGTATATGTCTGAGGGGAAATACTGGGTGGACATGGAGAGGTACTCCTCGGGATTAACCTCTCTGACATCACTACTGTGGCACTTTAGATTCCCTTCGCTTATCATTTCAGTTACATTACCCACTATGCAGGCAACAGTGGATGTGTGGAAGCTGTGTCACACTGGTCTCAATATTCTCCAGCCCAATCTTATGTCTACCCCACTAGCAACTCTCCAGTCCTTTATAAAAGATTTGGATATCATGACATGGATTGCAGATGGTTTATCAGACTTAGGTCAGCTTTGACACGTGACTTTTATAAATATTTTCAAATACGCCACCTCTTACATGAAGTTGTTTGCTCCAATGATCCCCCTAGTTCCCCATTTGCCTTATATTTTTCTAACCCCACTAGGATGACTAAAGGAATTTCCTACACCTATAAAGCTATAAGAGACCACTCTTCCCCAATAATTCTTGGTTTTAGGTCCAAATAGGAATTAGATTTTAATCGCACATTTACAGATGCTCAATGGGATGCAGTATTTTCATTACCTTCAAAGGTGTCTCGCTGTATTGATCACCTAGAATCTTCTCGAAAATTGTTGTATACATGTTACTACACCCCGACCAGAATAGCTTGTATTTTCCCCAATGTTTCTGAAACTTGCTGGAGATGCGACTCGACAACTGGCTCCCTCATACATATTTGGGGGTCCTGTCCCCGTCTTACACAATTTTGGAACCAAATTTATCAGTTGTTATGCACCATTGTTCAATATTCGTTCCCCTGGGGCCTGCACGTGGCTTTATCGTCGTTAGATATTGACTCACAGCCCATTGCCGACCAATGCAGTATTTTTCACATGTTAACGGTCAAGGCTTTGGAGAAGTAATTTTGATTTGTTGATGTATTGACTACTGACTATCGGAACTGTAACTAACTACCTGCTCAATGCTTTAAGAGGAGATTGATTTTTTTCTACTGGATTACTTCTATAGGTTTTTTACCCTGTTTATGTGTTCATTGTATACTGATTCATACTTGACCCATGTCCCTCCAATTTGTTCCATTCCTTTTATTTACCTCCCCTTCCCTATCGCTGTCCCCTCTCTCCCCCTTTCTTCCGACAAAATATTCTCTCTTCCTCACCTCATCACCATTTACTCCATTTCATCCTACCTCCCTATCACCTCCTCTCCCTTTTCCCTTCCTTCCCTTCCCACCACTTACCATTTATAATGTACTGTATTATACTATGCTTTGTTTTGCACTGTCATATTTTATATTTTTATGGAAAAACCTTAATAAATTTCAAGTTCAGAAAAAAAAAAAAGTTAAACATTTTTGTAACTATAAATAATTCTAAATTTTGCAGATTTTTAAAGATTTTCTCTAACCATCTTAGGGGGAGTTCACACTACCATTGGATGTCCGTTCTGATCGTGTCCGTTAAAAAAAAAAAAACGGACGCCTATCATAACGGACATTAACGAACACTAACTTATGTTAATGTGTCTGTTTTATTTAACTGATCCATTAAATGGATCAATTAAAAAAACGGACATATTAGCATCAGTTAGTGTCTGTTAGTGTCCGTTTTTATACTGTCTATTTTTTTTTTGCTTTTATTTTGTTTCTGCTTTCTGAGCATGCACAGAAAAAAAAACAGACAGTATAACGGGATGTCCGTCTGTTACTGTCAGCAACAGACATTAATGTTAAAAAATAACGGACACTTGCCGTCCGTCATATGTCCGTTATTTTGAACAGACACAAAAGTCCTGCACCCTGGGTTTCTATGCGCGCGAAAATAACCTGTGACGGATTTGGTGTAAACAAACACTAACAGACAACAGACAAAATCCCATTGAAATCAATGGGATTTTTTACAGATTTATGATGGTTTTGTTAGTGTCCGTTGTTAAGACTTTGTGACGGATGCTAGCAACGGACACTACTAACGGTAGCTTGAATGCCCCTTTAATGGTGAAAGTCTTTTATATTGCTAATAGATACCACCATAAACGCAGGAACTTTCTATTTTGAAATATTTATATTTGCAAAATATAAATAATATTTACCCCATATTTGTCGCATACATGATGATGAATGTGGCCTGGGTGACGGCCATGCCCTGCCCCTGTCTACTCTCAGAAGTGTGTCGAGATTGACACAAAAACCCACTTGCATCTACAGTGGGTACGGAAAGTATTCAGACCCCTTTAAATTTTTCACTCTTTGTTTCATTGCAGCCATTTGCTAAAAGCAAAAAAGTTCATTTTATTTGTCATTAATGTACACTCAGCACCCCATCTTGACAGAAAAAAAAACAGATATGTAGATATTTTTGCAAATTTATTAAAAAAGGAAAACTGCAATATCACATGGTCATAAGTATTCAGACCCTTTTCTCAGAATTGAGTAGAAGCACCCTTTTGAGCTAGTACAGCAATGAGTCTTCTTGGGAATGATGCAACAAGGTTTTCACATCTGGATTTGGGGATCCTCTGCCATTCTTCCTTGCAGATCCTCTCCAGTTCTGTCAGGTTGGATGGTGAACGTTGGTGGACAGTCATTTTCAGGTCTCTCCAGAGATGCTTAGTTGGGTTGAGGTCAGGGCTCAGGCTGGGCCAGTCAAGAATGGTCACAGAGTTGTTCCAAAGCCACTCCTTTGTTATTTTAGCTGTGTGCTTAGGGTCATTGAAAAACACACCCATAGCATGATGCTTTTCTCCCTCGATTGCTCAGTTTGGCTGGACGTCCAGGTCTAGGAAGAGTTCTGGTCGTCCCAAACTTCTTCCATTTAAGGATTATGGAGGCCACTGTGCTGTACTGGAACCTTGAGTGCTGCAGAAATTCCTTTGTAACCTTGGCCAGATCTGTGCCTTGCCACAATTCTGTCTCTGAGCTCCTTGGGCAGTTCCTTTGACCTCATGATTCTCATTTGCTCTGACATCCACTGTGAGCTGTGAGGTCTTATATAGACAGGTGTGTGCCTTTCCTAATCAAGTCCAATCAATTTAATTAAACACAGCTGGACTCCAATGAAGGAGTAGAACCATCTCAAGGAGGATCAGAAGGAAATGGACAACATGTGAGTTAAATATGAGTGTCACAGCAAAGGGTCTGAATACTTATGACCATGTGATATTTCAGTTTTTCTTTTTTAATAAATTTGCAAAAATATCTACATTTCTGTTTTTTTTCTGTCAAGATGGGGTGCTGAGTGTACATTAATGACAAATAAAATGAACTTTTTGCTTTTTGCTGCAATGAAACAAAGAGTGAAAAATTTAAAGGGGTCTGAATACTTTCCGTACCCACTGTACCTCAAGCTGCTGATTTTGCTGTTTCCCCCGAAGGTAAGTGTAAACTGTGTATATTTATTGTGTATGCATGTATGCAAATGTGTATGTAATGTATATTGTGTAAGGTGTATAATTTACATTGTAATATATACATTTATATGTAAGAATAAAATGAGTTCAAATCAAAACACAGTTTAAAATATTTTTGGGAATATTTGCATCAGAGGCTCAGTTGGAGTCCATTTAAAATTGGGGACTTTTTCGTCCAGAGAAATACCAGTGAAATATCAGATACCTGAAGGACCCCATTATAGTCAGTGTTGGTGTTGATATTGGCTGTCTGTTGGTGTCCATCAGTAGATGGATCCACCTTTTCTTTTCAGTCTGTTCTTCTGTTCTTATGACTTGTGAACATAGCCTAATCGATCTTACACAATATTAATGGACTTTAAATTCGGTCATGCTTGAATATAAATGACATGCAGGGCCAATTCTAGCTTTTCTGCTGCCTAGGGCGAAATTTGAAATGGCCCATACTTGGGTTCAGGGCTATATCTGCCTTGAAGTGAGATGAGCATCTCACCTCAGGCAGCAGATTGCAGAGTTCCTGAGGGGATGGCGCTGATTTTGGGGCAGTTTCTCTTATAAATCAATACCCAATCAATTCTCTTATAAATCAATATACATAATTGTGCCCCCTTATCAGTAATACTTAACCCATATAAAAAATAATCTCCTCTAATAAGTAACAGTCATTCTTACAAATAATAGCCCCCTTATCATTAATAGCTCCCTTTTATCAGTAATAGTACATATTAAAATTAAAAGTCCCCCCCTTATAAATAGCAGTTCCTCTATAAATAGCATTCCCCATTTATAAATAATAGTCTCCCTTATAAATAACAGTCCTTTTTCATAAATAAGTATTCACTATTATAAATGACAGTCCACCTGTTATGATAGTGTCCATGGACGAATATAAGAAATTGCAGGAACTAGCTGACAACAGAGAGCAGTAGAACTAGCTGTTTAAATCTCACATAGCATTGAGAGACAGATCCCAAACATCCAAACGCCTTCATCAGCGTGAGCTGCAAAACCAAATGGAGTTGTGCTGAATTTGGGGCCCAAGTTATCACCACAGTATAAGAAATTAACACACCACAATCTGAAGTCAAACCAGAACCCACAATAAACTTACAAGGCAAATCAAAACCAGGAGGCTGCATCAGGAGAGTGAATGTACAAGTCACAGGTCAGTCCGAGAGGTAATGCCAAAATCAGAAGTCAAATGGATTTCTAATTACAAGCCAAAGGTCAATATAGAGCAGTCCAGCACAAAAAATCAGGATATGGAAGCTTCATTAAATACAACCAAAGAACAGGCACCTGGATGAGCAGGAACAGGGTTTAAATATCCCCCCTCAGCTGTTAATTGGATCAGCATAGGAGAGGCCTGAACACTGCAGAAGCTTCACAGGTTGGCATGAAAACCTTAAAGCAACACCAGATAAACTGAGATTCCAGACACCACCCTTATAAATCAAACCCCCTTATTAATGACAGTCCCTCTTATAAGTAATAGTTCGCCTTGCCTTATTAGCAATAATTCTTCCTTATAAATAGCCCACCTTATAAATAATATTTTCCCTGGCTTTTTTGTTTAATAATAATTTCTCCTTATAAATGACCCCCTCAAAAAAAAAGTACCCCCAGCATTATTAACAATAGTTCCTAAACAGCACCAGTAAGTAATGGTTCCCCCCGCAGCCTTATTAATAAAAGTCAGTTTTTATAAATATGTGCCCCCTTAACGTCCTTTTACTTTCAGTGTGCCACAGGTGCTGTGATGCAATGATTTCATCATGCCACCTGGGCTGGAATGCCTGTGCATCACTCTCTGTCTTCTATGTCAGAACAGGGACTTTACAGCTCCTTGCTCTGTCATAGGTTTCAATGCATGCAAATACAGTTATAAGTGGAGCCCCTGATCCCAGTCATCAGGCCAGAAGTATGCTGCTCTGCATCCTGGGGGCCCCATCAGTGATGGGGGCCCTGCACAACTGTCAAGATACCACCACCCCCATACCTACCCTTCTGTCTACTCCCCTGTTGTAACTGAAGCTGCAGCTTCTGTGTGAGTGAACTGGAATTTGAAAGGCTGCAGTGGTAGCCACATCCTGGCGTCCCATCCCCGCCTGGAGTGGAGCTGTGTCAGTTTTCTCGTACAGGAGAGGCAGCTTTAGATCCTGAATTTTCAACAAATCTCATTCACATGTGCCAACTAAAACATACAGCACAAAGTGAACTGCACTGCTGATTGTAAACCTATAGCATGTAAATTATTTTTGTTGGTCTCACCCCGTTTTAACCTTTGCAATGCAAAAGTTAAGAACTGCAAGTGATCTGCAGTGATTACAGTAGGTGCTCAACAATTACACTAGTCCCAGCTGTTGCACATTCTGCTGCTTGAGTTTTGCTGTAGACGGACCAAGTAAACCTGGAGCTGGCCCTGCATACAGAGGTATAACGGAAGCCCAAAGGTCACAGGTAGCAGAGGTATAACAGAAGCCTAAGGCCACAGATAGTATAGGTATAACAGAAATCTGAAGGCTGCAGGTAGCCGAGCTGCAAACATGGCAGAAGGACTACACATCCACACAGGAATCATCAACAGAAGGAGAATGGGAGAGAATCATTATTCCCTTCGGCAGTGGAGGGTGCACTCATTTATGATGCTCATAGTTGGCACATGCCAGAAAAGGCATAATAAATCTGCCCCAATGTGTCCATACGGCAACAGATGCATACATGGCAGAAGGCCCAAGGCCATTTATACAGTATGAAAGTACTTGTCTCCAAACAGGCATGCAGAAACTAGGACATGATTCAGACAAGGCAGATGGAAGGTGTAGCAGGCAGACTAAGGATACATGTACACAACCGCATGCTTGTAGCCGGGCCATGGTTGAACGGCACAGGCAGCACATGGATGACATCTGTGTGCTGCCTGTGCCCCCATGGCCCCATTCACTGCTCTTAGTGAGCCGGAGCTGCACAATGGACAGGAATAGGACTTGTCCTGAATTTTGCCCCAGGACCACTGGCCCATATACAGGTAGGTGATAATACATAGTCATGTGTATGGGGCTATATAATGTAATAGGTCAGTGTACTAGCCGTAAAAAAACATGGCTAGCGCACTGACAATACACATGGCTGTGTGCTTGAGGCCTAATACATAGTACAGACATAGCAGATGGAAGGACTTGTGTCCAAATAGGGCAGATGGAGACTTCGGCATTAGAGAGGAGAACACCATGCATGCGTCCAAACAGATCATGATCGGGTAACTAAGACGTTGCAAATCCAGGGTGTGGCTACAAAAGCAGACTTTTATGCACAAGGGAAGACAGGGATTAGCAGGAGGAGGTTTAGCAAGTGAACACACTAATCCTTAAAAAAACAGTAGCAATTTCAAAGAGGTGCTGGGAAAGGAAGTACACCATTAAGTGATGAGCACATTACAACAGGACTGTCTGGTCCAAGAGCTATACCATTCTAAAGTGTAGGGAGGTTTTACTAACTGGTATAAGGCAGTAATGTGAGCAGAATTTTAAATACATGTATAATACAGAACTGTCTATCTTTCTGTTGTATAAATGAAAAAATAAAAACAGATTATATACCAGACAACTGTTTTAAGCACATTTTATACACAGTAAAAAATATTATGGCAAACGGTTTATTCAAATCTCTATGTTCCATTTTCTGATAGTCTCCATATCAACAATGTTGAAAATTGGTACACAGACATGTTTTTCTTAGACATTAGCCTTACATAACCCTTCCGTGCATGACACTCCCTGTGTGTTCTTCACAGAATGAATGGAGAGATCTGATAAAGCATTGCCTTCCATTGCATTCAGATAAAGTATTGCCCCATTTAACCCTGATGATAAGAAATCAAATACCATTATCGGCAACAAAAAGGCTCATTTGCAGGATAAAGTTGTTCATAGACAAGCAATTTTTTGTCAGTTTTTCCTGCCAACTTTGTAAGTATCCACCAATAATATGTCTATGAATGTATAATTAGTATCAGATGTATTTAGCAAACACTCATTTCCCTTCTCTCAAAATCAAACATAGGTGATAAGACTTGGAGATGGGAGATGTACTTCTAATGCCTTATAATGTAAAGCACAACAATTTAGAAAAATTTGTAACTGCATCTTTGCGGTAGAGGTAGACTACAGTAATTTCATTCTGCTCAAAGATGCTGGGCAAGTCAGTCAACAAATCTGGGCTACACTATAATGCTACACAAGAATGATAAAATACTTCACGTCTTATAATTTGCATATAAAGAGTTTCCCACCTTTTCCCAATCAAATTCCAAGATTGTGATTTCCAGAGTAGTCAAACATCTGTAACAGTAAAAACATCTGATGCAAAAGCAGAAAAGTGGCCTAAAATGCTGGAATTGATGGTTTAAGAGTTGGCTGTAATTTGCATTCTCCCCATAACTCCAGTTGTATCCTCAAACAGCACTGCTCCTCTTATATGATCCACAATATGATGCAGTGTCTAGTTTTTCAGATGGTTTTCATAAGTCAGTCCCAATTATTTAAATTATATAATAGTCTGATTCTATATAATAGAACATCAAAATATCCTGAAACTTCTTCAGGTGTGAATGTCCATAGATTGTATATCCCTCCATGTAAACTATTATTATTATTATGGTAGTGTGAATTTTCCAAATAAATTGAGTTAAAAAATTAAGCATCATTGTATTTCCACAAAATTTTCTCCATACTTTAAAGGGAGTCTACCATTTCCCCCCAGATATATTCAAGTGTCACCACTGTGTTACAGAGCACATTACATTGATAAATATACTTATGCAAATGAGGCAGTTGGTGTACTGGAGGTGGGCCTTCACTTCCATGGAGCACTGCTCTTGCTGCTCAGGCCCCTACCATCTCCTACCTGTGTCCCCCATGCAGTAACATTTGACCTTCCCGCTACTATTACATCACCCATTCTACTTGAGCAGCAAGAGTACGGTGCTCTCATGGCTGAAGGCCCACCCCCATTGCACCAACTTCCTCATTTGCATAAGACTACAAAGTTGTTTTTTAACAAAGCTACAAAAGTGACATGCATAACATAGGTATGTTGTTTATCATTGTAATGTGCTCTGTAATGCTTTGGCATCATTTGCATATGTTTATCCCATATGGTGAGCGTCATGTATTAAAAGGGGTATGGACTCACAGGACAGGCATGTAATATTACCAGTCATTGGTGCGGCCCCATCTGGAATATGCAGTTCAGTTCTGGGCACCAGTTTAGAAAGGATGTCCTAGAGTTTGAAAAGGTTCAACGGGCCACAAAATTGTTAAGAGACATGGTGTACCTCAGTTATGAGAAGAGATTAAAGAAGTTAAATTTGTTTAGTCCTGAGAAGAGGTATTTGAGGGGAGACATGATAAACCTGTATAAATGGCTCATACAAGAAATTTGGGGGGAAAGCTTTTCTCTGGTGAAAAAAGGTTTAATCTCGACTGTAAGAACTGTGAATCTATGGAATAGCCTACCCCAGGAGCTATTCGCAGCAACAGCAGCTGACAGTTTCAAAACGGTTTATATGCCTTTTTACAGCAAAATATCATTGATGCTTATGGAAATATATAGAATACTTATTTCCTTCATTTGTCCCTTCCCAACTAGATGGACATACAGTGGGGAAAAAAGTATTTAGTCAGCCACCAATTGTGCAAGTTATCCCACTTAAAAAGATGAGAGAGGCCTGTAATTGACATCATAGGTAGACCTCAACTATGAGAGACAAAATGAGAAAACAAATCCAGAAAATCACATTGTCTGATTTTTAAAGAATTTATTTGCAAATTATGGTGGAAAATAAGTATTTGGTCATCTACAAACAAGCAAGATTTCTGGCTCTCACAGACCTGTAACTTCTTCTTTAAGAGGCTCCTCTGTCCTCCACTCATTACCTGTAGTAATGGCACCTGTTTGACATTGTTATCAGTATAAAAGACACCTGTCCACAACCTCAAACAGTCACACTCCAAACTCCACTATGGTGAAGACCAAAGAGCTGTGGAAGGACACCAGAAACAGAATTGTAGACCTGCACCAGGCTGGGAAGACTGAATCTGCAATAGGCAAGCAGCTTGGTGTGAAGAAATCAACTGTGGGAGCAATAATTAGAAAATGGAAGACATGCAAGACCACTGATAATCTCCCTCGATCAGGCGCTCCACGCAAGATCTCACCCCGTGGGGTCAAAATGATCACAAGAACGGTGAGCAAAAATCCCAGAACCACACGGGGGGGACCTAGTGACAGCCCAAAACATCAATGCTCTAGAGGTGATCTGCATGGAGGAATGGGCCAACATACCAGCAACAGTTTGCAAATACTATAATTTGCAAATAAATTCTTAAAAAATCAGACTATGTGATTTTCTGGATTTGTTTTCTCATTTTGTCTCTCATAGTTGAGGTCTACCTATGATGTCAATTACAGGCCTCTCTCATCTTTTTAAGTGGGAGAACTTGCACAATTGGTGGCTGACTAAATACTTTTTTTTCCCCACTGTATGTCTTTTTTTTTTAACCATACTATCAAACTATGTAAATAACAGCCCCTACAACAGCATATAACTGATTTAAAAGCAGCCATGGTGGTTGTAGACTCCATGTAATAAAGTATATTATAAGAATGTTTCCAAAACTCCCCTTAACGCAACATTAAATAATTATTGAAATGATAGGGCTACTTCACGCTTTCATTTATGGGACATGCTAACCTCCTACAGATGATATCTTTCCCCCATCTTCTCTAATTATTTAATGTTTTGCCTCTCCATCTACAGCCACAGGACTAGAAGACAATTACCGCTCTCTTGTGATCTTTTATATGGCAGGGCAGGCCCCACATAGGGCTCAATCTTTTACTGCAGCCCAGTGGCGTAACTAGGAATGACTAGGCCCCAAGGCGAACATTTGACATGCCCCCCCCCGACAACCGCACAAACCGCATTCCTGCACACACTATTATGCCCCATAGTGGCCACTACACACACTATTATGCCCCATAGTGGCCCCTGCACACATTATTATGGCCCATAGTGGCCCCTGCACACAGTATTATGCCCCATGGTGGTTCTTACACACAGTTTTACGCCTCATTGTGGACCACCCATGAACAATTATTATACAGTGGGGTCTGAAAAGACCCCAGCGTATAATAACTCACCACCTCCGCTTCCGCAGAATGGGAAGCGCAGGTGGCCGTGAGCAGGAGCGGGGATCGGTGAGTAAATAGGGCCCGTTACCTGCTGGGGTTACTCTGCAAAATGACATGACACCAAAAACTATTCCAGCAAAATCTACCCTCCAAAAGCCAAATAGCGCACTTTCCATTAAGAGCCCCTCCATATACCCATACAGCAGTTTACAACCACATATGGGGTATTTCCATGTTCAGGAGAAATTGTGTAACGAACTTTGGTGAGCTTTTTCTCCTTTATCCTCTTGTTCTCCTTTAACCTGTTGTGTAAAATTTGGAGTTAAATTGATAGTTTATTAAAAAAAAAAAAAGCAATTTTTAATTTTCACGTCCCAATGCTAATAAAATCTGTGAAACAGCTGTAGGGTCAAATTGCTCATAATATTCCTTGATATGAGCAATGTGAGGGGTGTAATTTCCAAAAACGGGTCACTTTTGTTTCCATTGTATTGGTACTGTAGGTGCTCTGCAAATGCAATATAACATCCAAAAACTGTTCTAGAAAAAATCTTCCCTTCAAAAGCCAAATAGCGCCCTTTCCATTCCAAGACCTGCCAGATTATGACCACATGTGAGATATTGCCATGTTCATGAGCAACTGTGGGATGCTTTTTTTCCTTGTGAAAATGAAAACTTTAAGGATAAAGTGACGTTTTAGTAATTTTTCATTTACAGATCTCATTATTAATAAAATCTGTGAAACAGCTGTGGGGCCAAAATGCTCACTATACCCCTTGATAAATTCTGTGAGGGGTGTAGTTTCCAAAATGCAGTCACTTTTGGAGGGTTTCTATTGTATTGGTACTCTAGGGGCTCTGCAAATAAAGACATGGCACCTGAAAACTATTCCAGCAAAATCTACTTTTCAAACACCCAGTATCGCTCTTTCCCTTCCGTGCACTGCCATGTGCCTAAACATAACTTTACATCCACATGTGGGGTATTTCTGTGCTCGGGAGAAATTGCATAACAAACTGTGAGATGAATTTTCTCCTTTAATCCCTTGTAAATGTGTTAATTTTAAGGTTAAATAAATATTATTGAAAAAAATGAAATGTCTAAATTTCACCTCCATATTGTTTTCATTCCCATGAAATGTTTAAAGTATTAACAAACTTCCCAAATGCTGTTCTAAAATGTACAGTTTTGAAAATGTGGTGATTTATGGGGGTTTCTAATACATGGGCCTTTATAATCCCATAATCCCAAACTGAAGTGGTCCCTTAAAAAAAATTAGTTTGGGGAATTTTCTTGTTAATCTGGAAAATCGTTGTTACACTCATGGCTGGCTCCAGGTTTGTGTGGGCCCTTGAACGAGTCTAAGTGGGCCCCTTTTAGAGGAACTCAAGGGGCGTAACTAGCAAAGACTGGGCCCCATAGCAAACTTTTGTCTTGGGTCCCCCCACCTCCACATGGCATAGCGCCCCTTTTCATGGCTCCTACAAGGTATAATTCCCCATTTGCACACAGTATAATGTCCCACAGTGGCCTCTAGACAGTATAATGTCCCATAGCAGTCCCTACACACAGTACAATGTCCCATAGTGGCTCCTGCACACAGTATAATGTCCCATAGCGGCCCTGCACACAGTATTATGTCCCATAGTGGCCCCTATGGTGTTCCTTGTAAATATTGTAAAATATTTGGGTTCGGCAGAACCCGAAACTTTTGGGGCTCACCACTAATGAACTATTATTAGTGTAATGATCGGAAGCCCAGGGAAGGAGATCAAATTTAAAAAACAGTGTTACTCACCTCTCCCTATGACGTCACTAAAGTGGCCTGAAAACAGCAGGGAGTCGTGTCGGAGCCCAGGAGAGGTAGGTAACACTAGTTGTTATTTTTCCTCACCTACTTGGGGCCTCCAGTCATTATACTCTGGGGTCTGTAGAGACCCCCAAGTATAATTATAGCAGTTTTGGTTCAGACGGATGTGGACCTAACGGAGCCGCCAGGGGAACCTCGCGAGTCGAATCTTGAAGGATTCACCCAACAAAGAACCTTGCCATGGGCTCTATTTAACAGTGCCTGCTTCTGGCCATGGCCGCCATTGCTTCCATTTCAGTCCTCCATGAGGCCTCGTGCGTCCCATATCACATCGCTGTTTCGCTGTTAGCATCAGTGACGTGATATGGGAAGGTCGGGATTCCCTGAAGGGCTGAATTGGAAGCGAAGGTGCCAAGACCAGGAGTGGGGATCGGTAAGTAAATAGGCCCGTTACAGCAGGTAACAACACAGAAATTGCCTATTTTCATCATTATAATCTAACCTTGTAACTGTTGTTGGAGCAAGGAAGTCTACTGAAGGTGAGTGTTTGTTGGGCGAACCTTGCAAGATTTGTCCTGTGAATATTCACTAAGTTTGCCCGGCAGTTTTGTTTGGATCAAACATGTCCAAACCAGATCAGACCCCAGAGTATAATTAGCGGAAGCCAAGCAGGAGTGAGTAAACATAACAGTGTTACCAATCTATTCTGGACTCCAGTGCAGGTCCTGGTCTTCTTCTGGTCTCCTGACATCATTGAGGTGGCCGGAAGAGGTCCAAAGAGAACAGGAACCCACGGCAGAGCCCTAGGATATGAATAACACTGTTTGCTATGTTTACTCACCTCCCCTGGGCCTCCAGTTATGATACTCTACAGATAAGCCTTTATCACATTCGTTTTAATCTTAGTAAAGCACTCGCAGAGCAAATCAGAATTTTCATGGGCTGAAAAGATGGAGGTAGGTATAGAAGCAAATAGATAAGCAAATTCTATACTGATGTCCGTGATTTTGGAATAAAATTTCCACATATGATTGGTGTTGAGCTATGAAGCTATGAAGAGTATGCATTTTAGTCTTTTTATTACAATGATTTTGACAGTGCCGATTAAAGTGGAATATATATTTGTATTGGATAAATGTAACATTGTCACTTCGCTGATGTAACAATTGCTTGTGTCCCTGGTGTGTACATTGTTATTATTAGGCTTGTAGAGACAAGGTATACCATATTTTTCTCCCTTATTTCTATAGCTCAGTGTAATGCTGCTTTAGAGTTCATAAAAATACTACAAAACATCACTTGTTCAGTCTTTACATTTCAATCTTTCTTGTCTCCAGGATATGCCATAAATGCTAATAGGTGGGAGTCAACTCAAAATTGTCTTCTCAGTTATGAATTAATCAAAGTGTTTATTACAGGCTTCTTCCCATCATGTAAAGTTATAGCATATCGCCAGAATATACATGGCTGTATTTACCTCTAGGTCTTGGAGGGACAATGTCTAGGGCATTGCCTTGCAGGGGGCTTGATCCAGCTGTTAGTGACAAAAACTACACCTTTTTATGACCCAGTTCCTGTCTTCTGCTGGGCTATTAAACTTACATTTTTTTCGAGGAAAGTGGAATGAGGTATGATTATGTGTATTTGTAAATGAAGACACACTGCAGTGTTTCTGCAACATGGTGAGCCAAGTATAAAATAAAATTTAACTTTTATTGCATAATCATGAAAAGATTATGGATATGAGTTAGTTTCTGTATAAACAGTAGAAAACTCAAAATAAGAAGTGAAACATCTTTCTACACAAATTTGAATATAAAGAAAATTATTATATAGAAACTAACTCATATCCAATCATATTTTAATACCTAGTCACGTGATTCCTATTGTGTGACCGAGTACCTTCTCACCATGCAGTGTATTGAATTTACACGCATGCGCAGTTTATACATAAAACAGTCAGTGGCCATTTTTGTTAAGGGCAGGATAGGTGTTTAGTACCCCCTCCCTTTTTCTTTGTCGGTGGTTTTGTTTATCTATATGGGGAATGAGTTTAATTAATATAGTTTCAACTTATTGAAATGTAATTGCTGCTTCTTGACTAATTGTAGAAGTCAGTTCCTTCTCTTCTTTCTTGGCAGTGTATTTTGTTTCACGCATGCGCTAGTTGTTTTTAAACTAGCAGTTGTTCCTGTCAGAGGAAAGATAGGTACCTGATGTGTGTACCATAATTATGTAACTATATATTTTAATAATATATTTTTTGTGACTGATATTAGTAGTTACTACCCATGCATTTTCATGATCCTATTAGGATGCTAGCATCTTACAGGTAGGACAATATTCATATTCATTCACATATATGATTTTTTTATATACTGTAATAGATGTGATATTAATAATAGATTGCATGATGAGATTCTATATGGACATAATTTTCATTATTATTGCATGTATCAGATGCAGGATACTGTATATACAGTATACATGTGTATTTGTTGTCGTTTTCTGTTGCTTTCATATGTCTCTCTGTCCTGCGTCACTCTAATGAATTTAAGTTGATATGATACAGGTGTTCTTGACTAGACACAATTGTTTTAAATTGTATGTGGTGACCATTTGATTTTATGCTATGACTAAGGGGATCATCTCCCCGAAACGCCTAAGCAAATCTTTCCTCTATCTTACATTTGGAGATTTTTCTCCTTTTTTATAATCTTTTCATGATTATGCAATAAAAGTTAAATTTTATTTTTATACCTGGCTCACCGTGTTGCTGGACTACCACCTGTTTTTTTTTGGATGTGACTTGTCACCTCGAACCAAAGAGGTTTTTTGGTTCGTGCATCAGGAGCTATGGAAAGACTTTGCCTTGCAAATTTAGGATTACCGTGAGTGGGCTGTGTATTTTTTCCTTTTTTTTTTTTCCAATGTTTCTGCCCATCACGTACTATAAGCTGCCTTGCAACCTTCGAAAGTTCCTCCCATCTAGGACATCTGACAGTCTGTTCCCCATCACCCTGTGGACTTCTGGCTGTCCAGCCTAGCAGAATTGTGAATACACTGTGCTCCTCAGTAGTTTGCAGGCAATGCTGGGCATAACATCTTCTTGCTATGGACCAAGAAGAAG
Source organism: Leptodactylus fallax (assembly GCA_947044405.1). Lineage (NCBI taxonomy): Eukaryota > Metazoa > Chordata > Amphibia > Anura > Leptodactylidae > Leptodactylus > Leptodactylus fallax. Next base: position 2,031,655 of record CAMRHE010000148.1, on the reverse strand, counting down.
GGGAAGCTATCTATTATATACTCACCCTGAACTTGGCCTCTGCCAAGAAGCACATTTGGGGAGTCACCAGAAAGTCTTACTTAGCTCATATTCTAGGTAACACTGACTTTTCCCAAGGCTTCCCCTAATTGTTCTGTGAGCTAGCAATATCAAAACATTGCAGCCTCACTTCACTAGGTCTTTGGTCACCTGAACCCATTATTCCTGCAAGTTATCCCTTAAGTATGTTCACAAGGGAATTTAAAGTTACATTTTTCTGCTTGACCAAATTCAGCTGCAGAATATGTGAATTTGCAAATTCCACTCCAGCCAGGCAGAATTTTTCTGTCTCCCATTCGCTTCAATGGAAGTTATCAGACGGAATCCGCCTGATGATTGAGAATGACACTTCCCTAACGTCCCACCAGCAGCACAATATTGGGGTATTTCTGCCCCTGTGTGCTGGTAGGACATAATGGAATTTTTAATGAACAACAAATAGTTAACCGTAACCCCTCCCTCTTCTCAATATAAGGAAGGAAGTACCAACCCCCCAGTGTGTTTTTTTCTGTCCTGTGTTGGTGGGACAGTTGGAGGGAAGGTTATACCTTCCCTATAGTGAGGTTATTCAGATTTCTGGATGACTTCCCCCTCCTCTCACCTGTTTGAGTTTGTTTTGTCTATACTCCTGTGAGGACTCTTTTCTGCCTTTGGTTCCTGCTGGAACAAAATTCAAAGGTTAAAACTGCTTGTCTGTCTTTCCTGCCTCTGCTGCTTAGTCTGCTTAGCTGCAGGGAAAGGCCTCTTTTCAGCTGTTGCTTATAATCGGTGAGTGTCCATACTGAACCCTTTGTGGCTATGTAAGCCTTGCATTCCTTGTTTTATTGCGATGCACGGCGTTTCTTGCTACTTCTCTCCAGCTCCCGTGTGTGGGGGCGCCGGAGTCAAGAGTACGCTGGCTTGCATGTGTGATGACATCTTTGAACCTCCTTCAGGTGAGCTACTAGGTAATGTTTTTTTATCTTACCTTCCACCATTTATTTTATAAAATCTGCGGGGTAGCTTGTTTTTCTCAAAAAAAAAAAAAAGAGAAATAAAGGACTTTTATTTTCTGTGTAACCTGTCTCAGGTATTGAGAGAGTCTTTGCTCTCCATTTCTTATATATGTCTGCTGCTTCCTTTCCTCTGCCTCTTTGTTGTTTGGCACAGAGTGTGCATGCTGGGCATTCTCGTTCAACAGACTTGTACTGTTGCGGTTTTTTCTAGCTTTCTTGCTATTTACTCTTACACTTGCGGTAAGATATCTTCCTCTGCGTCTGGTGGTAATGAATCCTCCAGGTAAGTCTGTGTCTAGGCACAAACATCTAAACTGTCGCTCCTGTAAAATTCCCTTGCCTGAAGTTTACAAATTCAATACATGCTGCCAGTGCTGCTTGGGCAGCCCTGTGGCTCAGTGATTGACACTGCAGCCTTACAGCGGTGGAGTCCTGGGTTTGAATCCTGCCAGGGGCAACATCTGCGGAGAGTTTGTGTGTTTGCGTGGGTGTACTCCAGTTTTCCTCCCACACTCAAAGGCTTACTGGTGGGGGGTATGGATTGTGAACCCTATATGGAACAGTGACTGTCTGTGGAGAGCTGTGGAATAGGATGGTGCTTCTGTCATACGATCTGATGAGGTATTCCGGATCATAGAGGAAGCTAATTCTTCATCTGAGGATTCAGATACGAATATAAAAAAACCGCTTTTTCCTCTGGAGAAAATTCAGAAATTACGGAAGTCCATCAGGTTAAGGGACCATGATGTTGACCTTGGGGAAGCCTCTAGTTCCACCACTAGGGGAGAAGAGCTGCGTGTTATCCAAGAGGTTCAAGACACTTTTCCCAATAGCTGAGGACCAGTTGGGTCCAACACCTAAGCTTGTCATGGCAGTCGCCAAATTGTCCAGGCGAACACTTGTACCCTCTGAGGACGGGTCTAGCCTTCAGGACCCCATGGACCACCAGGCAGAGTGCTCCCTAAGGAAAGCGTATATGCCTTTCTCTGCACAGTGTTTGATTGCTATTGCTACTAGTGAGGTAGCTAAGAAGTTGTGCTCCAGCCTCTCTTCATTAAAAAGACATATTGATTTGGGGGTTGTTGTCCTCTTTGAAGGGTATAGTCCTTGAGGCGGATTACCTCAATGAAACCTCTTCTCCAGGTGAAGTTAGCTGCCAAGTCTAGGGCCTTGACTTCTGCTGCCCCGTCACACCCTATGGTTAAAACCTTGGAGGGCGGATTATGCCTCAAAATTTACTATTTGCAGGCAGAACACAATACAAGGACTAGTGGGAAAGGAAGGAAAGTCCTTCCACAGTCCTTCTGTGGACAGGGCAGACAGTGTCATAGAGGACAGTCTCCTCAAAGACCGCCACCTGCAAGAGGTCACGTGTGGACGTTCTAGGTTCCTGAGAGGGAACCCCGTCTTTTTTTCCGTGATGACAGGAAAAAGAGAAAGCCAAATTTCTGACTATTACCTTCTCCTTCCCTCCAAGACATAAGTTCCTGTGGGGATAACAGATCATTGGTCTTGGAGATAATCAGGTCTGGTTTCGGCATAGTTTTTTCTGTGCCTCCCCAGGACAGTGTTATACACACCTCTCGCCTCCCTGCTGTCCATCACATCGTCAAGGGTCTGGAATTTATTCCTCAGTGTTTCTGGTTCCAAAACCTTCACAAGACTGGTTGATGATGATAGACCAACGATACCTCAGCAGAGCTATCTCGGGAAAAATTTCCGTATGGTAACGTCTGTGATATCCTTTCTCCAGCAAGGAGATTTCATGGCCACTCTGAATCTAAAGGACGTGCACCTCCACGTCCCTATTCTTCCTGATCACAGGAAATACCTAAGAATTGCAGTGGTTGTAGAAGATCGACTGAAGACACCTCCAATTCACCACACTTCCAGTCGAGATAACATCAGCACCCTATGTATTAACCAAGGTGGTATCCACGGAAGCTGAGTCACAGAATCCAGAGGTTCACGTGTGTTCCTTATCTGGAAGACTGGCTGTTAAAAGTCTCTCAAGAGAAGGCCTACTACAGCATCTATTCATCACGATGAATTTCCTCCAACAAATTGGGGTGGATTATAAATTGGGGAAAGTCCCAAATATTACCAGCAACCCAGAAAACATTTCTAGGCTTCATATTTGATTCAGGCCTAATGAAAATATCTCTTCCTCCCTCCAGAAGGGAAAGAATCATCAAGGCCGCAAAATTCCTGCTGGCATCTCAGCCAATCACCATCAGGACAGGCATAAAGTTTTGGGATTGATGTTATCAGCTGCAGAAGCAGTCCCTTGGGAAGTCTTGTTGGCCTGGAATCACAAAACCAGCAGTCTAGACAGTTTTTTCCTGTCTCAGGAATCCCGCTCGTCCCTCAAGTGGTGGATTTGGCTAAAAAACGGGAAGTCCACGGTCCAGCCTCGCTGGACCCTGTTGACTACAGAAGCATCACTCACAGGTTGGGGAGCCCACCTGAACGACTTTCCGGCCCAAGGGCATAGGAATTCCCTCGAGAAGATGATATCATCCAATTGGAGAGAACTCCGAGCAGTTCGACTGGCACTGTTTCACTTTGCCGACCAGTTGAAGGACAAGGCAGTCCGTGTAAGATCAGACAATATGACAACCGTCCTTTATTTAAACAAACAGGGAGGAACTCGGTCACAACCTCTTCTAAGCGAAGTGGGGAAGATCTTGAGTTGGGCAGAGAAGAACTTAACCATTTTTCTGCCGTACATATCCGAGGGTCACTCAGTGTGGTGGCGGATTAATTGAGTCGTGGCATCACTGTTCCAGGGGAATGGTCTCTCCATCCAGAAGTCTTTCAAGCTATCACCCTGAAATGGGGTCATCCAGAGATAGACCTGATGGCAAGCAGACTCAATGCCAAGGTAGAGAAGTTCTGCTCTATACAAGGAGGACAATCCCTTGGCTGTGGATGCCCTGTCCATCCCTTGAAGGTTCAGGCTGGCATACATATTCCCTCCAATCTCCATGATACCAAGGGGTATTGATGAGAATCAGACAAGACCAAGTCTCTGTAATCGCCATCATTCCAGTCTGCCAAAGAGAGCTTGATTTTTCCCATCTCATTCAAATGAGTCACGGGATATATTAGAGGCTTTCCCAGATTCAGAACCTGGTGTGTCAAGGTCCCAGGCTCTGCCAGGATCTGAAATCCTTCAATCTGACAGCCTGAGGATTGACCTGTCCCTATTAAGGGACTCTCAGGAGCTGTCTTAAGCACTCTGTCTCTCGCTAGAGCAGAGTCTACAAATAAAAATTACGCCTGGATCCGAATCATCTTCATCTCTTGGGAAACAGGTAGAGGAATTGAGAGCTTGGGTCCTTCCATTCCAAAGATGCTGGAATTCCTTCAGGACAGCTTGGACAAGGGCCTTAACCCTTTCACTTGAAAGCTTAGGCTACTGCCCTGTCAACCTGCTTAGATAAGCAGCTATCTGCAGACCCGCTGGTTAAAAGATATTTTAAGGGTGCATTCAGGCTTAGTTCGCCTGTTACCCACCCAGTCCCTCAATGGGATTTATCTACTGTTCTTAAGGGGTTATGTGATTCCCCCCTTGGAGCCTCTAGAAGAGGTTGAGATTAAATTTCTCACACTAAAGACAGTGTTCCTTTTGGCCATAACCTCAGCTTAGAGAGTTGGTGAGTACAACTAAGATTTATGCCAGGGTTCCTCCCTAAGGTACCCTCATATTCTAAACTAAACCAGGTTATCTCATTACCAGTTTTTCTATCCCAGTCCATCATCTCCGGAGGAAGTTAAACTTCACTCCCTGGATGTGGCCAGATGCCTCGGAATTTATATTCAGAGATCTCGGCCTTTTTAACGGTCAGATAATTTTTTTTTCTATCATTTGCTGGAAAAAATAATGGGCTCAAGGCCTCTAAAGCCTCCTTGGAACAATGAAGCCATAAAATTGGCTTTCACTTCACAGGGATTAGACCCCCCTGAGTTTGTTCGAGCTCATTCTACAAGAGCCATTTCTATCTTTTGGGTGGAAAGAAGCTCTGTTCCTTGGGAACAAATTTGTTCGTCAGCTTCTTGGAGCTCTCTCCATACCTTTGTTAATCATTACAGATTTAAAACCCGGGGTACGGAGGCCACTTCTGTTGGCCATTCCGTGTTAAATTCTATTCAAGAGGGCCCTCCCTAGGGTTCTGCTTGCTAGATCCCCAATATTGTGCTGCTGGTGGGATGTTAGGGAAGTATAGATTATGATGTTAATCTGTTTTCCCTTAGTCCCAACAGCAGCACAAGGCTCCCTCCCTATGTGTTATGTATTTGTCTTTATAATTACACTCTGGGGGGTTGGTACTTCCTTCCTTATATTGAGAAGGGGGAGAGGTTACGGTTAACTATTTGATGTTCATTAAAAATTTCATTCTGTCCTACCAGCACAGAGGGGCAGAAATACCCCAATATTGTGCTACTGTTGGGACTAAGGGAAAACAGATTAACATCATAATCTATACTTATTTCTTTTTTTGCTAGCTGAAAAAAAACTGCATCTGCCACCCATTGAAATGAATGAGAGGCAGATTTCAGGTGGAATTTGGAACTGATTTTTAGGAGGAATCTGCTTCAAATTTATGGTCAGCACGGTGGCTCAGTGGTTAGCACTGCAACCTTGCAGCACTGGAGTTCTGGATTCGAAGACATACTGATAGGGAATATACAGTGCTGGCCAAAAGTATTGGCACCCCTGCAATTCTGTCAGATAATACTCAATTTCTTCCAGAAAATGATTGCAATCACAAATGCTTTGGTAATAATATCTTCATTTATTTTGCTTGCAATGAAAAAACACAAAAGAGAATGAAAAAAAAGTCAAATCATTGATCATTTTACACAAAACTCCAAAAATGGGCCGGACAAAAGTATTGGCACCCTCAGCCTAATACTTGGTAGCACAACCTTTAGACAAAATAACTGCGAACAACCGCTTCCGGTAACCATCAATGAGTTTCTTACAATGCTCTGCTGGAATTTTAGACCATTCTTCTTTGGCAAATTTCTCCAGGTCCCTGCGATTTGAAGGGTGCCTTCTCCAAACTGCCATTTTGAGATCTCTCCACAGGTGTTCTATGGGATTCAGGTCTGGACTCATTGCTGGCCATTTTAGAAGTCTCCAGTGCTTTCTCTCAAACCATTTTCTAGTGCTTTTTGAAGTGTGTTTTGGGTCATTGTCCTGCTGGAAGACCCATGACCTCTGAGGGACACCCAGCTTTCTCACGTTGGGCCCTACATTATGCTGCAAAATTTGTTGGTAGTCTTCAGACTTCATAATGCCATGCACACGGTCAAGCAGTCCAGTGCCAGAGGCAGCAAAGCAACCCCAAAACATCAGGGAACCTCCGCCATGTTTGACTGTAGGGACCGTGTTCTTTTCTTTGAAGGCCTCTTTTTTTTTTCCTGTAAACTCTATGTTGATGCCTTTTCCCAAAAAGCTCTACTTTTGTCTCATCTGACCAGAGAACATTCTTCCAAAAAGTTTTTGGCTTTCTCAGGTAAGTTTTGGCAAACTCCAGCCTGGCTTTTTTATGTCTCTGGGTCAGAAGTGGGGTCTTCCTGGGTATCCTACCATAGAGTCCCTTTTCATTCAGACGCCGACGGATAGTACGGGTTGACACTGTTGTACCCTCGGACTGCAGGGCAGCTAGAACTTGTTTGGATGTTAGTCGAGGTTCTTTAGCCACAATCCGCACAATCTTTCATTGAAATCTCTCGTCAATTTTTCTTTTCCGTCCACATCTAGGGAGGTTAGCCACAGTGCCATGGGCTTTAAACTTCTTGATGACACTGCGCACGGTAGACACAGGAACATTCAGGTCTTTGGAGATGGACTTGTAGCCTTGAGATTGCTCATGCTTCCTCACAATTTTGCTTCTCAAGTCCTCAGACAGTTCTTTGATCTTCTTTCTTTTCTCCATGCTCAATGTGGTACACACAAGGACACAGGACAGAGGTTGAGTCAACTTTAATCCATTTCAACTGGCTGCAAGTGTGATTTAGTTATTGCCACCACCTGTTATGTGCCACAGGTAAGTAACAGGTGCTGTTAATTACACAAATTAGAGAAGCATCATATGATTTTTCAAAGGGTGCCAATACTTTTGTCCACCCCCTTTTTTATGTTTGGTGTGGAATTATATCCAATTTGGCTTTTTGACAATTCTTTTTGTGGTTTTTCATTAACAACAAATTAAATGAAGATATTGTTACCAAAGCATTTGTGATTGCAATAATTTTCTGGAAGAAATTGAGTATTATCTGACAGAATTGCAGGGTTGCCAATACTTTTGGCCAGCACTGTAGATTGTGAGCCTTATATGGGACAGTGACTGACAATGTCTGTAAAGTGCTGTGGAATATGATGGCGCTATAGAAGTAAGAATAATAAAATAATAATGTATCCTTAATCACACCTCTCTAGGTATAGTATTTTTCCTCAGCAGAAAAATGCATACACATATGGTGCAGTACAACTATACCACACGCACAATGACACATACTGTGGGGAGGATTGGCTCGGTGGTAGCAGCAGCAGGCCCAGACAGTCACAAACAGGTCAGGTATCAACAGGTTGTACCCTGTACGTTTATTTTCAAAAACAGCAAAACAAAATAAGCCTTAACAGTCAGGCAAAAAATAACAGAAATCCTGCTCGTCTGAGCAACTAACTAAACAAAGAAGTTCTACCTATACGTGTGGCTTGCTCCAGCCACATAGTCAATACACAGGGCAACAACACAAGCAAATGTTCACTCTGGTCTCTCACCAGTTGTCAGGGTCTTAGGACAGAACCTGGCTCCTCCTCTCCCCCAGGAACTGCCCACGACTGAGAATTTAGCAACCTTTTATAGGCCTTTGATGAGGCCAAGCTCCCACCTGTGTTCCCTAGTAAGACAAGAAGCAATTAACAAAATGATTTCTCACAACTGAGGTTTTGTTACCTGTGTTGTAAACCCACTTACCACACATATGTGAGGAATCTGGGTGAGACATAGCGACCCTCCAGAACCTTACCAGTCACTTTCTCACAATACATAAGCAATATTATTACATGGCAGAAATGAGTGGATTATAGGGAGTCTAATAATGCTGCCCAGTGACCCATAAAGGTCAACTTTAGATGATAATAAGATTAACAGTTTTATTCAAATAAGTATATAGAATAGCAAATACAAAAATACAGTGTATAAAAGTACAATTATATAAAAATATAGGCTAAAATAACTTTTCCTGTAAAAGGGATCAGATACAATACAGAGTGTTCACTAATACTTGTATGTCAAAGTTCACAAGAAACAAAAATATAGGATAAGCTAAATAAACGAATACATAAAATGAAAGGGGTTGTGCAAATATGGACACTTATCCCCTATCCCCAAGATTGCAATATAGACTCATAATAATTGATTGTATGCTAAATTTTATGTATACATTAATTTTGCTTATCCAGTCTTTTTGTTTCCTGTAATTTTAATGTTTTGGTGAGACATGCAGTATTTCACCCCTTTTACAGAAACCTTTATAATTTTTTTCAAATATATATATATATATATATACAGTACAGACCAAAAGTTTGGACACACCTTCTCATTCCAAGAGTTTTCTGTATTTTCATGACTATAAAAATTGTAGATTCACACTGAAGGCATCAAAACTATGAATTAACACATGTGGAATTATATACTTAACAAAAAAGTGTGAAACAACTGAAAATATGTTTTATATTATAGGTTCTTCAAAGTAGCCACCTTTTGCTTTGATTACTGCTTTGCACACTCTTGGCATTCTCTTGATGAGCTTCAAGAGGTAGTCACCTGAAATGGTTTTCACTTCACAGGTGTGCCCTGTCAGGTTTAATAAGTGGGATTTCTTGCCTTATAAATGGGGTTGGGACCATCAGTTGTGTTGTTCAGAAGTCAGGTGGATACACAGCTGATAGTCCTACTGAATGGAGTGTTAGTGGGGAAAAAAAGTATTTAGTCAGCCACCAATTGTGCAAGTTCTCCCACTTAAAAAGATGAGAGAGGCCTGTAATTGACATCATAGGTAGACCTCAACTATGAGAGACAAAATGAGAAAACATATCTAGAAAATCACATTGTCTGATTTTTTAAGAATTTATTTGCAAATTTTGGTGGAAAATAAGTATTTGGTTTCCTACAAACAAGCAAGATTTCTGGCTCTCACAGACCTGTATCTTCTTCTTTAAGATGCTCCTCTGTCCTCCACTCATTACCTGTAGTAATGGCACCTGTTTGACATTGTTATCAGTATAAAAGACACCTGTCCACAACCTCAAAGAGTCACACTCCAAACTCCACTATTCTGAAGACCAAAGAGCTGTGAAAGGACACCAGAAACAAAAAATTGTAGACCTGCACCAGGCTGGGAAGACTGAATCTGCAATAGGCAAGCAGCTTGGTGTGAAGAAATCAACTGTGGGAGCAATAATTAGAAAATGGAAGACATACAAGACCACTGATAATCTCCCTCGATCAGGGGCTCCATGCAAGATCTCACCCCGTGGGGTCAAAATGATCACAAGAACAGTGAGAAAATATCCCAGAACCACATGGGGGTACCTAGTGAATGACCTGCAGAAAGCTGGGACTAACGTAACAAAGGCTACTGTCAGTAACACACTACGCCACCAGGGACTCAGGTCCTATAGTGCCAGACGTGTCCCCCTGCTTAAGCCAGTACATATCCGGGCCTGTCTGAAGTTTGCTAGAGAGCACTTGGATGTTCCAGAAGAGTATTGGGAGAATGTCATATGGTCAGATGAAACCAAAGTAGAACTGTTTGGTAGAAACACAACTCGTCGTGTTTGGAGTGCTGAGTTGCATCCAAAGAACACCATACCTACTGTGGAGCATGGGGGTGGCAACATCAGCTTTGGGGCTATTTCTCTGCAAAGGGACCCGGACGACTGATCCGTGTACATGAAAGAATGAATGGGGCCATGTATTGTGAGATTTTGAGTGCAAACCTCCTTCCATCAGCAAGTGCATTGAAGATGAAACGTGGCTGGGTCTTTCAGCATGACAATGATTCCAAGCCAGGGCAACGAAGGAGTGGCTTCTTAAGAAGCATTTCAAGGTCCTGGAGTGGCCTAGCTAGTCTCCAGATCTCAAACCCATAGAAAACCTTTGGAGGGAGTTGAAAGTCCGTGTTGCCCACCGACAGCCCCAAAACATCACTGCCCTAGAGGAGATCTGCATGGAGGAATGGGCCAACATACCAGCAACAGTGTGTGCCAACCTTGTGAAGGCTTACAGAAAATGTTTGACCTCTGTCATTGCCAACAAAGGATATATAACAAAGTATTGAGATGAACTTTTGTTATTGACCAAATACTTATTTTCCACCATAATTTGCAAATAAATTCTTTAAAAATCAGACAATGTGATTTTTCTGGATTTGTTTTCTCATTTTGTCTCTCATAGTTGAGGTCTACCTATGATGTCAATTACAGGCCTCTCTCATCTTTTTAAGTGGGAGAACTTGCACAATTGGTGGCTGACTAAATACTTTTTTTTCCCCACTGTATATATTAAATTTAGTTTTAAATGGTCAGGCTAAGGCCCCACATTGCAGAAAAGATGCTTTTTTGTTGTTAATTTTGCTGTGTTTTTTTTTAGCCAAACCCAGGACTGTCTACAAATGAAATGGGAAATATAAAGGAAGCACTTAGACATCTCCTTTCTGCTTAATCCACTCTTGGATTTGGCTCAAAAATCCACAGCAAAATCTGCAACAAAACAAAAAAGCCGCTTTTCCATCTAAGATGGTCCTGGAACCTAATGTGGTTCGGTGAAGAAACTGAGAGAAAATGAGAATCAGAGGTTGATGGTCTGTATACTTAAAATCCAGGAAAGCTAGATTGGTTTGTGTTGCCTACCAGTCTGTCACCAAGAATGCCAGCAAAAGCACTTATTATCATCTACCACCCTGTTCGATTTTTTTTTTTTTTTTCTCCTACTGAATAGAAATAGGCAAACCGATTCATTCCGAGTGTTAGTTTTTTAAGGAAACAAATAATTGGCAATTCATCTTGGATGAACTAAAATGACCCCCGCGACATGCATTGCGGTAAATTATTATATTCTGGTGGTCTCATCAGGAGGCCCAAGGGCGGTGAAAAAAAAACATTTATACTCGCCTTCCCCTACCTCTTTTGGGCTTCCTCTCCTGGTGACGTCATGCATCTGGGGTCACTGTGGAGGCCTGTGATTGGGCTAAAGTGGAAAGATGGGCATGCCAAGGGTCATGATGCTTGGCAAGCCCATGTGACCACTGAGGTCCAATCACAAGCCTCAGCAGTGACCCAGGGTGCATGATGTCACTGAGAAGACTGAGAGAGAGCGTCGGATGCCGCAAGGAGACCCAAAAGGGGTGAGGGAAGGTGTGTATAAGTTTTTTATTTTTTAAACCTCCTCTGGACCCTTTGTCCCCAATGATCACCATGGATTGCTTGATTTAGCCGAAGGCCCCACGTAGCGGGCCGCAATGAAAAAGCGATGTGGTAAAAACCGTGGCCACAACAGTTTTGGAAATCACAGCATTACTGAATTTCCCCATTGTGGGACTATTAAAGGACTATTATTATTATTATTATTATTATTATTATTATTTATTTCCACTGCATTTATTTTTCTTCAGTGTGTGGATTGGATTCACTAGAATCCCATCCACCTTGCAGGGACTTTAAAACACTGCAGTTTTTGCCGCAGTGTTTCCGCCATTGCCAAACTGCGGTGTTTATACCACGTGGGGCCCTGGCCTTAGAGAGTTGATTTACTATATTGCACTGTGGCCAAGTCTCATGGGGCGCAAAATCAAGTCTTCATTTCGTAGGCAGAGAACTGGATAGTCCCCTTGATCCAGTCTGCAACATGACGTGCCAGACATGCTAAATTGTATCCTCAAGTATTGGTGGAATTAACCCCTCCTTGTACCTTTGCTGCAATCAATTTTCTTGAATTTTTATAAAGTTTCTGTCTCTTCTGCAGTAAGTGGGATATTTCTTTGTACAGGCTCATATTATCCACATGCCAGATCAAAAGGGGATTAGTTTGCATTGGGTGCAACAATTTTCAGAAGCTCATCATTTTGGTTCCTGCCCAAAAGTGACAGAGGAAGATTGTGCCAACACCTATGTTCCTGTGATGTTTTTTGTGAAAAAGTGGGAGGTAATTTAGATGGTAGATAGAATGTGTTGTATGACCAATTTTAATGCCCAAATATCACATGAAGGATTTAGTTATGCATATATCCCATAGCATAACTTCTGCATCGACCCTTGAGTCTTCCTTTTCCTTCTTGAAACCAGATAAAAACTCCAGAATCTAAAAGATCACAGAAAATAAGACTGTCAGGGCCTTTATTAAGAGTGGTGTAAGAAGAGCCAGTCTTAATAAAAGTGCCCCAATGTAATCATATGGCACTTTTGTGCACCCTCCAAAAATGTTGCTATGAAGACCTTATACTAAAGTCAATGGAGAACTGCAGCAACAATTCCACATAAGATCACTAACCGGTAGTTTTCGAACCACACTGTGTGAATTAGATTTAATAAAATCATGTTTACCTATTTTTCTATCCTATTTAAATTTGTGTAATATCTGACTGCCGCAATTATTTACTATAGCACAAAGACAGAGCGAAAATGCCAAGTGTGTATACATCTTCATAACACAGCAATGTGTAGGAACATATATTAAGTGTAAAAGAGCCCCAAAAATGTAAAAGCCTCTAGAGTATAAAGAACACTGGAACACAAAAATGGAAAAGCTTTTGGGAAAGTATTCCTGCATTTCCATAATGAAATCCAGCCTCAAGTTCTGCATGAAGTACAGAGTTTCTATGCTGCCATAATATGGAGATAATGTGCCTGTGTCTACACTTTGCATAAAAAGGGGCAGACATATTTACTTATCTCTTTACACAGAGTAGGCAGAGTACTGGACAACAGTATTGTCAGGAAAGACAGGCAGTGAGAAGAATGGGACTTTGACTGTGAAGAAAGATTCCCAAGTAAGTTAATGATGGACTGTGTTAATGACTGTGTCTATGGATTTGTTTGTGGTCACAGGAAGAAAAAAAAATAGAGCAAGTGACTTCTTCTATGTTTCCGAAAGAATTATACCAATTGTAATCTTGTTCTATGAGATGCAATATTTTAAGGGAAAAAACAGTATCATAGGGGAAAGTCTAAAAAGTCTGCAATGGGTTAGCCAAATTTAATATTGTACAAGTACAACTAAGCAACTAAGAGTAGTGCTAGCACAGTATGTAGTGTGTGCCATTTAGTTTTCCTTGTCGTTTTTATGATGCTTCAAATACTTTAAATAATATAGAATGGATGTAAAGTATATATTAGTAAATCGATTAATCTGTTATTTCTAACGATTATTTCTCATGATTACTTGGGAATCACTTTTATCCAATTTACGGTATGTTCAGACGGTGGAAATTTAAGAGGAATTTGAGCTAGACATCCGCCTCATATTCCTCTTCATCCCCATCCCCCAGCTTTACATGGCAGAAGGCCAAAGCTTATCTCTAGCTTTTTTTTTTCAGTGTCCTACTTTGATCTCTGCCTCCCTTTGAAAGCAATGGCAGGCAAAATCTGCCCCTAATTTTGAGGGCAAATCTGCTTCAAAATTAGCACCAGATTCCAGCAGTATACCACCAGGTACAGAGTATTGTGGAAACCTTCCAACACTGTGATGGTCCTGCATGGAGAGAGTGGCATTATGGGTCACACAGCATTTATTACTAGATACAATTAGAATAAATGAAGATAGACTGGATGGAGGTTTCAGGTAGGAGAGAAACCTAGGTGGGGAAATTAATTGTGTTTTGGGAGAGCTTTATTACTACCTTTCAGAAGAAATAGGTTGATACACCATTGTTTGCAGCTGACCTCTTGACCAGGTACACCTCTTGATGAATGATCCCCAAATCCCAGCTCCTGATGTATACCTGGGTGGCTACGAGTTCCCTCATAGTGCTCTTTACACAAGAGTGCCTGAAAGAACAAATTCCCTTTGCCTTTATGTGGGCTTCAGAAGTTTTTCTGTTTTTCCTTCTCCAATACAGTATATAGGTATAGGCTAATTTACTACAAATTGTACACCAGCTTGATTTGCCACATTATTGAGGCAACAGCTGCTCTGATCCATCAAAGGTTGTTATTTTTTGGTTACTGTTATTTTTTCCAGGCACCCCTGCTCAACTAGGACTGGAGCATTCTGTCAATGTACAAAAGTGTTTGTTACTTGCTTTAGCACTGTCTCCTCCACTTTTTATGGGGTCCTATGTCACCTAAATTGTTAACCCCCTGTTTCGTCTTATTCAGAAAATGTTAATAAAAACATTTAAATATAAATGGCAGTGGATAACTACATACTTAGTCAGTTCTTTAGTTTATATATCTTAAAAATATGTAAAGCCAAGATAATATTCACAAGCCCTAGTGATATACTGCATCTCACTAGCAGGATAAATAAGAGATACTTGAATTGACCTGCAGATGAGGACACTGTATGTGTAAATATGAACTTTCAGGATCAAAGAGGGATATGATTATGACCATTTTCATAACAGATGGGAGGGCTAGTGTATGGTGCCAAATAATTTACTAATGAAAGTGAAGCTCATAATCCAGTAATAATTTTTCTGCGACAGCTGCCATAGTAAGAAGACATTATCCAAGGTTTCTGTTGACATGAAAGAGTATATAACTTTTTTTGCTATAGCATATTGATTAGGGCATATGGATGTCACGTTGGGACCTTTCTCTATGAGCCAGGATAAAGAGTCACTCAAAAACAAATTTCGCTGAGAGAAGCTCTATGACAGTAGCTCCTACACACACCCATGAAATTGATATATTGTATGGACAACCATCTACCTCAATGAAATGGCTAACCAGACAAGACTTGAAGTGGTAAAATAAAAATAGGCATATGAAAGTACACCTAAGTGGAGATGTGCAACCCTCTCAATATTCGTTTTGTTTCGAATTTGGATGGCTTGGGACCAAGATTAATTCTAGCGAATCCCATCCCCACTTTGCGGAAAAATTCGCGCAGCGGATACACTGCGATTTCCAAAACCATTGCGGTTTTGGAAATTGCAGCATGTCAATAATACCTACAGAAACACTGGCGGTTTCCGTATTGGTATAAGGGAAGCATAAAATCTGCAGAGGAAAACTCTGTGGACTTTCTATGAAAAGCCCTGCGGGAAAAACCACAATGTTCTTTCCTGCAGCTCTTTTTTGCTGTGAGACGCTATGTGGGGCCGTAGACTAAAGCAGCTTAAAACACAGTATGTAACACTGTCAGGGCTCCTAGGAACCTATCTATCCAATTTCTAGCTCTCTAAGGCAAACACAGCCTAAGTTATGTCAAAGTGAATGTGACATGTATATCTATGGAAAATGAATGGTAAACAGTGGATACAAACTCAGAATTTAACCATACACTGCGCAGTTACTCACTTTTACAAATTTTAACATTTAAAACGTTCCAAAAATTACACTTTTTGGGAGGAAAAGATGTTTGCCTGTGGGATTTTTTATAGACAAACTTGGCAGTTATAGTGCTTAAGCAATGAATATTCTTTTCAGATTAACAACGTTCTATCACACTGTTTATTTGGTGACCAGAGCATAAAAAATCCCATGAAATTACAAGAGGTTTTTTTTTTAATTAATGTAATCTATACTGTATATTGGGTGAACCCACCAAAAAAATTCTTAAATAATGGCAATTCTTTTTTTAGATTAGAGGAGGATGCACTACTGTGTATATATGTGCAGTTGCACATTAAAAAAAAATGCTTAAGCAATGACCCGAGCATTAAAAAAAAAACCATGAAATTACAAGAGTTTTTTTTTTTTTTTTTCAGATTAAAGCAGGGTAGACTGTATATTGGGTGAACACATAAAAAAAACAAAACACTTAAATAACGGAGATTCTTTTTTTAGATTAGTGGAGGCTGCACGATTGCGTATATATGCACAATTGCATATCAGATTAACAATGTTCCATCACATTGTGTATTTGGTGACCAAAGCATAAAAAAACATGAAATTACAAGAGGTTTTTTTTCAGATTAGCATATGCTAGACTGTATATTGGGTGAACACACAAAAAAAGCTTAAATAATGGAGATTTTGTTTTATATAAATTAGCAGAGGCTGCACTACTGTGTATATATGCATAGTTGCGCATACAAAAAAAAAGCTTAAGCAATTAATATTTTTTTTCAGAACACTCTGCCATACTGTATATTTACGGACCAGAACAGGAAAAAAAATCCATGACATTACAAGAGTTTTTTCAGATTAGTGCTGGCTAGACTGAATATTGAGTGAACAACAAAAAAACACATATATAAGAGTTATTTTTTTCAGATTTGCGCAGGCAGAATTGCTGTTAGAACAGCAGTATGTATTTAATGAAAAAATTTTAACTCTTGCCCAAAAAACGCCTTAACAAAACACTTTTCACTAACAGGATTGTCTTGTTAGTAAAAAGTATGTTTAAAGAATGTATATAGATGAAACTGCTCTATTCCACAACAGACAGATAAAATTACATTATTGGCCGTGAAAGGTTTAATTGTCCTGTCTGTGTAAGCAGTAGCAGCACAGATTTCCCTCACTCCTATAATCTTATCCTATCTCTATTGATTTCCTGCACCAATCTTCCTGCCTGTGTAATTGCTACCTTCTCTAGGAAGTTCTCCTAGTACTCTAACTATTGCTTGAATTCCTATTTCTTTTTCAGACCTTTACTACGATGCAGTGAGATGCTTCATAGATGTATTTGCATGTCCAACATTACAGCAACTAATGGCTGATTATGAGTGTACAAACCTTTTATAGTCCATATGACATCAGCACTGTATGGTCCACCTACCACTGTCTATTGGCTCAGAGGCTGTCAGGTAGTGCTACAATGTCACAGACAGTGTCTGAATCATAGACATGTGTCTCCTCTGTATATCCTGGTCAAACACGTGGTGGTGTCCATTTTTGTTTGTCTGAGACGAATTGGTATTTGTTCCGTTTCATTAAAAACTGAACAATTTTGAATATT
Organism: Leptodactylus fallax; assembly: GCA_947044405.1. Classification (NCBI taxonomy): domain Eukaryota; kingdom Metazoa; phylum Chordata; class Amphibia; order Anura; family Leptodactylidae; genus Leptodactylus; species Leptodactylus fallax. Next base: position 2,014,476 of record CAMRHE010000148.1, on the reverse strand, counting down.
CGTGACATACCCAGCTTGTGATGAAGTGATTCATCTATCTTTACATCTGAGCATTGTGAAGTTGCATGTAAATGATGGCACTAACAACTTTCTGGCCCTGGGCTTTCTGCTTCAGCTTTTACCAGCAGCAAGATTGAGCAGGAAACCTTTTTTAACACTATGTTTTGGTCTCTGCCTCCCATTGAATACAGTCGGAGGCAGATTAAAGGGGTATTCCCTTCCCCCATTCCCAGCCTGTGTTATTTATGTTGCCATTGTCTGTTTTGTTATATATAACTTTTTCTTTTATTCCAATTATGTTTCTCATTTTGTTGTTATGTAACTTATCAAAATTTCAATAAAAACTACAGTTAAAAAAAGGAACCTATCTATGGTAGCTTATGTAAACTGAAGACTTTTTCTAAATATATTGCTTTAGAAATGCTGCTTTGTTTTCCTGCTATGTGAAATTATTCCTCCCATTGTTTACACAGTGTTTCCATAGAACCGGACCTGTGTGATAGGCTGTCACTCACTGCTCTCAGTTATCTACAGCTCTGCCGTTCAGCTAATTGTAGTTTGATGATAAAGCCTCAGAAAGTGTCTGTTATCTCTCTATCTAAACACACAGATAACACTGAGTCCCTTCTCTAGAAGCATGTGCATATTATTTGATCTGCATTTATATTAGATTTCTAGTAATTATAATAAGTATTGTGATACTTCATAGTGTCCTGTTCAGGAAGCTGGGGGGGGGGATATAGGAAGTGAGAAGAAGAGACAGCAGGCAAATCTGCTGAAACAGGGAGATGGGAAAATCCCTTTAAGGATGTAATTTTGTACTGACTTTGAGGAGGATTGCAGTCCTGGCAGTGAACGGAGAACTGGTTACACAAGTGCATTGGCACTCCATGCACAGGGAGGAGGAATGGGGGATTTTCGGTCCCCATTCTCCTGATTACTGGAGGAGCCAATGGTCAGTCCCCCCAGTGATCTGACATTTATCACTTATCCTGTGGATGAGGACTAAGCATCCTTAATGGGACAATCCTTTTAAGGAATGTGTCATCAGAAAATGATGTATTTATAAATATTTATATAAATAAAGACAATGATTTCTTTTACATTTTACACATTAATATTTATCAAAAAAGTATGCAGCTTTCCCTCTGGATAATAAGTCTATTAATAAGATGACACTTCTTGTTCTGTAGGAGATTTCTTTACAGCAGCCCTTATTATCAGCATATACAGGATTACAATGACAGGTATCATGGGCCTACCATTCACAATAGGTAATAGTCACAGTCAGTGGTGAACCTAGCCTCTTTGCTGCCTGAGGCGGACTATAGAAAGACGCCCCCCCCCCAAAAAAAAACAAAAAAAACTGAGTTTTCATGCTACTAGTTTAACACACTGTTATCGTCGCACAATATACACAATACACAAAGTTATAAAACAGTTTTTAAGAATTCTTCTTCCTGTATTACTTCAGTATCAGATCAACAACGCGGCATTAACAATGAAAGTAACTTCACACATCTTCTGCTTAGTGGATGGACGAGCCCACGTGGCCCCCATTCTCTATAATAGGAGCGCCGCAGATAGCTGAGTACTGGACTTCGGGTATCTTTGGCACTCCCATTAAAGTGAATGAGAGCCATGCGGGTTCGTCCATCCACCAAGTGACACACCTATATATATGGCTGCGGTCAGGCTGAATTCCCACCTAGTGGGGGGAAAAACCCAATTCTCAGGCTCAGTGGGGGTCTCAGCAGACAGACCCCATCAATCAGGTATTTATCCTCTATCATTTAGGTGAATACAGGGCAGTAACATTCTGTGACTTACAGGTGACGTCTCTGACTAATCCTTCACATTTCCCTTCTCTTCCCTCTGGACCGCCATGACCACTTCTTCCAGCTGTGACTTGTCTCTGTAAAGGTTGCAACACAGACATCTTTGGCTCCTCACTTTTCCAGGCATCCAACCCACATTGTCCTCACCTACACAAAGCCCCCATCCTGCTGCTACCCCCAATTATATAATATATGATATAACCCCCCATAATGAATAATACTCCCAAGTGCATCTTTATATTAATAATGTCCGTGTGTACCCTGTATAAATAGTGCCCCTTATTAATAATACCCCAGGTGTTAACTAATTAAAAGGTTTTCCAGGTCATTAATAAACTAATCAGTGGGGTTCAAAAACCCAGGACCCCCACTGATCAGCTGTTTGAATGGTACCTGTGTAAGCGCCGTGACCGCTTCTCTGTTTACATAGTGTCATTCATCTCATAGCGGCCATGTAATGTAACTGCAGCCTCGTCCTGTACATGTCTACAGTATGTGACAAGGCTACAATTACATCACACGGTCACTATAAACAGACAGCGTATAATATAAACAGGTGCCATAGCCCATGTTTATAGCGCCCCATTTACACACACTATAAAGTTCCACAGCAGCCCCTGCACACAGTATTACACAGTGTTATGGCCCGCAGTGGCCCCTGCACACTGGATTATGCCTCTCAGCGGCCCCTGCACACGGTATTATGCTCCATAGTGGCCCCTGCTCACGGTATTATGCCCCGCATTGGCCACTGCACACGGTATTATGTTCCGCAGCAACTCCTGCACACAGTTTTATGCCCCATATTGGCCCCTGCACTGGTATTATGCTCCATAGTGGCCCCTACACTTGTATTATGCTCTATAGTGGCCCCAGCACACGGTATTATGCTCCATAGTGGCCCCTGCACTGGTATTATGCTCCAGAGTGGCCCCTGCACAGGGTATTATGCTCCATAGTGGCCCCTGCACAGGGTATTATCCTCCATAGTGGCCCTTGCACTGCTATTATGCTCCATAGTGGCCCCTGCACTTGTATTATGCTCTATAGTGGCCCTTGCACTGCTATTATGCTCCATAGTGGCCCCTGCACTTGTATTATGCTCTATAGTGGCCCCTGCACTCGGTATTATGCTCTATAGTGGCCCCTGCTCTTGTATTATGCTCCAGAGTGGCCCCTGCACAGGGTATTATGCTCTACAGTGGTCCCTGCACAGGGTATTATGCCCCATAGTGGCCGACCCATGAACTATTATTATACTCTGGGGTCTTTTCAGACCCCAGAGTATAATGATTGGAGACCCAGGGGAGAATACAAACATAAAAATCAGAGTTACTTACCTATCCTGGACACCGGTGCACTCCTTGCAGCTTTCGGCCCTGTTTAATTGCGCACACACGTCACGTGATCAGTCCGGCGACGCGACCTGATGACGTCACCACAGGCCTCAAGCCTGCTTGGAGTTACATCGGATCGCAGGAGGTGAGTAACACTGTTTTTTATGTTCCCTCACCAACCCTAGGCCTCCAATTATTATACTCCGGGGTCTGAATAGACCCCGGAGTATAATAATAGTAGTATTTGCGGCCCGCGGCCTAACTTACCGATTCCCGCGGCCGCTCACAGCGGCATCCGCTTCCCTTTCTGCAGCCCATAGCAGAAGGGGAAGCGGGGACGGCCACGAGCAGACGCGGGGTAGGTAAATAAATAGGCCGTTACCTGCCGGGGATACTCCAACAGGTAACGACCTATTTATATATATAAAAAAAAAGCTATACTCAACTGCGATGCCTTGATTCAGCCGCCGCCGCCTCCTCTTCTTGTCCGCGACGTCTGTGTCTCAGCGTAGGCGGCGTGATGACATCATTGTGTCGCTGCCTGAGCTTAGATGCGACGTCTTGTAAACCAGCCCAGGACAGGCTGCGCTCAGCTCTGGTTTTTTTTTTTTTTTAAAGCGGCCTGTCCTGGGCTGGTTTACATTAAATAGTAAAATGCCGCCCCCCGGACAGTGCCGCCTGAGGCGGCCGCCTCACCTCGCCTCATTAGCGGTGCGCCCCTGGTCACAGTTTATCTACTCCTCCTCCTTGCTCAATAACTTCTACATGGGTCATGGAGCATATCTAGGATACTCTCACATAGACTTCAATGAATATCTACAAACTATTGTGTCTATGGTATGTGTGGCTGTTGTAAAGCATATCTCTAAATGCTGTAAACAGCCTCACAGGGAAAAAAATCTAAACTGATTTTAAAAAAGGCTAATTTGGAAACCATGACTGTTATATATGAATATATATTTACTGATATTACAAGGGATCATATACCTTTATACTGCAAAGCTATATTATCCCAATAACATCTTTTACTAAACCAAACCAAATGTTCAAGGAAAATTGCAAGAAATCTCTGAATATTCATATTGTATACAGGTTTAGATTCAATTTTAGTGAAAATTTAGGTGCAATTTTGCCAACCTGTATAGTATATGCCGTCTAGGAGATATATCAGTGGGTAGAACCTGCTCTCAAAACACAATTTCCTTAACAAAAAGTTATTGGGAGAGTTAAATGGAGTGTCCTTATAAGCAAATAGGGGCATTAACATATGCCTGCTAGGGCTATTGTTCAATATGGTTCAGATATACATATACCCAAGGACTATATATTATCAATTCGCCCAATAGCATATACACTGTGTTCCAAATTATTATGCAAATAATATTTTCTCATATTTTCCAAAATTACCTATATGAATTGCAGTCATTGTAATTTTCGTCATCAACTATTCGAGTATAATTGAAAGGTTTTTGAACAAACTGCCTATGATAGTATATTTAAAAAAAAAAAAAAAACACTCAAAATGCATGTTTTAAATTATTATGCACAGCAGAATTTACAACCTTTTCATTTTTATTAAGAACAAAAAAATGGTCATTGTGAAATTATAAGCATTAGCAGGTTATTACAAACTGAAATCAAACAGTTTTCAAGCCAAAACTTTATTCGAGGTGATGTTACATTTGCACATAGGACCCCTTGTTCGAAAGAAGCTTCTGAACTCTCTGGTCCATTGAATTTGTCAGTTTTTGGATGGTTTCTGCTTGAATTGTTTTGCATGAGGACAGAATACCCTCCCAGAGCTGTTGCTTAGATATGAACTGCATCCCGCCATCATAGACACTCCTTTTGATGATGCTCCAGAGGTTCTCAATGGGGTTGAGGTCAGGGGAGCATGGGGGCCACACCATAAGTTTGTCCCCTTTTATGCCCATAGCAGCCAGAGATGCAGATGTGTTATTTGCAGCATGAGACGGTGCATTATCATGCATGAAAATGATCTTTCTGCGGAATGCATGGTTCTTCTTCTTGAACCATGGCAGGAAGTGCTGTTTGAGAAACTCCACATACATTATGGAGTTCACCTTTACCCCTTCAGGGATCCTAAAGGGGCCGACAATCTCTCTCCCCATGATTCCAGCCCAAAACATTACTCCACCTCCTCCTTGTTGGCGCCGTAGCCGTGTTTGCATGGGGTGTCCATCAACAAGCCATCCTCCACTCCATCCATCTGGACCATCGAGCGTTGCACGGCACTCATCGGTGAACAAAACAGTTTTGAAGTCAGTCTTCATGTATTGTTTGGCCCACTGGAGCCATTTCTGCTTGTGTGCAGTGGATAGAGGAGGTCGACAGGATGGCTTACGCACAGCTGCAAACCTCTGAAGGACCCTGCATCTTGTTGTTCGGGGGGACGTTGGAGGCACCAGCAGCTTCAAAAACTTGTCTGCTGCTATGACAAGGCATTTTTGAAGCTGCTCTTTTAACCTGAATTAATTGCCTGTTGGAAAGAGTCCTCAATTTTCCCTTATCAGCACGCACACGTGTGTGCTGTGAATCAGCTACATACTTCTTGATTGTGCGATGATGACGATGAAGTGTCTTGGCAATGTTGATTGTAGGCATGCCTTGACCTAAACACTCCACAGTTTGTTGCTTCTCAGCAGTCGACACATCCTTTTTCTTTCCCATTCTGGCTGAAAATGTAGGCTGCTTAATAATGTGGGACAGCCTTCTTAAGTAGTCTTGCCTTTAATTGGACACACCTGCCAAACTAATTAGCACAGGTGTCTGCAATTGCTTTTCAGTGATATAAAGAGCCCTGACACACATCACCATCAATGAGTTTAACTGACAAACAAAAAAATTCTTACCTTATCACTCCTAAACACTTTTTGCATAATAATTTGGAACACAGTGTAAGCCCACCACTAATTAAGGACCCCCACACAATAAGACATACACTCTCAATGCATTTTGCCCTTTACAATATACAGGGCACTTAAGGAGAGGATAAGAAAACAACAAAGATTGATAGTATGCACTTAAAACTGCAGTTCCTAGGGCCCTGATGGTGGGCGTCAGTACTTGAAAGAGAGCCGCCGCACACTGCTAACAGTGGAGCATATATAGGCTGCTTCACTTACCTGCTCCCGCCGCGTGTCCTTGCTCATGTCTGAGTGAGGGGTGTGGCTGACTTCCCACTATGGTAGCTATGGTGACCGGACGCTATGAACGAGTGAAGTGGTTAGAGAGGACAGGAAAGTTCTATAAGCCCTTGCAAAAACTCCTGTATTACCAAAGTCCACTACTTAATTTCTATTTTGAATAAATCCCCAACAGTGTCACCAGCAAAGCACCCCCACACCATCACACCTCCTCCTCCATGCTTCACGGTGGGAACCAGGCATGTAGAGTCCATTCGTTCACCTTTTCTGCGTCGCACAAAGACATAGTGGTTGGAACCAAAGATCTCAAATTTGGACTCATCAGACCAAAGCACAGATTTCCACAGGTCTAATGTCCATTCCTTGTGTTCTTTAGCCCAAACAAGTCTCTTCTGCTTGTTGCCTGTCCTTAGCAGTGGTTTCCTAGCAGCTATTTTACCATGAAGGGCTGCTGCACACAGTCTCCTCTTAACAGTTGTTGTAGAGATGTGTCTGCTGCTAGAACTCTGTGTGACATTGACCTGGTCTCTAATCTGAGCTGCTGTTATCCTGCGATTTCTGAGGCTGGTGACTCGGATGAACTTATCCTCCGCAGCAGAGGTGACTCTTGGTCTTCCTTTCCTAGGGCGGTCCTCAATGTGAGCCAGTTTCTTTGTAGCGCTTGATGGTTTTGGCCACTGCACTTGGGGACACTTTCAAAGTTTTCCCAATTTTTTTGGACTGACTGACCTTCATTTCTTAAAGTAATGATAGCCACTCGTTTTTCTTTACTTAGATGCTTTTTTCTTGCCATAATACAAATTCTAACACTCCATTCAGTAGGACTATCAGCTGTGTATTCACCTGACTTCTGAACAACACAACTGATTGTCCCAACCCCATTTATAAGGCAAGAAATCCCACTTATTAAACCTGACAGGGCACACCCGTGAAGTGAAAACCATTTCAGGTGACTACCTCTTGAAGCTCATCAAGAGAATGCCAAGAGTGTGCAAAGCAGTAATCAAAGCAAAAGGTGGCTACTTTGAAGAACCTATAATATAAAACATATTTTCAGTTGTTTCACACTTTTTTGTTAAGTATATAATTCCACATGTGTTAATTCATAGTTTTGATGCCTTCAGTGTGAATCTACAATTTTTATAGTCATGAAAATACAGAAAACTCTTGGAATGAGAAGGTGTGTCCAAACTTTTGGTCTGTACTGTATATATATATAAAAATGAGTTTCTGTCTGTCTGTCTGTCTGTTCTTTATGCGCAACCAAACGACTGGCCCGATCCTCACCAAATTTGGCACACATGTACATCAGGTGTCCGGGAATATTATAGACTGGGTCTCAGCTCTCTTGGACGTACCATTTCTGAGATACAGTATTCCCAAAAAATGACCAACATTAGCTAATACAAGCCTGCAAGTCTTTCACTCATATTCCAACTGCCATACACACGGTCACATGTCCCTTATCAACCAATAAGAGCTCGCAGGCGCTTACTCTCCTCAGGCACACAGGTTTCCATAGCAACCAAGCTACAGTTCTGGCCAAAAGTATTGGCATCCCTGCAATTCTGTCAGATAATACTCAATTTCTTCCAGAAAATGATTGCAATCACAAATGCTTTGGTAATAATATCTTCATTTATTTTGCTTGCAATGAAAAAACACAAAAGAGAATGAAAAAAAAAGTCAAATCATAGATCATTTTATACAAAACTCCAAAAATGGGGCCAGACAAAAGTATTGGCACCCTCAGCCTAATACTTGGTAGCACAACCTTTAGACAAAATAACTGCGAACAACCGCTTCTGGTAACCATCAATGAGTTTCTTACAATGCTCTGCTGGAATTTTAGACCATTCTTCTTTGGCAAATTTCTCCAGGTCCCTGAGATTTGAAGGGTGCCTTCTCCAAATTGCCATTTTGAGATCTCTCCACAGGTGTTCTATGGGATTCAGGTCTGGACTCATTGCTGGCCACTTTAGAAGTCTCCAGTGCTTTCTCTCAAACCATTTTCTAGTGTTTTTTGAAGTGTGTTTTGGGTCATTGTCCTGCTGGAAGACCCATGACCTCTGAGGGAGACCCAGCTTTCTCACACTGGGCCTACATTATGCTGCAAAATTTGTTGGTAGTCTTCAGACTTCATAATGCCATGCACACGGTCAAGCAGTCCAGTGCCAAAGGCAGCAAAGCAACCCCAAAACATCAGGGAACCTCCGCCATGTTTGACTGTAGGGACCGTGTTCTTTTCTTTGAAGGCCTCTTTTTTTTTCCTGTAAACTCTATGTTGATGCCTTTTCCCAAAAAGCACTACTTTTGTCTCATCTGACCAGAGAACATTCTTCCAAAAAGTTTTTGGCTTTCTCAGGTAAGTTTTGGCAAACTCCAGCCTGGCTTTTTTATGTCTCTGGGTCAGAAGTGGGGTCTTCCTGGGTATCCTACCATAGAGTCCCTTTTCATTCAGACGCCGACGGATAGTACGGGTTGACACTGTTGTACCCTTGGACTGCAGGGCAGCTAGAACTTGTTTGGATGTTAGTCGAGGTACTTTAGCCACCATCCGCACAATCTTTCATTGAAATCTCTTGTCAATTTTTCTTTTCCGTCCACATTTAGGGAGGTTAGCCACAGTGCCATGGGCTTTAAACCTCTTGATGACACTGTGCACGGTAGACACAGAAACATTCAGGTCTTTGGAGATGGACTTGTAGCCTTGAGATTGCTCATGCTTCCTCACAATTTTGCTTCTCAAGTCCTCAGATGGTTCTTTGGTCTTCTTTCTTTTCTCCATGCTCAATGTGGTACACACAAGTACACAGGACAGAGGTTCAGTCAACTTTAATCCATTTCAACTGGCTGCAAGTGTGATTTAGTTATTGCCACCACCTGTTATGTGCCACAGGTAAGTAACAGGTGCTGTTAATTACACAAATTAGAGAAGCATCACATGATTTTTCTAAGGGTGCCAATACTTTTGTCCACCCCCTTTTTTATGTTTGGTGTGGAATTATATCCAATTTGGCTTTTTGACAATTCTTTTTGTGGTTTTCCATTGACGACAAATTAAATGAAGATATTATTACCAAAGCATTTGTGATTGCAATCATTTTCTTTAAGAAACTGAGTATTATCTGACAGAATTGCAGGGGTGCCAATACTTTTGACCAGCACTGTATTTATGACCTGTATTAGTCAATAGCAGTTCGCAGGTCCTTAAATATTCAGTCATATCACGTGTATCAGCCAATATAAGTTCACATTTAATTTACCAGGTTTCCATAACAACACAGCCATAAATAGACTGTACCTATACTGGACTCAGTGGCGTAACTAGGAATGGCTGGGCCCCAAGGCGAACATTTGACATGGGACCACCCTCGGCAACCGACCCCCCCCCCCCGCACAAACTGCATTCCTGCACACAGTATTCTGCCCCATAGTGGCCCCTGCACACAGTATCATAGTGGCCCCTTCATATAGTATTATGCGCACTCCCCACTACCTCTTCAATGTTGGACCAGATGTCACGTGAGCCAGGCATGCATCGCAACGCATAATGACGTCTGACTGGCCCACCGACGTCTGGGACGTCACCAAGGATGCCCGAAGCCTGTTGAAAAGATCCCAGAGTATAATGATAGCAGTGTTTGTGGGGTTCACGGCCCGCAGGCCTTACTTACTGATCCCCGCTCCTGCTCAAAGCCGCCTCTGTAGAAGGTGAAGCGCAGGCGGCCATGAGCAGGAGCGGGGATCGTTAAGTAAATAGGGCCCGTTACCTGCTGGTGTTACACCAGCAGGTAACGGCCTATTAAAAAAAAAAAAAAAAAACATCAAGGGCCTGCCGGGACCCCTAATGTCCCGGGCCCTGTGACAGCCGCTACCACTGCCGCCCCGGTATTTACGCCACTGACTGGACTGCCATACTGGATTTCAGCATTCTTATAAATTGAAACGTTTTTAAACTACTCATGCCCCCTGCAGCAAAACGCATGGCTGCTGCTCGAGCTAATGAAAACTCTCAGCAAACCCAAGCCTGTCTCTAATCTGACAAGATATGTCACAGATAACAGCCTGCTGCTGAAACAACCCAGCAGACCCAAGCCCGTCTCCAATCTGACAAGGCATTGTCAGCCACATGCACACATTTTTCTTCACTGCTGTAGGTCAGCTTTAAAGGGGCAGCGCGCTGTGTGTGACACTGTTACACAAGGTCACATACACACAGCTTTACTCCAGGTTTTCCATAACAACCGATTACAGGTCTTTCACTGATATCCAAACTGAGATACACATGATCACATGACGCTTATGGGCCAATGGAAAATCACAGGTTCTTCAGTCTTGACATACACACAGCTTTACACCAGGTTTCCATAGCAACCAAGCTATTTATGACTTGTATGAGTCAATAGCAGTTCGCAGGTCTTTAAATATTCAGTCATATGACGTGTATCAGCCAATATAAGTTCATATTTCATTTACCAGGTTTCCATAGCAACACAGCCATAAATAGACTGTACCTATACTGGACTGCCATACTGGATGTGAAGTGCAAAACTGGCCAATTCTTATGGGGTCACTACAGAAACAAAAAATGAAATATACCCGTGCGAAGCCGGGTCCTTCTGCTAGTATATATATATATATATATATATATATATATATACTGCTATACAGGGGGAGATATACATTTATAAATATCCCCTCTGGATGAGAAAACATTCCATTAACATATCAGAGAACTCAACAGACTAGGGGCATAGATTCTATTAATTACATATCACTCGCCAATAGATACTGATTGGGAATATTCCCTAAATGTCATGCCACATGGAACCTAAGGTGAAAGATTTTATTGGCATGTGGACAAAAATTCCCATAGCCACATACTTACATTTATCACCATAGTAGCATCTAGTTACATATAAACAGGGAATATATACCTCTGCTATGTTTACAAATTTAAATAGCACGGAGTAAAATCCACCCAGTGTTTAATCAATTTTAGAACAGAAAAATGGGGAAGAGACGGCAATATGATATATTGCTTCTTCAGTTAAATAATAGACGCAAATGAAATAGCGTAATTTAAGCCTAGTGGTTTGACACTCTTCAGTCTATCGAGCTATCTATCTATCTATCTATCTATCTATCTATCTATTCACGTTTTGAAGGATTTTCTGATCCCAATTGCCACCTCTGGGTGGTGGATGAATTTTCTCAATACCTTGAAATTTCAGGCTCTTAGGGTCACCACCATGAACTTCCCAAACATGTTAACTAAGAAGGGTGTTCCTCTTTTCTATTGATATTGCCCACATGGTCCAGAATACGTCTTATGAACTTGCGTATAGTTTTGCCCACATAATTTTAGGGGCAGGGGCATGATGCTAAATACACGATACTAGCTATTTTACAGTTTATGAATTCTCGATTAGTGTATTGAATTTTCGTAACTACACTTTTGAACTTATTTCCCTTTAGGATGAACTCACATGTTCTATAAGATCCGCAGCAAAATGTACCTACTGTATCACCTCTGCCTAATGATGTATCTGAGCTTTTATTTGGTGATCACTTCTTTCGGGTATCGATGTTGTTCGACCATCATTTCTATATACTTTGCCTTATGTTTGAACTCCAATAGCGAGGAGCAATTTCTTCTTCTCCTTTGGGATCCCCTTAAGTGAAAAAGGGGAATTCCCTTCTCATTTTAGGAGGTTATTTGTAGCTGTTTGTTTCGGGTATAGTGTGGTTCTAACAGTGCCTTGATTGTCTATCCCAATCATAAGATCTAGAAAGGCAATCTGTTTCAAATTGATGTCTGCAGTAAACCGGAGATTAATACTGTTACGATTTAAAGCATCCACAATTATCAAGAAGGACTGTGTCGTCCCAGTTCAGAAGATAAGATGTCGGCTATGTACCTCAGTCAGAGCTACACAGATGACGTCCATTCCTCTATTTCTTCTGTATTTACCAGGAGCTCCTCCACCAGCCCAGATATAAATTTTCATACCTCATTGTGGTTCACTGCAGCTGGTGAAAGAAGTGCCCAATAAAAACAATATAATTCCTTAAGGACCAGTTCCAAAAGCTCCAAGACAAACTCACTACATACCTATAGGTCAGCATCTCGCATGTTAAGAAAATGTCATACAGCTCTACAACCTAGTTCATGTGGAATAGAGCTGTATAATGCCTCTACGTCGAGGCTGGCTATCATGGTGCCTGGAGGTAAAGAGATGTCATGCAGGTAGCGATGGACGTCCTTAGTGTCCCAGACATATGACGTAAAGGATAGCACAAAATGACGTCAAATTATATCAATATATGTGCTAGTACCCTGAGTTATACTGTCTATGCCCGAGACAATAGGATGTCCTTTGAGGGTATCTAGTCCCTAGCATTCTATAAAATACGGTGTGTGTAAAATATCCAAACACATTTTAATGTACTGTGAGCAATCGATAATGACGTTTTCCCACCCTTGTCAGTGAACTTAATAACAATACAGTTGTCAGATTCTAGTACCATCAGAGCATTGATATGTTCTTTCCCAAGATTCTTTGCCTGGCTCTTATCAACCTTCAGATGTGTAATGCCTGTGATCACCATTTTCTCTAATTTGTCCACATGACTGGAGTCAAATACTAGAGGCATCTTCGTATTTTGAGATATAAATTTGTAAGTGGGCCAGGACCTGATTTGCCATGTCCTTCATCCCAAAGTGTCTCCAGTACTTTAAGACCCAGTAAGTCCTCTAGGTTGATCCCCAACTTCCGATTAGCGTTTTTCATATAGTTTTCCCATCTAAGTTTATGTGTAAATAAGGATATATCCTTCACCCAGGTAAATTCATCAAACTGCGTGATAGGTACAAATGAGAGCCCATGCTTAAGTAATTCTGTCTACGCTACTGTAAGGGGTCTTCCAGAAATATTCACTATTTGTAGTTCATCTTGCTTATAGTTCTAATGTTGAGTAACCCCAACTACATTAGTCTCCATATCCTGGGGTCTATATTTCTCTGCCCCCGACCTCTGTATACTGTCTGTCTGTCTCTCAGCACATACTGATTGATTGGTGGGCCTTGCAACTATTTTTAATATTTTTGAGTAAAAGTTAACCACTTCAGTATCGGGCCAATTTCTGGTTCAGGAGCAGACACATTTTGGGTTTTTTGTATGTGCGGTTTGGAGGGCTGTAACATTTTTATCATTTGTGTTATTCAACTAATTTCTGCATCTTTTTTTTGTGACACATAGGGCTTTATTTTTATGTTGTTTTTATTTTTGCATGTGTTTTAACTTTTTTTTATATCCGGGAAAATATAAACAAAAGAGGAGGGAAAATGTGTCTGTTTTTCACTTTTCTTTTCTTTTTTATTTAATAACACAAAGTGCTATTAAAAACATTTTAAAATAGTTTTTACTCTCCGTTACGGTAATTTTTATTTCGTATGGTGTCATCAGGGGTGGGGCTATAACCTTTAATAAGGGCGTATTATTGACATATTATTTTATTTACTTTATTTTATTTACTGGTACATTTAGGCTGGTACATTTAGGCCCAGTTGTTCTCGGGTCCTGTAGGACCCAGCAGCTCCGCCGGGTCAGAGGGAAGATGCATCATGGCGGCGCCCCTAGCAGTGTATACAGCGCTCATTGAGTGCTGTATATACAGCGATCGGGGAAGGCAGGAAAGGTAATAAACCTTCCCTGCCTTCTCTCTGGGAGTATCGGCTGAAGTTACAGTCGGCTCCCCGTTTCAGGGAAATCTGCTTGGATGTACCAGTACGTCCTTGCAGAACAAGGCAATCACCTTCCGGGGCGTATATACCCAATGGGCGGTCTGGAAGTGGTTAAAAAGGGGTTTTCCGGGCAAAAAATCATTTTTCAAAAAAGGTCTGGTAGCACAATTAATAGGTTAATAAGAGCACCCAAATCCCTTTTGCAGTGTTTTGAACGATTTCTGGGGTTCACTGTGAGCTCCTGGCATCTTCTGCCTTTGTTTACATGGGTGCTTCCTGCTCTTTTATCCTACAACTTCCATGATGTATTGCATGAGCTGACTCACACACCTTCCTTTCTCACTCCCCCTCCCTCTCTCACACACACCCCCTCCCTGGTTCCTTAGCTAGCCCGCCTACAACACCCTCAGCAGTCATCTTTAGACTAGTTCTCACTCACTAAATAACCTTCTCCTTTGGCTGTAATATTGTAATCACCTCTATATATCATCATTACAGTCACACAGAGAAAGTTTCAGGAAAACAATCAATTCTTCATACTTTTTTGGCATTTGGTTAAAAAAAAAAAAATTATATATATATATATCATATGCACACATACATACATAAACACTATAATATGTTCCACAAGTATAATGCTCCACAGTGGCCCCCGCACAGTATAATATGCTCCACAGTGGCCCTCACACAGTATAATATTCTCCACAGTGGCCCCAGCGCGATATAATTGTAAGGGAATTGCCAGTTGAGCAATTCCCCAGTGCTGCTGCTGAAACCTTGGAGGAAGGGAATGACGGAGACAGTGAGTCCTAAGCTGACCCCCCCAGTCCCTGCCTACTTTCCAGAACTGCCCTAGACGACAACTGGGCGACAATCCCTAGACAAGTGTAAACAATAAACGCGGACAAGACAACACAACACAGAAGAGAAGTCAGCAAGCCAAGGGTCAAAGCTAGAGAGACAAGCAGTACCAAATCGCAATCCAAAAGAGTAGCCACAAGAAAGCCAAAGGTCAGAAATCAGAAAGCACAATACAATAAGAGCAAGTAGAATGCTTAGCAAAGACAAAGTCACAATAGCCAGCAAACCTGTGTGGGCTGATGACCTTTTTATAGGAAGTCCAGAACCCGCCCCAGACTTGAATGGCAGAAAAGGCTGTCAATCACACAGGTAAGGCTAAGATTAACTGTTGAGGAACAGAGGGAAACGAAGGTGAAGGAGATGGGTGTGGTGGAAAATCAATTACAGAGGTGAGGGAATAGGACAGTGTTCAGGCAATACAAGAAGAACCTAAAGCAAGGAATAGTAACTGAAGACGCCTCCTGCACGGCAGCGCACGAACGGAGGGCGGTGCAGAGGCCTGAACAGGCAGAGACGTTACAATAATATTCTCCACAGTAGCCCTCCGCACATTATAATGCTCCACACTGATCCCTGCACAGTATAATATTCTCCAAAGTGGCCCCCGCACAGTATATGCTCCAAAGTGGCCTTGCACAATATAATGCTCCACGGTGGCCCCTGTACAGTATAATGTTCTCCACGGTGGCCCCTGCACAGTATAATATGTTCCACGGTGACCCCTGCACAGGATGATGCTCCATAGTGACCCCCCCGCACAGTATAATATTCTCCACAATGGCCCCCCGCATATTTTAATGCTCCATAGTGGGCACTGCACAGTATAATATGCTTCACAGTGGCCCCTGCACAGTATAATGTTCTCCACGGTGGCCCCTGCACAGTATAATGTTCTCCACGGTGGCCCCAGCACAACATAATGCTCCACAGTGGCCACTGCACAGTATAATATGTTCCACAGTGGCCCCTACACAGTATAATGCTCCACAGTGGCCCCTGCACAGTATAATATGCTCCATAGTGGCCCCTGCACAGTATAATATGTTCCGCAGTGGCCTCTGCACAGTATAATGCTCCACAGTGGCCCCTGCACAGTATAATATGCTCCACAGTGGCCCCTGCACAGTATAATATGCTCCATAGTGGCCCCTACACAGTATAATATGTTCCGCAGTGGCCTCTGCACAGTATAATGCTCCACAGTGGCCCCTGCACAGTATAATATGCTCCACAGTGGTCCCTGCACAGGATAATGTTCCATAGTGGTCCCTGCACAGTATAATATGCTCCACAGTGGCCCCTGCACATGATAATGCTCCATAGTGTCCCTTACGCAGTATAATATGCTCCACAGTGGCCCCTGCATGGGATAATGCTCCACAGTGGCCCCTGCATGGTATAATATGCTCCACAGTGGCTCCAGCAGGGTATGATGCTTCATAGTGGCCCACGCAGGGTATAATGATCCATAGTGTCCTACGCACAGTATAATATGGATTGCACTTTTGCAATCCATATTATGCGGTGCTACATGACTCTAAAGAGGGGCACAAACTCTATGTGACGTGTACCGACTGGCACCTCCTTTTTGAGTCACCTCCCCCCCCCAGCCCCATTACACTTACCTTCATTTCCAGGTCCGGACCAGTGATGTCATCAGCGGCCGACACACCCTCTTTGTGGTGTGGGCTGGCCAGCCGCCCACAGTATTGCACTATAGCAGTGGTTTACAGTGGCTGGGGGAAGGAAGATAAGTCACAAATATTCTGCTTCTATTATACCTATACGGAAAATGCCAATGTTTCCACAATTATAATTGACATGCTGCAATTTGCAAAAACGCTTGTGTTTTTGAAATCGTACCATTTCCACTGTGTATTTTTTTTTCTGCAATGTGTGGGTAGGATGAGCCAGAATCCCATTAACTTTGCAGGTACTGTAAAATGTGGCGTTTTCAAAACGTGACGCCTTGGCCTAAGGGATTGAATTTCCTCCCAAGACTTAACATTGACCTTAATACTGATTCCCCTTACGTCCGACAGCAGCACAATATGGGGTATCTCTGCCCCTGTGTGTTGTTTAGGACAGGTGGAACCTTTAATTAGCACCAAAAAGGTGCCTCCTACTAGCCCTATAAGAGGGCACAAGAGACCTCCCTCCACTGTGTTTTTTTCTGTCCTGTGTGGAACAGGTTGGACGGAGGTCTCTTGTGACCTCCCGTTGCTAGGGGTTTTATTTACTCCTGGCTTACCTTTATGGGGTACCTCGGTCCCAAAGAAAAAACCTCCGGGCCTTCGCCCCGCAGCGCAGCGTTATCCGGCATCCATCTGCAGGCAGCGCGATCCCGGAAGTAAGCGGGGAACCTCCTCGGCCGGAACTTTTCTCCAGTCCCGTGTTCCCAGGGGAAGGAAGCCTTTGCGCACCACCGCGCCCCTACTTCCGGTTTTCTCGGAAAAAGTGCGGTAAGTTTAGAAATTTAAAATTTAAAGGCAAAATATAGATTTGATTTTTGGTGCTGTATAAATGTTTCTTTGTTGGCTTCCTCCCCTCGCTGCTGGATTACATTTAAAAGGTCTGATTGCAGTCCTTTATTTGTTGAGTGAGTGGTTTCTAGCTCCTCTGCTGCAGGTTGCGGTGGCTGGTTTTTCTGACGGTTTTTTTTCTCTCTTCAAGTGACCGATTTAAAAAAAAAAAAAAAAAAAAAAAAAGGTACCCCTTGGTTTTTTATGCGATGCTTGGCGATCTTCCCTGTTTCAGTGTCACGTGGCTGTTTGATGTTTCAGATGTCATCTTCTGCATCATGTAATGGCGATGCGCTTAGGAGGAAAAATTCCTCTAAACTTGAACACCTAACGTGTTTGGATTGCAATACCCCTTTACCTGACGGCTATGATTTTACCCGCTGTCACCAGTGTTGCGGACCTCCGCCGGAAGTACCTTCTATAAGAGGTTGTTACTTGGGTAAAGGACTATATGAGGAGTCTCTTAAGGAGATTCGTTCTTCCATCGCCCAGATTGCCAAGAGACCGCATATTGAGACACAATCTTCCTTACGGATCTCTGATGAAGATTATCAGATAGTGGACGAGACACTCTCATCTGACAATTCCACTGAAGATCCCAGCAGGCCGTGCTTCCACTCGAAAAATTAAGCCGGCTGCTGAAGTCCATCCGGTCTAAGGATCGTGATATTGACGGGGAAGCCTCCGCGTCCACCTATAGAGGGCCTAGGGTCTTCCAAGTGGACCAGACATTACAAAAGTTAATGTCCTCAGAGTGGAGAAGTCCTGAAAAACCTCTTGTGGTTCCTAGGAGGTTCAGCGCTTTATTCCCAGTTGCTCAATGGGATCAATGGGGTCCTCCTCCCAAGGTGGATATGGCGGTGGCTAAACTGTCCTGCCGCACTAAGGTACCATCAGATGATGGAGCAAATTTGCACGACGCCATGGCAGGCGCTTCGACAATACCTTCAAGAAGGCTTATTCAGCTGCCTCGCCCAAGACCGCTGTGGCGGTTGCGTCCTGTGAAGTGTCAGCCAAATTATGTACTGACCTGGTCCACCTCGAAAGTGACCGACTCTGGAGTCTCCAGAGACGAGCTGCTAGGGTTTCTAGGCTCAGTTTCCCTAGCAGCTGAATATTTAACGGAAGCCTCCCACCATCAATTAAGGCTGGCGGCCAAATCCCTGGCACTTACCAAGAACACTGCAGCAGGAAGACCTCTATGGTTAAAACCTTGGAGAGCTGTGTTCCCCTCAAAGTATAATTTGTGCGCATTACCCTTTGAGCCGGGTAGAGTCTTTGGCTGTGCCCTAGATGAGTTCCTAGAGGGCTTGGCCGACAAGAAGGGTAAAACTTTACCCCAGGCCTTCAGAGGTAGGTCTGGCTCTGGCCGTGGTAGAGGCTATCCGCCTCGTCGTGGAAGGCAGTCCAGAGAGGCTCTAGTTATTCCTCTAGAGGCGCTGGCCGGAGATTCCGAAGTCTGATGATAAAAAAGTCAAGCCTAGCTTTTGACATCAGAAGCAGTTTTCCTGTGGCCGAGATTCCTGTCGGAGGTCGTGTCTCCCACTTTCTCAACTGCTGGCAGGAAAAAATTCGAGACCCATGGGTCCGGTAGGTAATCCAAAGAGGTTATGCAATCAAGTTCCTCCGTCCTCCTCAGGATCGGTTTGTGTTAACTCGCAGCCTCCCTACAATGCAGCAGACTACAGTCATGGCCAAAAGTTTTGAGAATGACACAAATATTATATTTTCACTTGATCTGCTGCCCTCTGGTTTTTATGTGTGTTTGTCAGATGTTTTTATCACATACAGAAATATAATTGCATTCATATTATGAGTAACAGAAGCTTATATTGACAGTTAGAATGAGTTAATGCAGCAAGTCAATATTTGCAGTGTTGACCCTTCTTCTTCAGGACCTCTGCAATTCTCCCTGGCATGCTCTCAATCAACTTCTGGACCAAATCCTGACTGATAGCAGTCCATTCTTGCAGATTCAATGCTTTAATTTTGTCTGAATTTGTTGGTTTTTGTTTGTCCACCCGTCTCTTGATGATTGACCACAAGTTCTCAATGGGATTAAGATCTGGGGAGTTTCCAGGCCATGGACCCAAAATCTCTATGTTTTGTTCCCTGAGCCATTTAGTTATCACCTTTGCTTTATGGCAAGGTGCTCCATCATGCTGGAAAAGGCATTGTTGAGCGCCAAACTGCTCTTGGACGGTTGGGAGAAGTTGCTCTTGGAGGACATTCTGGTACCATTCTTTATTCATGGCTGTGTTTTTAGGCAAGACTGTGAGAGAGCCGATTCCCTTGGCTGAGAAGCAACCCCACACATGAATGGTTTCAGGATGCTTTACAGTTGGCATGAGACAAGACTGGTGGTAGCGCTCACCTCTTCTTCTCCGAATAAGCTGTTTTCCAGATGTTCCAAACAATCGAAAAGGGGATTCATCAGAGAAAATGACTTTACCCCAGTCCTCAGAAGTCCACTCCCTGTACCTTTTGCAGAATATCAGTCTGTCCCTGATGTTTTTTCTGGAGAGAAGTGGCTTCTTTGCTGCCCTCCTTGAGACCAGGCCTTGCTCCAAGAGTCTCCGCCTCACAGTGCGTGCAGATGCACTCACACCTGCCTGCTGCCATTCCTCAGCAAGCTCTGCACTGCTGGTAGCCCGATCCCGCAGCTGAAACACTTTTAAGAGACGGTCCTGCCGCTTGCTGGTCTTTCTTGGGCGCCCTGGAGCCTTTTTGGCACCAATGGAACCTCTCTCCTTGAAGTTCTTGATGATGCGATAAATTGTTGACTGAGGTGCAATCTTTCTAGCTGCAATACTCTTCCCAGTTAGGCCATTTTTGTGCAGTGCAATGATGACTGCACGTGTTTCTTTAGCGATAACCATGGTTAACAGAAGAGAAACAATGATGGCAAGCACCAGCCTCCTTTTAAAGTGTCCAGTGGTGTCATTCTTACTTAATCATGACAGATTGATCTCCAGCCCTGTCTTCATCAACACCCACACCTGTGTTAATGGAGCAATCACTGAAACGATGTTAGGTGGTCCTTTTAAGGCAGGGCTGCAATGATGTTGAAATGTGTTTTGGGGGATAAAGTTCATTTTCTAGGCAAATATTGACTTTGCAAGTAATTGCTGTTAAGCTGATCACTCTTTATAACATTCTGGAGTATATGCAAATTGCCATTAGAAAAACTGAAGCAGTAGACTTTGTAAAAATTAATATTTGTATCATTCTCAAAACTTTTGGCCATGACTGTACATTGGAATGCTCCATCTGAGAGTACATTCACAAGGGAGCCCTGGTGGAAGTCCCTTCTCTAGAAGAAGGATCCCGTGTCTATTCTCCCGTCTTCCTGATGCCAAAACTGGCAGACAAGTGGAGAATGATCATAGACTTAAGGTACCTCAACCGCTTCATCAAAAAGAAGCGCTTCCATAGGAAAACCATAAAGTCTGTCACCACCTTTCTCCTCTAAGGCGATGTTGTTTGTGACTTTGGATATAAAAGATGCCTATTTGCATATTTCTATTTACCTCCACACAGAAGGTTCTTTTCTAAGGATTGCCGTAGTATTTTCCGGCCACAGGAAGCACTTTCAATTCACAGCACTACCCTTCGGGATCTCCTCTGCTTCCCACACCTTTACAAAGATAGTGGCCCCCATAACAGCCGTCCTCAGGCTTCAGGGGATATTCTTGGTGCCTTATCTAGACGACTGGTTGATAAAGGCCCAGTCAGAGTCTGTTCTGCTCCAGTAATTACAGACAGCCTTCAGAGTCTGTGATGGCTTATAAACTGGGAGAAGTCAAAAACGATCCCTTCAACTCGAAGGAAGTTCCTCTGAGGAAGCTACTTCCTAGATTCAGTCCGCCTGCAAATCTCCTTGACACCAGCAAGGAAGGAGAAGCTGGTTGCGGCAGTCCGGCACCTCTTCAAAAAGCCGATAGCCTCCATCAGAACATTGATGAAGATCCTGGGCTTGATGTCTTCCTCAGTGGAAGCAGTCCCATGGGCCTTGTGGCACTTACGTCCCCTCCAGAAGGAGTTACTAGAGGCTTGGGATCGCTCCCTTCTTACATTCAGCAAGAAGATTCGACTCTCCCCCAGGACCCGTCTTTCCCTCAAGTGGTGGTTGCACCTGAAAGACGGAAGGTCCACGGTCCAACCATCTTGGACCCTGTTGACTAAAGATGCATCCCTCTCGGGATGGGGAGCCCATTGGACAAAAACTCCATAAAGGGAGTCTGGAGCGCTCCTGAAAAAAGGACCTCGTCCAACTGGAAGGAGCTAAGAGCCGTATATCGTGCCTTACTCTATTTCTTGCCTCTTCCCAGGGGAAGAGCAGTCTAAATCCGGTCCGACAACATGACCACAGTGCTGTACGTGAACAGACAGGGAGGCACCAGATCACCAACCCTCCTTAGGGAGGCAGATCTGATATTTACATGGGCAGAGAAAAATCTAACCCATTTATCCGCAGTTCACATCAAGGGCTCCCTGAACATAGTAGCGGATCGGTTGAGTCGGGGTGATGCCGTATCAGGAGAATGGTCACTCAATCCAGAAGTCTTTCATCAGATTACCCTGAACAGGGGTCTTCCATAAATAGACCTCATGGCAACCCGACTCAACGCCAAGGTGGAGAAGTTCTGTTCCCTTTACCAGGAGGACAATCCCTTGGCAGTGGATGCCCTGTCCATCCCTTGGAGGTCCAGGCTGCCATACATCTTCCCTCCAATTCCAATAATACCAAAGGTATTAATGAAAATCAGACAGGACCAAGTCTCCGTGATAGCCATCATTCCATTCTGGCCAAAAAGAGCTTGGTTTTTCCCAACTCATGGAGATGAGTCGAGGGATATATTGGAGGCTTCCCCCCATCCAGAACCTGGTTTCCCAAGGATCTCTGAAGTGCCAGGATCTCTGGAGATTCAACCTGACAGCCTGGAGGTTGAGCAGTCCCTACAGCAGGATAGAGGACTGTCAGAGGCCGTCCTGAAGACCCTTTCTTCTGCAAGAGCAGAATCTACCAATAAGAACTACCAGAGGACAGCCAAGATTTTCATGGAGTGGTGCTCCAAGAAGGGTATTAATAATCTAGAACCTTCAACGGCTGATATTTTAAATTTTCTTCAGGACGGTTTGGATAAGGGCCTTGCCCCTGCCACTTTGAAAGTGCAGATTGCAGCCCTCTCCGCTTATTTGAACAGACGTCTGTCTCAGGATCCTCTGGTTGCAAGGTTCCTTAAAGGGGCAATGAGGCTAAAGCCATCAGTATCATCCCCAGTGGGACCTTGCGGTAGTCATTACAGGCCTGTGCGGTCCTCCATTTGGACCCTTGGAGACTAAGGAGATACAATATTTAGCCTACAAAACCACTTTTTTGTTGGCTAGTATATCTGCCAAAGAGTAGGGGTACTCCAGGCCCTCTGTTCTAGAGAACTGTACATTTTGTTTTTGCAGATAGGGTACACCTTAGGTTTGCCTGGGTTTATCCCTAAGGTCCCCTCATACTATAATAGCAATCAGCTAATTTCGTTACCTGTGTTTTTCCCCTCTCCAACCTCTGAGGAGGAAGAAAAGCTCAACACCTTAGATGTGGTAAGGTGTCTGTGGATTTACCTATTCCACACTCAACCGCTTAAGAAGGCCGAAAGCCTACTAATTGATATGCAGGGTAAAAACAGAGGCCTCAAGGCTTCCAAGCCTACTCTATCCATATGGATCAAGGAGACAATTAAGTCTTCCTTTCTTATTCAGGAGTTATTCCCTCCAGTCTTTCTACGGCCATTCGACCTGGGTTGTCGACTTCTTTGGCTGAGTATCGGTCCTTACCATTGGACCAGATTTGTGCGGCTGCATCATGGTCATCTCAGTTGACCTTTTGTTAAACATTATCATTGGACATCCGCAGTTCCCAGACAACTGCCTTTGGTCAGTCAGTCCTTGACGTTGTAAGGCGAGGAAACCCTCCCTAGGGGAATTACTTGCTATCTCCCCATATTGTGCTGCTGTCGGACGTAAGGGGAATCGTTGATTGTAATGTCAATCTGTATTCCCTTAGTCCAGACAGCAGCACAAGGCTTCCCTCCCTAGAAGCTTGTTTCCTGTTACTTTATAATTTACACAGTGGAGGGAGGTCTCTTGTGCCCTCTTATAGGGCTAGTAGGAGGCACCTTTTTGGTGCTAATTAAAGGTTCCACCTGTCCTAAACAACACACAGGGGCAGAGATACCCCATATTGTGCTGCTGTCTGGACTAAGGGAATACAGATTGACATTACAATCAATGATTTAACCTCTAACCACTTGTGTACCACTGAAATGTATACATAGCTGGTGAATTGCAGTTTTGCACTGTTGTGATCACTATTATAATACACAGCAACAGCCACAAAGAAGGCACAGCACAACAGCACTATTGCACACCTGAATTATTAGGTGCTCTCCTGTGCGCCAGAATGGAAATCTATGCCAGTCAGAAACTGGCATAGATTCCCTGTGTGCCTCACACCAGTTTTCTGGAATGAGTTATTGTAAATTTGTTGGGCCGAGGTGTCCCAACCCCAGCCTCACCTAGCTGTCTGACCGCTATACCCACATGTCCACAACTGGCGTAGATGGGATAATAAATTACCCGCAATGTGTCTGTGTTCCATCTACAAAAAATATGGATGGAATGCACATATGAAAAAATAAAAAATAAGAATAAAGCATAACAGCTATCACTGACAAAGCAATTCATAATCAGTATGGTTATTGTGGGCAGACAAGTCATCGCAAGGCTGTGCCTTCAACCCTTATATTCTTACTCAGCTGACCCTTTGTTCCATAGATTTTATATTATATGGTTTTGCTGGATGTGATATTTGATTTAATGAATTATGTGTCCATACATGTGACGCTTATCTTTTCTTTGTGACGCTTATCACTGCTTGGAAATCACATCTGTGTATTATCAGTTAATACACCTTTTTTAAAAAAATATGCTCATTGCCTCCGTCTCATTTTCTACGTCATTTGCCATATTGAAGCTGTGTGCTATTGGACTATGTGTGCTATTTTTAATGCCTTTATTAAAGGATACATATAGCATTCTGCTGGGCCTCTGTATTTATTTTGTGTGATAGTTTCAAGGGTCAGGTTTATGTTGCAGCCTGTAGAACTGGGACTTTAGAGTTAATATAAGAATAACACAAATAATATAATTCTGATCTGAAATTGAAATCCTGAAATTGTGCCAAGTCACTGTTCAGTCCTCTGTATTAGACTGAGGGAGGTACAGAAGGCTTATCAGTTCTGCCTGCTGATACCCACAGGGGTCACAGCTCTGAGGTCTGGGCCCTGTGATAAAGGTGCTCAGAAGAAGGCAGGAGCCGGAAAGACACTAATAACAATGTGTCCTCTGGGTGGAGACATCTCCTGGAGACAGAAGCTCAGGGAGGAAGGGGGCAGGGATTCTGCAAGTGTGCAAATTCCCCGGCTATCAGCAGGTTAAATACTCCGATCCTCTTTGACAGCAGATAGTGCTGAGCTCACGAACCAAGGGCACAAGCTGCCTTCTACCTCAGACAACACTGTGTAGACTTACCTTTTATCAACCTCCACAGGATGTTTCAGTGAATAGCTGCACTCCTACTCGTGCACTTCTCACCACTCCTGCTGGGTATGGACGGCTACAGGTATGATGGTGATGCCCAGCAAGGGCTTTATGACTACCGGCTCATTGTAGGGGATGTGAAAGAACCCCCAATGTCCCCTTCTCATTCTTCACAAAGACGTTCTTTGTTAAATGGTTGTTCCCCTGTACACGGTGGGCATCTTCATGGGCATGAGACTGCTGCTCAGCGGTACAGTGCTACTCGACTTCAGGCAGGTTATGAACCTGAAAGGTAAGGGCATTATTACATTCTTTAACTTTCCTTGGTACCCCAGAGTTTTATTGCAGGTACTGCATTACAGATGTTTACTACCCCAAGGGAATTAAGTTGGCTATAAAAGTAACAAGTTTTTTTTATTTTTTTCTAATAAACAAAATGTTATTCTTTTAGTTATTTGTTTTTGCTCAGCAAGGTATAAACCATAAACCAAACAATCACAATAATGAATTATTATAAGCAAGCAATTCAAGATTATGTAAAAGAAATCCAAAACATTTCACCACCATAAGGATACATAAGGCACAATACTGCACATGACCTAACTTGATCACATTATATCATGCTTTAAATTGCTCCTGGTCGCCGTCCCGATCGTCTACATTGCCCCAACTTTAAATGGGACAAATTCAGGTAATAGTTGTATCTTAGGAAATTGCTGTAAATACAATCTCCTGATCTATATATTATTTCAACGCTTGATGCATAGTACTGCTAGGAGGACATCACAGTCCTATACATTTTTCAAACTTTTACATAACTCATGGATAAACCATAGCTTCATAAATATATATGACTAATATAATGTGAAGATAACTTGCTGAACAGAAGCAAATTGGTCAAAGGTTTGCAGCTTGTGGCTCTACAGCCCTTGTCGAACTACAGATCCCAGTGTGCTTTAGCACATTGGAAGCTGTGGTTACAGGACACCTGGCATGCCACAAATTTATGACTACAGATATGGCGAGTGTTTAATAGACACTGTAGGCCATGGGCATACCTAGTGTATTTGTTGTGGAACTTCAGTTGCAGAATTTACTCTGAAAACTATAATACAATGCAAGTGAATGTGGCTTTGACAAACCTAATTTACAAATCGTGCAAAAGCAATGCTTTCTAGGCATATTGAGGATTTTCAAATCCTTCTTCTTGCCCTATCTTTTGTGTAATTTTCTACTAATTTTCTCTTTTGAAATGCAATGTCTGCATCAAAATCAACATCCAGATGTAAAGCACTGTTCACATTTTGTTTATGCTTCAGGTATATTCCGCTAGGTATGCCTAGAAAGTGGCACACTGACATTGACTACCAAAAAATAAATAAATAAATAAATAAATATATAAGAGATCCTGTACAGGAAGGGCCACAGCAGGCTCTACCTCCTTAGGAGGCTGAGAGCCTTTGGAGCCCAGGGGGCACTTCTTAGGACTTTTTTCAACTCGGTAGTGGCATCAGCCATCTTCTTCGGAGTGGCCTGCTGGGGGAGCAGCATATCGACCAGGGACAGAAATAAACTCGACAAGCTGATTAGAAGGGCCAGCTCTGTCCTGGGGAGCCCTCTGGACCCAGCCCTCTGGGTGACAGAAGGATACTGTCCGTAGTGAGCTCCATGTGGGAGAATAAGTCCCACCCCATGCATGAGACCGTGATCGCGCTGGGCAGTACTGTCAGTGACCGACTACTTCACCCTAAGTGTGAGAAGGAGCGCTATCGGAAGTCTTTCCTTCCCACTGCGGTCAGGCTGTGCAACCAACACCGACCTAAGCAGAGATCATTCCACACAGAGAACTGAAATTACTTTTTGTTGTGATATCCCCCCCGCTACTTCTTTACCTGTACCTTTCTATCTGTCTACTACCAATGGGATGCCTCTACCTTGGAACGTTTTGTATATATTGTATGTGTTACTTATCTTGCATTGCATATCCTTGCTGCTGTAAGACACAGAATTTTTCCGTTGTGGGACTATTAAAGGATTATTATTATCTGTGTACCCAGTATATCAGTCTTATATTTATAGATTGCCCCCTTCTTTGTCAAAAAGCCAATGGAAAATGAAACTGGAATCAGATTGGTTGTGATGCACACCTACTGCTCATTTTACCTGAATACGTTTTGATAAATTTTCCCACTGTACCTTGACTCTGAAAATTATCATTATAACAAATTGTATAAAACATTGGCTCACACTTCATAGCATTATTCATTGGTATTTCCTGTATCAGCCCATGTTTTTTCTGTCCAAGAAAAGAAGTCATGTAATATTTTAATGGCATTTTATATGATTTTGCATTTCTGTCACTTTAGCAGGAATATATGCTGACAATAGCAAGTTTATGGGTTAGATATAGTGGTTCATAATGTAGTACTACATATTGTATAATGTATTCAGCTTCTGATCTTTAAGTTGGAGTACTTTAAGGTGGAACTTTAGATACTTTAAGTTGAAGTACTGTAAATACCTTATGTACCATTCAAAGTGGTTTTGCAATTAAAGGGATTGGCCTTAGTTTTAATCTTGCCTATTGATTGGTGGGGTCCTATTCCCCATGTCTGAATGGAGCAGCAGGCTCACCATGCACACTGCCACTCCATTCACTGTCCATGGGACTACTGCAGATAGCTGAGCATTGTACTTGTCTATCTTTGGCAGTGCCAAAGAGAATGAATGGAATAGCATCAGTCATGGTTAGCCATCTAGATGGGACAATGAGACCTCCATTCTCGTAATCAGTGTGTGAGCCCCAACGGTCAGAAACCCATCAATCAGTATGTTATTTCTTACCCTATAAAAAGGGGATTAGTGGTGGAGCAATGGTGCACATGCATAGGGAATAATTGTCTGTACTGGAAAAAAACACTTTTAAGCTAAGGCCCCACATAGCGTCCAGCAGCAGTAGCGCATCGCGATTTTTCCCACAGCACTTTTCACTGAAAGTCCGCAACGGTTTTGGAAATCGCATATTTTTCTGCAAAGTGGGGATGGGATTCGCTTTGCTGTGACTGTAAAACACTGTTTTTTTCCACAGTGAGCAAACCGCGACATTTATGCCACATGGGGCCCCGGCCTAATGTTGGAAAATGTAATAGGGAATTGTGTACATAGCAATTCCTTAATATAATATTGTTAAAGGGAGTCTGTCACCAGAACCAGCATATCAACATGGCCACAGAGATAGGATAGAGTCACCTGAATCAAACTGTGTTTTTCCCATGTGAATTGTTGCCTCTGTTTCCAACATATCATTGTTTTTATCACCAGGCAAATTATCTCTTTGGAGCAATTGCTAAAAATAGTTATTTCAATATTAACAGAAACAGTGATGACTCAGCAAAGGACAAGTGTTTGGCTGGGTAGATAGTGACAGACTCCCTTTAATCAGTTTCAGCTTATATAAGTCCACTCTTAACCCTGCAAGGACATACCCATACAGGGGCGTAAATATCGGGGTAGCAGCGGTAGCGGCTGCCACAGGGCCCAGGACATTAAGGGGCCCAGAGCCCTGTGGCAGCTGCTACTGCGAACCCCACAAACACTGCTATCATTATACTCGGGGGTTTTTTCAGACCCCCGAGTATAACAATCGGGGACCCAGGGGAGGTGAGGGAACATAAAAAACAACATTACTTACCTCTCCTGCGCTCCACAGGCTTCGGGCCTGTTTGGTGATGTCCCAGATGTCAGCCGTAGTCATTATGCATCGCGACGCCGATCTGCCTCACGCGAGATCTGGTCCAACATTGAAGATGGCTGAAGTAGCGCATCAGAGTGCATCAGAGCTAGGAAGAGGTAAGTAGCATTGCTTTTTATGTTTGTGTCCTCCCCTGGGTCTCCGATCATTATACTCTGGGGTCTGAAAAGACCCCAGAGTATAATAATCGTTCATGGGTGGTCCACTATGGGGCATAATACTGTGTGCAGGGGCCACTATGGGGCATAATACTGTGTGCAGGGGCCACTATGGGGCATAATACTGTGTGCAGGGGCCACTATGGGGCATAGTACTGTGTGCAGGGGCCACTATGGGGCATAATACTGTGCAGGGGCCACTATGGGGCATAATACTGTGTGCAGGGGCCACTATGCTGCATAATACTGTGTGCAGGGGCCACTATGGGGCATAATACTGTGTGCAGGGGCCACTATAGGGCATAATACTGTGTTCAGGGGCCACTATGGGGTATAATACTGTGTGCAGAACTAGGAAGCTGGATGTCACTACAGCCAGACCTCCCATGGAGAAGGCAGATATGGTTTATTACTGTTCCTGCCTTCCCAATTGTTGTGTACAGAGCACTCAATGAGTGCTGTGTACATAGCTATGGAAGCTGCCATGATGCAGCTTCCCTCTGGCCTGGCAGTCACATGATCCACCAGAAGCCAGGAACTGTAGAAGCTGCTGGGGACCCAGATCAGCCCTGCAGTTAAGCTTATGCTAGGTTCACACTAACGGACCCGAACAAAAGAGAGGTGGATCTCTAAAACATTGCCTCTGTGCAGGACTTTTCTTCCAATGATTTTTGATGGACTCTGTGACAGAGTATGCCATGTTTGTAGATTTGAAGAAAAACTACTTTGAAGTCTTATGCAAATGAGGCAGTTGTTGCACTGGGGGCAGGCCTTCAGCTCTTGCCACTCAGACAATGAGCATCTCAAGCCTGCGCCATCCCATACTATAAGAGTTGATCCTCCCACTGCTATAACATCACCCATCATACTTGAGCAGCAAGAGCTGTGCTCCCAGGGCTGATGGCCCACCCTCAGTGCACCAACTTCCTAATTTGCATATGACTTCAAAGTTGTTTTTCTCCAAATCTACAAATGTGACATATATAACAAAGGCACTGCAATGTGCTCTGTAATGTGGTGGTAGCAACTAAATATACTTGGGGGAGACCCTTTAAATCAAATTTGACAGAACCTGATTAACTTCAGCTGGATCACCCAACTATCTTAGGGTGGGTTCACACTTGCGCTGACACTCCGTCCACCGTGAATCCGACTTAAATGTCAGGAAAAAGGATTGGGACAAGATAGGGAAAGGTTTAAGATGGTTTGCTTAAAAACCCATTCAATGGGTTTTTAAAGCAATGCGCGGATGTACGTTTACACCCTCTGCGCTATGAAGCGGGTGTTTTTTCGTCGGAAACAAAGTCCTGCATGTCCGACTTTGTTTCCGACAAAAAAAAAAAAAACTGCTTCGCGGCGCAGAGGGTGTAAGCACACACCCGCACATTGCTTTAAAAACCCATTGAAGTGAATGGGTTTTTAAGCAAACCGTCTTAAACCTTTCCCTATCCTGTTCCAATCCTTTTTTCCAACATTTAGGTCGGATTCACGCCAGACGGAGTGCCGGCGCAAGTGTGAACCCACCCTTATGAGCATTGTGACATGTTGACTTATAACACTCAATCACTTTGTTCTCAGGAGAGGTAAGCCACCACCAGAGATATCTGGTAACGGCTTATTTCCCTCTTCATCTTTAGGAATACACACACATTTGGCTGTTCTGAGAGTGCAGTTATATGGTATATGGGTTTCTGAAGAATAGTTATTGAAGGTGTATGGCGTCTTTAGAATTATTCCATCCATGTTCTAAGTTTCAGCATGTACCTATGCTTTGTTTATATGTTCATATATTTTCAAATGTTTTCTTTTATTCATATTTCACTGAATTTCCCCATTGTGGGACTATTAAAGGACTATTATTATTATTATTATTATTATATTTATGAAGGATCCATGAAATTGGGCACCTCCTTGAGTGCAAAACATCTGTGAAAAATGTCCATTTTTTATGGTAATTTTGAACTATATTCGTGTGAACAGCTCCCTTAAACAACATGAAGGATTATACCAGGCAGTGTGGAATCCTTGGGATACATACTGTATACTCCAGGAGTTCTGCTGTATGCTTGATTGATCCAAATACCTTTTCTTCTACTCTTCCCCTCCCGTCCTCCAACCTAATGTTTTTTCCCTAAGTTGTAGTGTTTGGCTTCATGTGTTTGTATAAATTTGGCTTCATGGTTAAGCATTTTAGCTCACTATTTTGTTGATTTTTCCCCATGCTCATTGTCAAGTGCACTCTACTATAGATTTGCATGTAATATGGTATAGTTGTGCGGACTTGAACTATATGCACTGGCGCATATTACTTTTTAAGTTGTTGTTCTTGTACTTGTTTCTCAATAAGAACTTACAGTTTCAAAATATAAATTTATCGCTGGTCTAATGCCAACCAAAAGAGGCTAATGCGTTTCTCCTCAATGACATGAGAGTTCTTCGGGGCACCAATCACTGGTAAATGACAAACAACAGATCCGCTTTAGTTCAATGTTCTACATCAGTTGGTCCCAAATAACTGTGTTTACCACTCCAGTTTGGGGCTCCCTTATAGAGCTGGTTTGCTACACTAATACTACATTTTGGTAATTTCTGCAACGCCATCTTGACCTATCATAGCTATTTACATAAGGCAGATTTGCTGTTTGTCAATTATCGGTATTTGGTGCCACTGAGGAACTCTGACATCGGTTTTTCTTGCCCTGAGCAACGCTTCTGCATCACCAGCCATATGATATCATGTTCATCAGTCACATGGACTGTTCAACTGAATGGGCTAAGCTGCGATACCAAGCACAGCTGCTATACAAAAAAAAGGCACTGTGCTTGGTAAGTAGTGAAGAGACTGCAACGCTCACCCGAATGCCTCTTCAAATTGCTGATCTGTGGGGGTCTCCTGTACCCTAAGGATAGGTCATCAATTCAGTTATTAAGCCTGAAAAACTCCTTTGATGCAAGGAAACTGCATGTCCATGACGAACACTATGGATTAAAAGTATCTTTACAACATTCTTATAGGTGAACCTATCAAGTACATTATCTATGTGTTTATATGTAACTCTTGTAGACTCCAGTTGAGGTCATGCAGCGTAGTTTTCAGTGCACGTTTTGCTTCTTTAATAAACTGCTGTTTGTTATGAGACTTGTTCACAGCAGATTATACTGATTCAAACCTTTTAACAGCAGGAAAGGAGTTTCATATTTAGTTG
Source organism: Leptodactylus fallax (assembly GCA_947044405.1). Classification (NCBI taxonomy): domain Eukaryota; kingdom Metazoa; phylum Chordata; class Amphibia; order Anura; family Leptodactylidae; genus Leptodactylus; species Leptodactylus fallax. The sequence continues at coordinate 1,982,290 of CAMRHE010000148.1, read as the reverse complement.
GTTATGAGACCAGCAGGTGCCTTGGATCGATTTCCCTGCGTTTCCTCTGACTGGTTTAATTCTATTACATCAGAACTGGTAAAAGTAATTGATAGCAGCAATGGGGATGTTAGCTGTTTAAGGCCGGGGCCCCCGGTTTACGCCACGTGGGGCCCCAGCCTAAAAGAAGACGCATCCTGCTTGATCTTGCCAAGGTTTTAACAGCTGAATCACCATGGAAACCCTGGCGCAGTCCTCATGCTTGATTAACCCCACTGTATCCAGGCTTTTTAATCACGTGTGCAAACTTGCAGCGGAAAGACAAGGCTGGGCTTTTGATTTCTGCAGCGGGTTCTCCTGGGACGGCTTTAGGAGAGGATTTTAAGGAGGATGACCGCCTCAAATTTCTCTCCAGATTATGCCATGTGAACATACACTTATACTTTAAAGTCAGAAAACTTGATAGCAGTGTCCAATCACATTTCACTTTATAATATCATAAATACACTTTGAGGCTGATACATGAAGAGTAGGATGTGGCAGAATTATTAAAGAGGCTGTCGAAGGCTTATTTTTTTTTTTAAGGCCATAGATATATGATAAACAGTTTCTGACTAATGCAGATTTTTATTCTAGAGCACGAAACCTTCCATGACATGCCAAAATTATAAGCATGCTGGTACCTCTCAAAGGGGTTGTCCAGGCTTATTTTTTATGGCCTATCCTCAGAATAGGCCATAAATATATGATCAACAGTTTCTGACTGATGCAGATTTCAGTTCTAGAGCATGGAACCTCCGAAGACATGTCAAAATTATTAACATGCTGGTGCCTCTCAAAGGAATTGTCCAGGATTATTTTTTTTATGGCCTATCCTCAGGATAGGACATAAATTTATGATCGATAGGGGGACAATCCCGGACCGATCACCTGTACAGAGCTGCTTCTGGCGCCTGTCTAGTACACAATACGAGGCAAGCAGAAAGCTCCGTCAGTTGTCTAGCGGGCCGGCGCCGTTACTGCAGCTTAGGTCCTATTGAAGTCATGGGCTATTGGCTCAAAAGTAGCAGCTGAGTTTAATTTCAACTCTTGGGCAACCCATTCAATAAAAAGATTTTAACTGTATGTACAATCATTCCAGTTTATAATATTGTGAACTACTTTTTTGCCAAACTTTATAATGAAACTATAGCAAGTCCTGTAATGCTGTGTTCTTGAATATATTACAATTTTGTATGAGAGTTGAATAATATGACCTGTGATCCTCAGAAAGTAAAAATCTCCAGAGGACAGTTGTAATTATGGTCTGCAGAATGCAAATAGTACGTTGTGAGCCATCTCTATCACTGTACGTTTCTGCTGGTCCCTGGAGAGCTGTATGCTGCACCTCTGTCATAGTTAATGCTAAACACTAGCTTGGAAGGTACATTCACATACATAGAATTTATGTTAATCTTTCCAGAGTGAAATGAAATGACTGCTCATTCATTGTATGTGCAAGACATTGTACAGTGACCTAAATGATTATTTTTGTGCCTGTGATTTGTAATACAAAGTGGGGCATGTGCTGGTGTTGAGTGGTTGTTTGGCCACAGAGGGCAGAAATGCTGAAAATACATCCATCTATATCAGGCCAGGCCAGATTTATGCATATTTCATATTAAAGAGATACCTTTATATTTAAATATCTGTATCTAAAAATTTAGTTTGAAAACAGATTTGTACATACTGTTCTAAAGCAGGATCTGATTAGGTTTAACTTAGCATATGGTTTTTTTTTTTCTGTAGTCCCAGTCCTGTACTGTAGACATATAAGCATGCCTAGAAAGATTTTGTACTTAGTTGCCTGACAGCAAGGGTGTACACAGGATTTTGTAGAGGAGGTGGTTCAGGCCATTAACATGGACACATTTGCTTGATATACACATATTTACACAAGCACACACATAGACTTTGACACCTACATGTAATTTCATTCTTTAGAGGCCTACGATAGACAGCTCTCATGACAACTTATCTCCTTGAAGCAAATTATATGAAAAACCTTTCCTTATATCAACATTTTACTACTTTGTGCCCTTTAGGGCTTGTTCAGTGGGTATGGGTTTTTTTTCTTGTTTTTTTTTTTTTTACAAAAATCTCATAATGGGCTAACATTTTAAAAAGCAATACTCACCTTACTGATCCCCTGCTACTCCGGGTCCAGGTTGCTTGGGGCCCTATTTTCTGCTTAGCCAAACAATTTCTGCAGCAGTGACCCACCTCAGTCACTGATTTCCCGAGTGGTATGTTCTGTTAATCAAAGACTTTTCTCTCCGCCGGTTTCAGTATAAAACCCGTGGAAACTCAGCGGAACCCATTATAGTCTATGGGGTCCGTGGGTCTCTGCAGGTAACTGCTTTTTAAGCAGACAGGCTGTCTTTCGGGTCCCCATGCGGTCCCGAACGATGGAGACCCGAATGCTAGTGTGAACCTAGCGTATGAGCTGGATACCAACTGTAAACAACAGTCTGAGTAAAGATAAGGAGGAGGAGAGCAACCTATTAAGTGGAAAAGGAAACACATCTACTTAATAAGATATATTACAAAGTTTCTTATAGTCACCTATACTATTCATTCATGAAATGTTGTTTATAAGTGGAGTTATGCTTTAAGTAATTTAAAAATGGAATACACACTAAAGCTATCTGTTTTTCACTGATACATTGGAGGAAATTCATTATTCCTTCTATACCAGTTTCCAGGCCCTTTCTTGTGCCAAATGTGCGCCAAAGCCCCTTTGGCGCCTTGCTGAACCCTTTCCACAAAAGGTGCCAGGATGGAGGGTGTGGCAGGGCAAAGTGGGGATGCCTCTGCCAAACATATTGATTATAACTCATGATGATTTTCTATCATGAGTTATATATAAAACCAATCAAAAACAGAGGCATGCCAATGTATATATGTATAGGAGTGTTTGTAAAAAAAAACAAAACTCAAATTCACTACCAAAATAGCCACACAAAACTCATAAGTAAAATAATCAGTGCAACTTTATTATATCAATATATGTTAATATACAATGAGATACAACCATAAGACTGAGTGCGCATTCACAGAAATAAGAAAGTGCTAAAATGAGCCATACATTGCCAGTAATCTCAACACGGTAGAACACCATAAAGTAATGTATCTACCTGCTGGATTCAGAAGTACGAAAAGATGTATTACTAACCATATATATATATATATATATATATATATATATATATATACATATTGTGAGAGTGTGAGCCTAGAGGGTGCTAGTGAGCAACCCAAAGCCAGGCTTAAAAAGGTCCTCAGCCACACCCATAGGTGGGGCAACTCCAGAGGGAGTATATGCAGCAGGAGAGCTGCTGAGGAGACTTGCAGGGAGCAGGTGTACGGTGGAACCAGTCGGAGACAGACAGGCGGTCTGTCCCAGGAGGACTGGATTTCCAAAGAGGACTTTGCTTGAGCTGAGTGTGAGTCAGGCTGCTTCTTGCCCCCAGAGGCTAGTAAGGGCTCAAGCAGTGAGGTAGTGCCCTATGTGTAGGCTAGGCTGTTTGGGGGCAAGAAGCAGCCTGACTCACACTCAGCTCAAGCAAAGTCCTCTTTGGAAATCCAGTCCTCCTGGGACAGACCACCTGTCTGTCTCCGACTGGTTCCACCGTACACCTGCTCCCTGCAGGTCTCCTCAGCAGCTCTCCTGCTGCATACACTCCCTCTGGAGTTGCCCCACCTATGGGTGTGGCTGAGGACCTTTTTAAGCCTGGCTTTGGGTTGCTCACTAGCGCCCTCTAGGCTCACACTCTCACAATATACAGTGCCTTGCGAAAGTATTCGGCCCCCTTGAACTTTTCAACCTTTTGCCACATTTCAGGCTTCAAACCTAAGGAAATAAAATTTTAAGTTTTGGTGAAGAATCAACAAGTGGGACACAATCGTGAAGTGGAACGAAATTTATTGGATATTTTAAACTTTTGTAAAAAATAAAAAACTGAAAAGTGGGGTGTGCCAAATTATTCGGCCCCCTTAAGTTAATACTTTGTAGTGCCACCTTTTGCTGCGATTACAGCTGCAAGTCGCTTGGGGTATGTCTCTATCAGTTTTGCACATCGAGAGACTGAAATTCTTGCCCATTCTTCCTAGGAAAACAGCTCGAGCTCAGTGAGGTTGGATGGAGAGCGTTTGTGAACAGCAGTTTTCAGCTCTTTCCACAGATTCTCGATTGGATTCAGGTCTCGACTTTGACTTGGCCATTCTAAAACCTGGATACGTTTATTTGTGAACCATTCCATTGTAGATTTTGCTTTATGTTTGGGATCATTGTCTTATTGGAAGATAAATCTCCGTCCCAGTCTTAGGTCTTTTGCAGACTCCAACAGGTTTTCTCCCAGAATGGTCCTGTATTTGGCTGCATCCATCTTTCCATCAATTTTAACCATCTTCCCTGTCCCTGCTGAAGAAAAGCAGGCCCAAACCATGATGCTGCCACCCCCATGTTTGACAGTGGGGATGGTGTGTTCAGGGTGATGAGCTGTGTTGCTTTTACGCCAAACATATCGTTTTGCATTGTGGCCAAAAAGTTTGATTTTGGTTTCATCTGACCAGAGCACCTTCTTCCACATGTTTGGTGTGTCTCCCAGGTGGCTTGTGGCAAACTTTAAACGAGACTTTTTATGGATATCTTTGAGAAATGGCTTTCTTCTTGCCACTCTTCCATAAAGGCCAGATTTGTGCAGTGTACGTCTGATTGTTGTCCTATGGACAGACTCTCCCACCTCAGCTGTAGATCTCTGCAGTTCATCCAGAGGATCATGGGCCTCTTGGCTGCATCTCTCATCAGTCTTCTCCTTGTTTGAGATGAAAGTTTAGAGGGACGGCTGGGTCTTGCTAGATTTGCAGTGGTCTGATACTCCTTCCATTTCAATATGATCACTTGCACAGTGCTCCTTGGGATGTTTAAAGTTTGGGAAATCTTTTTGTAAAAAAAAATCCGGCTTTAAACTTCTCCACAACAGTATCACGGACCTGCCTGGTGTGTCCCTTGGTCTTCATGATGCTCTCTGCACTTTAGTTTCAATAGTTTTTATTCAAGTTTTCAAAGAATAAAGGTAAAATACAGTATTGACATATGTCGCGATGTACATTGGTATGCATTATAGTATAGTATACAAAATAACATATTACTTTCTTTTCCAAAATACATCTGTAAGTCATACATCAATAAGACAGATATGCAACGTACTAACATAATAAACCTTAAATATAACAATAACTTTCAGGCACAGTCAGCGGGCTATCTTGAATCATTCCTAGAACATGTTCCTCAGTATCAACCTTCCCTTGGTTGTAAGGCCTCTATTAGTGTGTAGACACCAAAACTCCTTTTTGTCACTTCTGAATTCTCCCCCTCTTCTGCCTCCTCTACCCCGAGGTTGGCCGGTTTGACAGATTTGACTGGTTTGACCCACCCCCCCGCCCATTTATTGCAGTCATTGCATCAGTGCATCCCCCCTCCCAGACTTCCTGCGACCCCCCGGTTCTCTTTCAGAATGAAACGAGAGTAAATCCACGCTTCCCAGATTTTCTCAAAGCTGTGGAAAGAGTTATTTCCCAGGGCGATTATTCTTTCATAAGTGTATGTGCTATTTATGGCTGTTAACAGATCCAACATGAGCGGAGGAGCTACTGTCCTCCATCTTTGCACCAACATCAATTTGGCTATAGTCAGAATTTTGCAGATAAGTTTTTTGTATGCCTTTAGTGCACTGGGAATTCCGATTATCAGGATAGCCATGCTAGCGGTGTATGGGAGTCAGAAATCGAATACCTCCGATAGCATCCCAAAGACCCCGTCCCAGTATCCTTGAATTATGGGGCAATTCCCCAAAATATGGATAAGGGATTCTCTACCCCCACATCCCCTCCAACAGTTTCCTGATTCAGAGGGATAGGCTAACTGTAGCATAGTCGGGGTCCTATACCATCGTAATACTATTTTCATGGCCGTCTCAATGTGCGTACTACACTTTAAGGATAGATGGATCAGCCTAATTGCTTGCTGCCATTCCTCAAGGGTGATGACTATCCCCAAGTCTCTCTCCCAATAACGGAATGGGGTAGATCTAGTGAAGGTCGATATTTCGTCCATTTTGTCATACAGAAAACGCAATCCTCTCACCTTGGTAGAAAGCCAAGTGAAAAGGGCGCCACTGTGGGGCAAAAGCGTCACGGGATGCTTAGACACGAAGTGCCATATTTGAAAATATTTAAGGAAGTCGCCTATAGGGAGCCCATATTTCTGTCTAAGGTCTGCAAACAATATAGGTTGTTTAGTGTCAGAATATAATTGAGAAATCTGTGTGATCCCCCTCGACTCCCAATCCGAAATTCTCAAGTCGTCGACTACCCATGACATTAGTGACAAAGGCATCTCAGAAATATGAAAGTGTTTCATAGGGTTAGCTTTCCCGTGTATTATCTTCCATGCCGCCAATGAGGCAACCATGACCGGGGAGAAGGATCTAGGAGCTAAAATGTTCCAAAAGGGTAACCACAGCGCATCTTCCAGTTTTAAAGGAGCGATAAATGCCTGTTCTATGTGCAACCATGGAACTAAGGTGTCCATTGATTTCCACCTAGCGCACTGAGTGACCAGCGAGGCTATATAGTAGTTTCTTATCAATGGAACTCCCAGCCCTCCTGCCTCCTTTTGTTTGAATAGGCAGCTTTTGTTGATTCTGAGTCTCTTCCCATTCCATATAAATTTTGATATCACCCTTTGTGTTGTTTCAAAAAAGGAAACGGGAATGGGTATCGGGAGCGTGCGAAACAAATATAAAAGCCTAGGTAGTAGTAACATTTTAAAGGCCGCTACTCAACCTATCCAGGAGGTATCTGTTTTTGACATTCGCTCCGTCTCTTCTTGTAGTAGTTTTAACATTGGTATGTAGTTACTTCTATAAAGGGTCCCTGGGAACGTTGTCATCTGTGTCCCCAGGTATTGGACATTGTCCTCCCTCCAGTCAAAGTCATAATTCGACTTCATTTAATGAAGCAAAGAAGGAGGGACATTCAAAGGTAGCGCCTGTGATTTGGCCATATTCAATTTGTAAAACGATAGTTGCCCAAACTTAGTAATAATATCCATTAGGCGGGGGACAGAAGTTTGTGGCTTAGACAGGGTGAGAATAATATCATCACCTATATCAATGCCCCCTATGTTGGTATCTAGTCTGAGCGTTTGGGCCAATGGTCCCATGGAAAGAACAAATATCAGGGGCGACAGGGGGCATCCCTGTCTGGTCCCATTTGTTATCAGAAAAGGGTCCGATACTACTCCATTCGTGAACACTCTCGCAGAGGGTGCGGAGTATAACGCCTCTATCGCCCTCAAAATAGCTCAAGAGAACCCCATATTACTGAGCACCGAGAAGGCATACGACCAGCAAATGCGATCAAACGCCTTCTCAGCGTCCAACGCAAGGATCACCGCCTCTACTTTCCTACCGTCAATATAATGCATGAGGTTCAAAATGCGTCTGGTATTGTCATAAGATTGCCTCCCCTTGACAAATCCCACCTGATCATTATTTATCAAGCTCGGGAGACAGGCTGCTAATCTGCTTGCTAGTAATTTGGCATAGATTTTCAGGTCGGAATTTAGCAAAGAGATAGGTCGGAAGTTTTGGGGCTCAGTGGTCGGTTTTCCCGGCTTTGGTAGCGTAAGCACCAAAGCCTCTTGGTTCTCTTTTGAGATGGTACCGGAATCCATCGCAGCCGCCAAAAAGGACAGCAGCGGGTCTTTCAGGATTGGGAAAAATTGTTTGTAGTATTCATTGGTAAGGCCATCAGGGCCCGGAGACTTGTGAGATGGCAGTGATTTGATAACTGACAACAACTCCTCTCAAGTAATGGGTGTGTTCAAAGAGTCCAGTTGTGACTCGGTGAGCTTGGGTAATTGGGCAGCTACAAGAAAGCGTTCAATGTCACAGCTCGTTGGAGGAGCAACCGCTGTGTCTTCCACGATATTGTAGAGGCCTTCGTAAAATGACCGAAAGGCTTCAGCTATGCCTCTAGGGTCATATATTTTATAAGTGCCATCTTTACTGTGAAGGAATTGAATTCTAGATTTTGCATGTTTTTGTTTGAGTTTGGAGGCTAGGAGTTTGCTTGCTTTATTGGACTGAGAATAATATGTAGCTTTGGTCCTTTTTAGATTTTTCTCATATTTATGCAATAAACAAGCTGTCAGTTGGTGGCGTAATGTCATCAATTTTGCTGCATTGGATGGAGAGGGAGACTTTTTATTGCTATTGTCGATGGATTTAATTTGGTGGAGCAATCTATCTATCTCTGCCAGTCTATTTTTCTTTTCTATATGCCCCAAGCGAATGAATGTTCCTCTAATAAAGGCCTTATGAGAATTCCACAGGACATCAGGGCCAAGGGCAGAGGCGCCTTCCTTCATCACTTCCCCCCCCCCTCCTCTCTCTCTTTTTTTTTTTCTTTTCTCTTTTCCTTCTTTCTTCCCCCCCCCCCCCCCCCCCCCCCCCCCCCCCCCCCCTCTCCCCCCCCGCGCGTCGTCGTGGCCCCCCCCCCCCCCCCCCCTGCTCTCCCTTTTCTCAACCACAACCCCCACCCCAGGCCGCCCTGCTTCCCCAAATTAAATCTCCTCTCTCCCTAAACTTCTTTTTTCAACAAAAAAAAATTAATACCCACCTTTTTAAAAATTTTCCCCCCCCCCTTTTTTTTTTTTTTTTTTTTTTTTTTTTTTTTTTGGTTCCCACCCCCCACCTTTTTTTTTTTTTTTATCTAACAACTGACACACACTATTATTTAACATTTAAAATTTTTTTTTTTTCCCACAAAAAAAATACAATTAACCTTTAAACCAAATTTTACCCGTGCAAAATTTGGGTACCCTTATCATTTTATTGATTTGAATACTCCTAACTACTTTTTACTGACTTACTGAGCACAAATTGGTTTTGTAACCTCACTGAGCTTTGAACTTCATAGCCAGGTGTATCCAATCATGAGAAAGGTATTTAAGGTGGCCAATTGCAAGTTGTTCTCCTATTTGAATCTCCTCTGAAGAGTGGCATCATGGGCTCCTCAAAACAACTCTCAAATGATCTGAAAACAAAGAGGTTCAACATAGTTGTTCAGGGGAAGGTACAAGTTGTCTCAGAGATTTAACCTGTCAGTTTCCACTGTGAGGCATGTAAGGAATGGAAGACCACAGGGACAGTTCTTGTTAAGCCCGAGTGGCAGGCCAAGAAAATATCAGAAGGCGGAGAATGGTGAGACAGTCGGACAATCCACAGCCACCTCCAAGAGCTGCAGCATCATCTTGCTGCAGATGGTGTCACTGTGCATCGGTCAACAATACAGCACACTTTGCACAGGAGAGCTGTTGGGGGTGATGCGGCCGTTTCTGAAAGCCGCCACAAACAGGTCGCCTGGGTATGCAAAAGCACATTTGGACAAGCCAACTTCATTTTGGAAGGGTCCTGTGGACTGATGAAACAAAGATTGAGTTGTTTGGTCATACAAAAGGCGTTATGCATGGCGTCAAAAAACACAGCATTCCAAGAAAAACACTCCCCCCCCCCTATAAATTTTTGTTGTTTTCCCATCATGCTTTGGGGCTGTGTGGCCAATGCCCCACCGGGAATCTTGTTAAAGTTGAGGGTCGCATGGATTCAACTCAGTATCAGCAGATTCTTGAGAATAATGTACAAGAATCAGTGACGAATTTGAAGTTACGCCGGGGATGGATATTTCAGCAAGACAATGATCCAAAACACAGCTCCAAATCTACTCAGGCATTCATGCAGAGGAACAATTACAATGTTCTGGAATGGCCATCCCAGTCCCCAGACCTGAATATCATTGAACATCTGTGGGATAATTTGAAGCGGGCTGTCCATGCTCGGCGACCATCAAACTTAACTGAACTGGAATTGTTTTGTAAAGAGGAATGGTCAAAAATACCTTCATCCAGGATCCAGGAACTGATTAAAAGCTACAGGAAGCGACTAGAGGCTGTTATTTTTGCAAAAGGAGGATCTACTAAATATTAATGTCACTTTTCTGTTGAGGTGCCCATACTTTTGCCCGGTCAAATTTTGGTTTAATGCATATTGCACATTTTCTGTTAGTACAATAAACCTCATTTCAATCCTGAAATATTACTGTGTCCATCAGTTATTAGATATATCAAATTGAAATGGCTGTTGCAAACACCCAAATATTTAGAACAAAAAAAAGATGAATAAAAGGGGGGCCCCAACTTTTTTTTATATTTGATTAATCTCCCCCAGTATTGGGGGGGAACCCCCAGGCGCCAAATAATTCATGGCGCCATAATGCTTGCGAGAGAGAAGGGCGGCGTGTCGACACACCAGAAGTTGTGTCTACCATCGGGTCCGGAGCCACATTAAAGTCTCCCATCAATACTACACATCCCTACTTCCTCTTTGCTACCGCTTTTGCCAGTCTACTTGTTTCCTGTTGGGGGCGTAGGCTGATACCAGCGTATAGGTAATATCTCTCTGCACTTTAAACAGAACCCTGAGACTATCACAGAGCAGGTGCATTTATACGGAGACTTGATTACACACAGGTGGATTATATTTATCATCATCAGTCATTTAGGACAACATTGGATCATTCAGAGATCCTCACTGAACTTCTGGAGTGAGTTTGCTGCACTGAAAGTAAAGGGGCTGAATAATATTGCACGCCCCACTTTTCAGTTTTTTATTTTTTACAAAAGTTTAAAATAACCAATAAATTTTGTTCCACTTCACAATTGTGTCCCACTTGTTGTTGATTCTTCACCAAAAAATTAAAATTTTATATCTTTATGTTTGAAGCCTGAAATGTGGCAAAAGGTTGAAAAGTTCAAGGGGGCCGAATACTTTTGCAAGGCACTATATATATATATATATACAGTGGGTACGGAAAGTATTCAGACCCCTTTAAATTTTTCACTCTTTGTTTCATTGCAGCCATTTGCTAAATTTATTAAAAAAGAAAAACTGAAATATCACATGCTCATAAGTATTCAGACCCTTTGCTGTGACACTCATATTTAACTCACATGTTGTCCATTTCCTTCTGATCTTCCTTGAGATGGTTCTACTCCTTCATTGGAGTCCAGCTGTGTTTAATTAAACTGATTGGACTTGATTAGGAAAGGCACACACCTGTCTATATAAGACCTCACTTCTCACAGTGCATGTCAGAGCAAATGAGAATCATGAGGTCAAAGGAACTGCCCAAGGAGCTCAGAGACAGAATTGTGGCAAGGAACAGATCTGGCCAAGGTTACAAAAGAATTTCTGCAGCACTCAAGGTTCCTAAGAGCACAGTGGCCTCCATAATCCTTAAATGGAAGAAGTTTGGGACAACCAGAACTCTTCCTAGACCTGGCCATTCAGCCAAACTGAGCAATTGTGGGAGAAGAGCCTTGGTGAGAGAGGTAAAGAAGAACCCAAAGATCACTGTGGCTGAGCTCCAGAGATGCAGTAGGGAGATGGGAGAAAGTCAGCGATCACTGCAGCCCTCCACCAGTTGGGGCTTTATGGCAGAGTGGCCCGAAGGAAGCCTCTCCTCAGTTTAAGATATATGAAAGCCCACATAGAGTTTGCTAAAAAACACATGAAGGACTCCCAGACTATGAGAAATAAGATTTTCTGGTCTGATGAGACGAAGATTGAACTTTTTGGCGTTAATTGTAAGCGGTATGTGTGGAGAAAACCAGGCACTGCTCATCACCTGCCCAATACAATACCAACAGTGAAACATGGTGGTGGCAGCATCATGCTATGGGGGTGTTTTTCAGCTGCAGGGACAGGACGACTGGTTGCAATTTATGGAAAGATGAATGCGGCCAAGTACAGAGATATCCTGGAAGAAAACCTCTTCCAGAGTGCTCTGGACCTCAGACTGGCCCGAAGGTTCACCTTCCAACAAGACAATGACCCTAAGCACACAGCTAAAATAACAAAGGAGTGGCTTCGGAACAACTCTGTGACCATTCTTGACTGGCCCAGCCTGAGCCCTGACCTCAACCCAATTGAGCATCTCTGGAGAGACCTGAAAATGGCTTTCCACCAACGTTCACCATCCAACCTCACGGAACTGGAGAGGATCTGCAAGGAAGAATGGCTGAGGATACCCAAATCCAGATGTGAAAAACTTGTTGCATCATTCCCAAGAAGACTCATGGCTGTACTAGCTCAAAAGGGTGCTTCTACTCAATACTGAGCAAAGGGTCTGAATACTTATGACCATGTGATATTTCAGTTTTTCTTTTTTAATAAATTTGCAAAAATATCTACATTTATGTTTTTTTCTGTCAAGATGGGGTGCTGAGTGTACATAATGAGTAATAAAATGAACTTTTTTGCTTTTAGCAAATGGCTGCAATGAAACAAAGAGTGAAAAATTTAAAGGGGTCTGAATACTTTCCGTACCCACTATATATATATATATATATATATATATATATCATAATAAAATTCAGCAAGTAAAGTAGGCCCAACATAGAAAATAACACAATGGCACGATACAGACTACTAAGCACTAACCCTGACTGTTGTTCCTGACTGTAGAATATCATTCTGGTGCAAGGGCGTTCGCATACTTTCTTAAAAGGCCAAAGCCTCTTCATAAATCAGGTGCACCTTGCATTTGCCAGGGCCGTTGGTAAGACTGGCGTGCCAAACACCTGTCTTAATAAATCTGCCCCATTGTGTGAATACAGCGTTAATACTTATCCTTTATCCACAGGGATGAAGGATGAAATGGTGATCAGTCATAGAAGTGCATGAAGGGACACTCAGAGGATCTCTATCTAATGATCACTAAGGTCCCAGTGGTTGGACACCCATTGATCAGATACTTTTCACCTATCCTAGGATAGGGATAAGTGTTAGCGCTGGGTAAACTCTTTTAAATGCAAAAGATGTATACTTTATGGCTGAGGCCCTACGTTGCGGAAAAGCAACTTTTTTTTGTTACAGATTTTGCTGCAATTTTGTGAAGCAAAGCCAAGAAAGACTACAAAAGGAATAGGAAATCTGTAGGAAACTCTTATACTTCTCCCTTCTGCTCAATCCACTCCTTGCTTTGGCTCAAAAAAAGGCAGCAAAATTTTCAACAAAAAAAGCTGCTTTTCCGCAAGTGGGGCTTTAGCCTACATCTTCTGGTTTTAGTTCTTTAGAGTTCTGTAGAGTCACTAATTTTTTTTTTACATTTGCCTCCGACATAAAAACAAAACTTGCAGGAATATTCTTATGAATATGGCTTTTAACTTTTGTCTCGCAAGTATCACAGTGCTGTTTGTTTATTGTTTGCATAGTAATTATGCAGCTCCTGTGGACATGCAAACTTAACAAGCGGATGTACGTCTACCTTTCTAATGCAAAACTGGCATGTCATAATATGTTAACAATGGCAGTTTTATAGTAAGAGCTGTATATAAAGATAATACTTTAAAGCATACCTAACCTTTCAAATAACTTTTCAAAATAATCTGTTGCGTATTTTGTACATGAGGCACTTTTTAGCAGTTTTCCCCTCTGCAGGTTCTATCTGCAATTCTCAGGTGTCCCTGAGATACAGGTGCATCTCAATAAATTAGAATATTTTTGAAACGTTCATTCATCTCAGTAAATCAGTAATTCAATTCATAATCAGCAGTCTTCCATGATTGTGTGTCCTACTGAACCATCCTGAGGGACCATTTAAAGGCTTAGGAAACCTTGGCAGGTGACACACTGAATTTACAATACTGAACTTTTTTACAATTAAATTTGGGTTTTTATTACCTGTAATCCATAATCAACATTTACAGAAATAAAACACTTGAAATAGAACACTCTGTGTGTAAAGAGTCTAGAAAATATAGGAGGTCACTTTTTTAATTTGAATTACTGAAAGAAATAAACGTTTCAAAGATATTCTAATTTATTAAGATGCACCTGTAGTAGATGATGACAACTGCTATAGACAGTAGACAGATAAACCAAGAGATTTAGCTTCCTCTGTCTCTTACTCACTCAGAAGCAGCATCAGCATCATGGAGAACATTACAGAGAAGTACTAAACAGTACTGATACGAACAAAGCACAAAGTAAAATATATAAAACTTACTATTACCTGCAGTGTCTGCCTCTCTTTCTCACTCAGCCCTTCCTCTTCACTTCCCTTCTTCATAGACTTCTATGGTAAGTTATAATGTGCTACTTTAGTGAGAAGAACAGAGAAGAATTTATAATAGATTTCAGAGTGAATGATGAGTTTTGTGAGGGAGCTGCAGTATGGAGAATGAATAAAAAAGCACTTCTCTCTAAGGGCACATTAACATGACTGAGTTTCTGTCCTGTACCGATTACAGTACAGTACAGTATGTCGCTGGAGGGTAGGAACTCCTAGCAGCATACATAACTATACTGCTAGGAGTCTCTCTCCCGGGATAATGTGCAGGCCAGTAAATATAACCAGGTTTCACAGCTGAAACTGGCTTGTGTGAATGTGCACTAAGATATATTACAGAGTTTCTTATATTTGGCTGATGTTTAATTTTTTCCCCAGAAACAGCACCATTGTTTGTAGACTGTGTCTTGCATTGCAGCTTAACCTCATTCACTTGATTGGAGATGCACTGCAATATATACAGTGGGGGGAAAAAGTATTTAGTCAGTCACCAATAGTGCAAGTTCTCCCACTCAAAAAGATGAGAGAAGCCTGTAATTGACATCATAGGTAGACCTCAACTATGAGAGACAAAATGAGAAAACAAATCCAGAAAATCACATTGTCTGATTTTTAAAGAATTTATTTGCAAATTATGGTGGAAAATAAGAATTTGGTCAATAACAAAAGTTCATCTCAATACTTTGTTATATATCCTTTGTTGGCAATGACAGAGGTCAAACGTTTTCTGTAAGTCTTCACAAGGTTGGCACACACTGTTGCTGGTATGTTTGCCCATTCCTCCATGCAGATTTCCTCTAGAGAAGTGATGTTTTGGGGCTGTCGCTTTGGCAACACGGACTTTCAACTCCCTCCAAAGGTTCTCTATGGGGTTGAGATCTGGAGACTGGCTAGGCCACTCCAGGACCTTGAAATGCTTCTTACGAAGCCACTCCTTCGTTGCCCTGGCAGTGTGCTTGGGATCTTTGTCATGCTGAAAGACCCAGCCACGTTTCATCTTCAATGCCCTTGCTGAAGGAAGGAAGTTTGCACTCAAAATCTCACGATACATGGCCCCATTCATTCTTTCATGTACACGGATCAGTCGTCCTGGTCTCTTTATAGAAAAACAGGCCCAAAGCATGATGTTGCCACTCCCATGCTTCACAGCAGTAGGTATGGTGTTCTTTGGATGCAACTCAGCATTCACTCTCCTCCAAACACGACGAGTTGTGTTTCTACCAAACAGTTCAACTTTGGTTTCATCTGACCATATGACATTTTCCCAATACTCTTCTGGAACATCCAAATGCTCTCTAGCAAACTTCAGACGGGCCCAGATATGTATTGGCTTAAGCACGGGGACACGTCTGGCACTGCAGGATCTGAGTCCCTGGCGGCGTAGTGTGTTACTGACTGTAGCCTTTGTTTCATTAGTCCCAGCTTTCTGCAGGTCATTCACTAGGTCCCCCTGTGTGGTTCTGGGATTTTTGCTCACGGTTCTTGTGATCATTTTGACCCCACAGGGTGAGATCTTGCGTGGAGCCCCTGATCGAGGGAGATTATCAGTGGTCTTGTATGTCTTCCATTTTCTAATTATTGCTCCCACAGTTGATTTCTTCACACCAAGCTGCTTGCCTATTGCAGATTCAGTCTTCCCAGCCTGGTGCAGGTCTACAATTGCTCCTGGTGTCCTTCCACAGCTCTTTGGTCTTCACCATAGTGGAGTTTGGAGTGTGACTGTTTGAGGTTGTGGACAGGTGTCTTTTATACTGATAACAATGTCAAACAGGTGCCATTACTACAGGTAATGAGTGGAGGACAGAGGAGCCTCTTAAAGAAGAAGTTACAGGTCTGTGAGAGCCAGAAATCTTGCTTGTTTGTAGGTGACCAAATACTTATTTTCCACCATAATTTGCAAATAAATTTGATTTAATGTGATTTTCTGGATATGTTTTCTCATTTTTTCTCTCATAGTTGAGGTCTACCTATGATGTCAATTACAGGCCTCTCTCATCTTTTTAAGTGGGAGACCTTGCACAATTGGTGACTGACTAAATACTTTTTTTTTTCCCGACTGTACATATAAAAGTTGTGTGCTACTTCTGCCTACTGTTTTCATCCATTGTTTGATTAGATATTATTGCAATGGATGAAAACAGTAGGCAGAAAACATTTTTTTTTCATCATGGACCAACAAGGGCAGAATGAAAATTATTATTTATATAACATCCTGAATTGTTGCCTATTTGTATACTTGATAATACTTTTTAATACAAATAAAAGAATAAACAGAAGGAGGTCCCATAATAGCAAACTATGCAACAACCTTGACCAGTATAGTGTAATATACTCATAAATGCAAAATAATCTTTCTTAAGACTAGATAATATATAATAAATTTTAAAAGCATCACAAGTAGATATAAAGCAATATACTACTCAGCGCTATTCACAGTGTAGTATGGTTAGTAAAGGAATGATGCGTACCATGCAAATCAATAGGATTCGTGCCTTATTAAACACCACAACACCTATTAAAAAGTACATTCCATTTTCTGACCATGCAAAGGAGTGTGTCTAGATGTGTGTTTTCTAGGGGAAGCAGATTCTGGTTGCAATCTGCCATGGATTTGGGGCTAGAATCCACCCCCAACTCCATAGCAAATTCCTCCGTGTGAACGTACCCTAAGGCTGCTTGCACATTAACGTGTGTTTACCTCCGGCCGTGAATTAAAGGCACGGGCGGCACACGGGGGACATGCAGATGACCCCCGGGGCCCCCCCCCGCACCAGCCGCACCTCCAAGGCCCCTTTCATTAAATGAATAGGAGCCATGGGAAGCAGGGCTGCAAAATCAGACAGGAACAGGACTTGTTCCATATTTTGAGGCCCAGACTGTCGGCCCGCACACGTGACCGTGTCATTCATGGTCATGTGTACGGACCCATAGAAATAAATGGGATAGTGTGCTATCCGGGAAAAACCCAGATAGCACACTGACCGTGCACATGGTCGTCTGCAAGGGCCTTAATGGTTCAATTTTTCCTCAGCTTTTCTTTCATTTTCTTGTGCTTCTGTTTATTGTTTTTTGTTTAAAAACATGCAGGTTCTTACAACACTAGTGTAAATATGACTAGCACTAGAATCGAACTTAAATCATATCAGTGGTTGATATTTCTCTTTAAGGCTGTGTTCACACAGAGTTTTTTGGCAGCGGATTTTGAAGCGGAATCTGCCTCAAAATCCGCCTGAAAAAACTCCTCCCATTCATTTTAATGGGAGTCAGTAGCGTTTTTTTTCCTCTAGCGGCTTTTTTCCGCTAGCGGGAAAAAAAAGCAACATGACCTATCTTGCCGCAGATTCCACCCGCAGTGTCTGCAGCTCGAGACGCGCTCCTGATTAGGCCCATTTATCCGGGCCTATTTAGAACGGAATGCTGATGCACTGCATTGGAATCCCGTTGCGGCAGACCGCGGCGAAAACTCCGGGGGCGGAAAATTTTCCGCCGTGTGAACACATCCTAAGGCTAAGGCCCCATGTAGTGAAATGCAGCTAAATAAACACTGTGGGGAAAAAAATGCAGCAAAACTGCATTGTGTTTTTTACTGAACCAATTTTCAGGCTAAGACCCAATGTAGTGGGCCGCAGAAAAAAAGTGCTGCGGGAAAAACCACGGCGGCAACGCATTGCGGTTTTTCCTGCAGCACTTTTCACTTTATGCTTCCATTCTACCAATAGGGAAACCACCTTTGTTTCCGTAGGTATAATTGACAGCGTGCCCGCTGCGTGTATTTTTCCGCAATGTGTGGATGGGATTTACTAGAGATAGGATTCGCTAGGACATGTCACCATTTCAGACATGTTATTTTTAGGTTGTTTTTACATCTGAAATAGAGATGAGCGAATCGATTCTGCAGAAGTGGAATTCGATCCGAATTTCAGGAAACTTCGATTCTCCACGATTCCGGATTTCCTGATGCTTCGTGGTAGCGAATATTTAGTAAGGACCTTTGTGACATCAGACGGTCACAAGATAATCTCTAGTGATGTGATTGGGTAGGTGTGTCTTTTCTTGTTAGCAGATCCTTCCACATGAGTAAAAGTCCATGCTAAAGAGAGAGAGAAACATGACCGCGGCATCCAAGGGCTTCCGCCATTTTGCCGCCCACCCTGGCTCTCTGCAGCCTGGAAATAGCTGTTTATTCACCGCGTAGTAATTCAGATCGAAGCTAATTTTTTTGGAACTTCAAATGGAACTGCCGAATTGAACTTTTGAGAAATTTGCTCATCTCTAATCTGAAATAATCAGTTAATTATATGGACGCATAGGCTGGCTGACTTGTTTAAGAGGTGAGGGGGCTGAGGGCTTTCCCTGCTCAGGGGCCCATGAAATGTTTTATCTTGCTCTCCTGTAGACCATCTGAATCTGGCCTTTGTAGATACTTGCATTCTATGAAATAACTGGGGCATTGTTTTTCATAACTCTGCCATGTGCCATTCCACTGTCCAACTGCATATGTCAAAGGGCCGTGTCTCTACATGGTCTATCTCTGTCAACTCTGATTTAACAGGGTCAGACTCTTAATACCCAACTGTCAGTATTAAAAGAACTTTCAAAAGGAATACTAAATAAACAGCACAATGCAAGAGTTCCAGAAAAAGATGCTCCAGCACTCTTATATTGTGCAGAATACAAGTATGTACTAAAACAAACATGTCAGGAGGGCTGGCAGGTCTTCTTTAAGGATGACTTTGTAAGGATTGTAAGAAAATACACAGCTTCACAGCATGCAGCAGTCAGTATAGCTACCTGGGGCAATGTTTCAGCACATAGTACATTAAAAAACATAAACGCACTAGACGAAAAAAATCTCACTGTACCTTGTCCTTTGACATTTTGGCCACCAGTTATTTACATAAGGATTGTTGTTTGTATCTTTTTTCTATGCATAGCTTATTACCACGTGATACTAAATCTGAGGTAGAACAGCAGCCAAAGCTTGGTAACTGTGGTTTTTTTTAGTTACAACCATATTGGTTGCTACTTTTATGTTTCCTTCTCTCAAACATATAGCAAATTTCATTATGTCAGCATGTTCTATGAACGGTAAAGTACTGTAAGTCCTAACATTATCTCTGAGAAGCAAATTCATAGCAAGATAAAAGACTGATGAGATGAAAAGACCGTGTGCCACATCTATTTTACCCTTTTTATTTTAAGATAGATACTAGTTTATGCATAAATACTGTAGATTTTCAAACCACATTTGTTGAACACTTAAAGTAAAGAGGGGCGTGGCCTCCAGACATAAATTTGCTTTGGGCCCCCCCCCAAATAAAACAAAAATTCAAAACAGAAGAGTCACTAAGTAATAGTGGGACACTAAAAACAAAATAAATTAAATCTTTAATAATAAATATTAAATGATTCACATATAAATAATCCAGAACTCAAATATACATTGTGGGGGTATTTCTCAACCTGAATATCAATACTTCCCCCAATAAGGAATTGCTAAAAATAAAACCCCATTCACACAGTGAGACTGTAGTAAAAACAGCTCAAAAGAGGGATTACAATACCAATGTATTGGAGCCCAGCTTTAATATCTCATGTCTGGGTCACTGATCCAGGGGTAACTGATTACTGAGGTCTGTATAATAAACCTAACCTAGCATACTGAAATATATTTTGCTAGCTAGGTCCACTGCAGGTGGTGCGTTTCTACACTAAGATAAAAGTCAGTGTTTTATTAGAGGTGCTAAACTCATGCCATATTAAATTTCCAAACATAAATCCCCCATGTTCGAGCATGTAGTTTCCCCATTGTCCCCGTCGGCACTAATACACTAGTGATGGGTTCTTTGTGAAAGAGTTGGCTCTATGTGCCGAATCTTTGAAGCGAATGAGGGGCGTCAGCTCCTGGGTGGGAGTCGACAGCTCACTTAAACTGTCCCCTTAATAGTGAACCCTGCCCCATATGTGGCTAACCCTGCCCCCTACAGGGCTAACCCTGCCTTTGAATGGGTCACTGACTCACTCGACCTCTTTTTAACCTAATATTTTGAGGTTCTGTGGCTAACAGCAGCCAGGAGGTCATAACATTAGAGGAAAAGGAGGAATGGATGGGGTGTTTGACTACCATGGTAGACAGCAGTAATGTATAAGGAGCTATTTTGGAGCCAAAGAGTCGGCTCTTTTTAGTGAGCTGATCCAAATGATCCAGCTCACTAAAAAGAGCTGAAGTTTCCATCACTATGATACACAGCCACACAGACAAGTGAAGACGCCGGCACTTTATAAGCTAAGCCCTGCCCATCCAGGAGTCACATAGCCACATCATTTGTGACATCGGTTATGGTCAGAATTTACCTCAGCCAATAACAGACTCAACTGAGAGCTCGGCCAATCCAGACACAACACATCATAGTCATATGTGTTGGCACCATCCCCTGGAGGATCATAAACTATGCTCTTTGATAACATTGTCCCTGGAAACCCATAAAGCAGACAAGTACACGGGGCAATAAAATATATTTTTATGAAAAAATGGCTACAGTGATGTGCATGGGTACGTTTGAAATGCTACTACAGTACAATAAATAAACAGAATAGTGAAAAAAAACGTTGCTGCAGGACAAATATGAGTGATGGAGATGATAATAAAGAATGGTTATGGTGATCATACCAATAATGTATATGATGACATATGCCTATATAATAGAGATAAAGTAACACTACATAGATGAAAATACAAAGAATGCTGTACAGACTAAACTATAATTATATAATGCATCGATTCCTCTACCCCAATCAAGAAATACCATAGGGAATCATAAGCATAAAAAGAATGGAGCTAATCACATGAAAGGAACATAAAGGATCCCTGACCTGAAGAAAATGGTCATCAGATCTACAATGGATGACAATATAATAAATGGATAGTAAACCAAATTGTTTATAATCCAAGAGTCATCGTAGATAAGTGAATAATAGGCAACAAAGACATAATAGCTAATAGATGGCATACATCATGTAACAAGGGTCAGTAGCCCATAGAAAACTGGCTCTATTTGTAATAGCTTAACATGTCAATCAAATACAGACAGGATCAAATGTGTCATAACCCGAATTAAATAAAACAGGCCTAGGAAATATTCTCATTTAGGCCTTGGTGAAGGACGTACCAATTCTATATCCTGAAATTTAATGTAAGAAGCATCTCTACCATGGCATTCACATATATGTCGTGCTACTGGAGTATCATAATTTCGACCTATGTCATTAATGTGATTTGTCATCCTCCTGCGGAATTTCCTTATCGTTTTACTGACATATTGGATTCCGCAGGAGCAAGTGATGAGACAGACAACCCCAGATGTCTTACAATTAATAAATTCTCTGTTCCTAAATGTTCTTCCTGTATAGGAACTCCTGAATGACATGCGCTGCATGTCCCACACGCATATGTGCCAACCACTTCATTAGATCTGTGCTGTAACCAAGTATTTTGCTGTATTGGTTGAAGATGACTATGAACCAGTTTACCCCTAAGATTGGGTACTCTACAGAAGGTCACCAATGAAGCATCACTAACCTTGGGACCAATATCTGGATCCAAGCGAAGGATACCCCAGAAATTGTGTAGAATCCTGATCACCTCTTGATGTGCCACATCATAGGTACCAATGATTCTCACCATGTCATCACTGCCACCTTTTGGTCTTGGCAGCAGGAGATAATTTCTATCCACTGATAGGGCATGCTGCTGTGCTCTCCTAAATACTCCATCAGGATAACCCCTCTCTGTGGTAGGTCATGAGCAGCGTGCTGATATCTGATAAATAGGTGCAATTTCTGCATAAATGCGAAAATTTCCCTTTGGAGATCCACTTTCGCATAGAGTTGGGATGCCAGCTCTCTCATTTCAAAAGGTAATTTGTTGCCGTTTCTTTTCTAAAGATGGTATTGCTTTAATCTGCTCAATGGCACAAAGTCCACAAAATTTATTTTTGAGTCTTTGATATCCAAAGCGAAAAATTAACCCAGATTGTTTACATTGAGCAGTTGTACAAACTCAGCAAATTCTTCTCTTGTGCCTCCCCATAGAATAAACACGTCATCAATAAATCTAAGCCATAATAAAATGGCCGATAATCATCTATCCATGGCTTCTGAGAAAACCACCTCTTTCTCCTACCAGCCCAAGTACAAATTGTAATAAATTGGGGCACATGGACTTCCCATGGGCACGCCCCTGAGCTAGTGGAAGAATTGGCGATCAAATATAAAGATGTTCCGGAACAAAGATAAGTAACTGTAACACTAAATCGTTATGTGCAGCCAAAGGGAAGGTATTGATATACAGGTTGAGAAATACCCCCACAATTTATATTTGAGTTCTGGATTATTTATATGTAAATCTTTTAATAAGTATTAATAAAGATTTTTGTTTTTAGCGTCACACTATTAGCTAGTGACTCTTCTATTTTGAGTTTTTGTTGTTTTTGGAATGTTTACTTTCATAATATCTATTATAAGCCCCCCCAAAAAAATGGTAAACCCACCCCTGCATAACAACTCTTGTTCCTAATAATTGGCCCATAGAAAGATAAGGACTCAAGTTCAGGTTTTGTGATGCAATTTTTGAAACCCAAACCAGGAGTGCATGGAAAAACATAGAAGTACCATTTGTCATTTACACTTTCTGATCCAAGCCTGGTTTTGAGTTTAAAAACTGCATCAACAAAATTTTAATGTGTGTCATTACCCTCACTGGTCTGTCAATCAGTCGACAATCAAGCAAATGCTTGTTATAACATCAAAGCAAACCACATCCTCTGTAAAACATGATGGAGGCAGTGTGATGGCATGGGCAGGCATGGCTTCCAATGGCACTGGGTCACTAGTGTTTAATGATGATGTGACAGAAGCAGGCGGATGAATTCGGAAGTGTACAGGGATGTACCTTCTGCTCAGATTCAATCAAATACAGCAAGGTTGATTGGACGCAACTTCACAGTACAGATGGACAATGGCCAAGTCTATCATTAGATCTCAACCCGATCAAGCATGCTTTCACTTGCTTAAGACAAAACTAAAGCAAAAAGACCCACAAACAAGAAACAACTGAAGACAGCTAAAGCATCACAAAGGAGGAAACCCAGCATTTGGTGATGACCATGGGTTCCAGACTTCAGGCAGTCATTTTCATACAAAAGATCCTGTACAAAGTATTATAAATGAACATTTTATTTATGGTAATGTTCCTAAATGTTTCACAGGTTATTTTTGTTCAACCTCTTGCACCAAACCTGAAATTATACACTTCTATTGTATCTTAGTTTCTCATTTCAAATCCAATGTGGTGGCATGCAGAGCCCATATAATGAAGATTGTGTCACTGTCCAAATATTTCTGGACCTAACTGTATCTCTGAATTTTAGTCATGTACAGTGGCTTGCAAAAGTATTCATACTCATTTATTCAAACTTAAATGTATTTTATTGAGATTTTAAATGATAGACCAACACAAAGTAGCAGATAATTGTGAAGTGGAATGAACATGATACATGGTTTTCAAAATTTTAGTCAAATAAAAATCTGAAAAGTGTGACGTGCAAAAGTATTCATCCCCCCCTATATCGTTGCTTTGTAGAGCCACCTTTTGCTGCAGTTACAGCTGCAAGTCTTTTGGGGTATGTCTCTACCAGCTTTGCGCATCTAGGGACTGAGATTTTTGCCCATTCTTCTTTGCAAAATAGCTCAAGCTCAGCCACAGCTGTGAACAACAATTTTCATGCCTTGCCACAGATACTCAATGGCATTCAGGTCTGGACTTTGGGCCATTCTAACACATGAATATTCTTTGATCTAAACCCTTCCACTATAGTTCTGGCTGTATGTTTAGGGTCATTGTCTTGCTGGAAGGTGAATCTCTTTCCCAGTCTCAAGTCTTTTGCAGCCTCCAACAGGTTTTCTTCCAGGATTGCCCTGAATTTAGCTCCAACCATCTTCCTGTCAACTCTGAACAGCTTCCCTGTCCCTGCTGAAGAAAAGCATCCCCACAGCATGACGTTGCGACCACCATGTTTCACAGTGGGGATGGTATGTTCAGGGGGATGAGCAGTGTTACTTTTCCGCCACACATAGCGCTTTACATTTAGACCAAAAAGTTCAACTTTGGTCTCATCTGACCAAAGCACCTTCTTCCATATGTGTGCTGTGTCCCCTATATGGCTTGTGGCAAACTGCAAACGGCACTTCTTATGTCTTTCTTTCAACAATGGTTTTCTTTTTGCCACTCTTCCATAAAGGCCAGATTTGTGGAGTGCACGACTTATAGTTGTCCTGTGGACAGATTCTCCCCAACTGAGCTGTGGATTTCTGCAGATCCTCCAGAGTGACCATGGGCCTCTTGGCTGCTTCTCTGACCAGTGCTCTCCTTGCTCGATCTGTCAGATTAGGTGGACGGCCATGTCTTGGTAGGTTTGCAGTTGTATAATACTTTTTCCATTTTTGGATGATGGATTGAACAGTGCTCCTTGGGATGCTCAAAGCCTGGGATATGTTTATATAACCTAACCCTGCTTTAAACTTCTCCACAACGTTATCTCTGACCTGTCTGGTAAGTTCTTTGGTCTTCATGATGCTGTTTCTTCACTAATGTTCTCTAACAAACCACTGAGGACTTCACAGAACAGGTGTATTTATACTGAGACTAAATTACACACAACTGGACTCTGACCGCTGAGACCAATCAGCGAATGGCATGCGATTTCACTACCTGTGACATCACGGGTCCTCTTCCTTAGGCCTGCTGAGACTGCTGAGTGGCCTCAGCAGTCACGTGACCGCTGAGGCCAATCAGCCTCTTCAGCGGAACTCCGGAAGAGACCCGTGAGAAGCCGCCGGAGCATAAGAACCAAGACGTGCCGGGAGGACACCGGAGCATTGGGAACAGGTGAGTATGCATTTTTTTTTTACGTTTTTTCAATCCCCCGGATGATTTAAAAGTTAAAAGGGTTGTCCATTTTTGCCTGGACAACCCCTTTAAGTGACTTCTGAAGGCAATTGATTGCACTGCATTTTATTTAGGGGTATCAGAGTACAGGGGGCTGAATACTTTTGCACGTCACACTTTTCAGATTTTTATTTGATTAAAATTTTGGAAACCATGTGTCATTTTCATTCCACTTCACAATTACGTGCTACTTTGTGTTGGTATATCACTTAAAATCTCAATAAAATACATTTATGTTTGTGGTTGTAAGGTGACAAAATGTGAAAAAGTTCAAGGGGTATGAATACTTTTGCAAGCGACTGTATTCGGGGTTTAAATTAACAGAAAGGTGATCATTTAATTTCAGTGCCATGGTATAGAATCAGGCTGTAAGTGTGATAATATGATGCTGTGTGATAATATGATGCAGCTCACAGGCCAGCTATGATGCTAGCAGGGTCGGACTGGCCCACTGGGGTATCAGTAAATCCCCCGGTGAGCCCCGTGCCATTAGGGAGCCCTATTGGATCCTTACTGCTTTTTTTTAATAGGCAGTGGAGGTGCGGTAATGGCCCCTATTTACTTACCTCTCCCCGCTCCTGCTCCCGGCTTCTCCTCTTCCCTCTGCAGTCTCCAGGGGGCCCCCTCATACGCCACACATTACGTCATCGCGCCGCACAGGGCCCAGGCTGAAGAGGGAGGGTAGAAGCCGTGAGCAGGAGAGGGGAATTGTAAGTGATGCAGCCAGGTTCAACTCGGTTTTGTGATCCAGTTTTAACAACTGGATTGCAAAACCGGGGGAGAAGTGGCTCCGCCGAACCGGTTCTGCTACTATTAGAGCAAAAAGCCACAGGCTTCCTGCTCTACCACTCACAGACTTGTATGCCACAGGCCACACTGAGCCTGTGGCCTACAAGTTAAGCTCCGATACTCACCTGACAGGTCCCTGGCGTCTCCTGCTTCCTCCTGCTCCGGGCACACATGATGTCACATTAGTGCGACTGGAGCAAGAAGGAGCAGGACCATGGAGTAGACAGGTGAGTACTGACCTAATGCTGCCATGGAGGGGGGACCAGTGAAAGGGCTACTGTATGGGCCATACACTGTCCCCTTCACTATCCCCCCCCATAGAGTGGCCCCTTCACTGGTCCTTTATACTGTATGGGGACCATTGATGGGGCCATTAAATTGGTGGTGGGGGGGCAGTGATGGGGCCAATTTCCTGTGGGAGACATTAAAGAGGTTGTGTAGGATAACACTTTTTTTTTTTTTAATTAGGCCGGGGGGAGGAAGAAAAAAAAATCTAAAAATAAAACATAACATACTCTCTCCAGTGTCTCCCAGTGCGGTCCAGTCCTGCATGTGACTACCAGTGAGGACTTCCTGCAAAAGAAGACAGCAGAGCTGCAGGACCAGACCATGTTGGGAGGACACCGGAGCATCGGGGGACAGGTGAGTATCCTTAATTTTTTTTTTTTAATAATTAGTCTGGGTGAGATAAGAAAAAAAATCAAATGCTGGACAACCTCTTTAAATTGTGGGGCTTAGGGGAGTGTATTAAAGGGGTTTCCACTTTCGGAGCCTGACTTGTACACAATACGAGGCCGGAAACAAAAAGCTCTGTCCACTGTATATTAGCTGGGCAACTTCACTGCATCTCAGTACATATTGAAGTCAGTGGGAGCTGATCTGCAGTGACGGCGCCGAGTGACTAAAAATACGGATGGAGCTTTCTGCTTCCTGCCCTGTATTGTGTACAGAACAGGCACTGGAAGTGGTTCTGTACAGTTGATTGGGCCAGGTGTCAGGTCTCTACTGATTAAGCCTGGACAATCCCTTTAATATACCCCACACAGTTTAATGTCCCAACCACAGGATCTTAGCCCCCATCATTGCCCCCCCCCCCCACAATATAATGGTCCCATCACTGTTCCCCATACAGGGGACAAGTGAAGTGGTCATAAAAAATTAGACCTTTTAAAGAGGTTGCCTATAAATTAGAGCAATCCTGATGGCAGCCAAGGAGGTGTAAAATTAAAAAAAGTATACTCACCTGTCCCTGCCTGTGTTCGGTCTCATGGCAGCACCTCTTTTCTGGAAATCCTGTACCAAATTGGTCTTAGCGGTTACATGAGGTGCAGGACTCCCAGCAAGAAGGCGCTGGCACGAGACTGAATGGACAATGGTGGCAGACAATGGAGAGCTGGGGACAGGCGAGTATGCTTTTTAATTTTTTATTTATTTATTTATTTATTTTTAATTTTACACCTCCTGCTCGCCACATGGGTTGCTCCAATTCCTGGAAACCTCTTTAAAGGATTTATCCATGTTTCTAATATTGATGGCCTGTCCTTAGGATAGGCCATCAATATTACATCTGCAGGGGTACAACAGCCAGGACCTCTGCAGATCAGCTTTTCCAGGACAATGTGGCTACAGGTAATGGTAACAATTCCAGGCACTACACTTACCATACAGGGTGTAGCAGTGGATTTAGGTAGTGCAGTGATGCACATCGTATGGTGGGTGAGCAGCATGGCATTTATTAACTGCAGCTGCGCTGTCTCGGTGCAGCTGATCTGCAGGGGTCTTGGTGGTGGACCCCTAGAAACAATTCCACTGGTGGGCCCTAGACATCCCAGTCTGACACTGGACGCTAGGTTGTAAGGTCCGCCCTTCTGACAGCAGGGAGATATCGGTGCACCGATATCTTCTGCACCAGGGTTAATACTTGATTGATTTCAGCGCACTGTCGACTTTCTAACAGAATATAATACTGCACATCAATGAGGATGTGAAAGGTCCTCTTTAAGATTAGCTTACCTGATCTGGCAGAATTTTGATGATGTTCCAGGGGGTTCCAGCCTGGTTCTGATCCCTTGGTCACATGATCAGAACCAGTGCACTGCCTGCTCTCTACTCCCACAGGCGATCTCACAGGTAAATTACCTGTGATATCAGGGAATGAGGGAGAGTGCGGAGAAACCCAGAGGTCAGGGACTGATTCCGATCACATGAACCAGGGGTTGGAACCAGGCTGGAACCCCTGAGTCCATCATCAACAGTTCGCTGGCTCAGGTATACTAATGTTAACTCCCTGGACAACCCCTTTAAATTTGAACAGAATTTGTGGCATTTTCCCCATTAAACTCAATGAGGCTGGGTTTACAAAGCACATTTTTTTTTACTGAAAAGCTGCTTGCAGTTTTTAATTGCAGCAATGAGTAACACATATTACTGTCAATTTCACCTGTATGCTATCATCCATTAAACTGAAAACCTCTGGTTTACTGGCATAATAGAAATATGATACTCATAACTGCAATTAAACACTGCATGCAGTAGTTTAGTAAAAAAAAAGCACTTTGTAAATCCAGCCTAAGAAGAAAACACTAAAGAAAAAACATGCATGTGATGATACCAGCCAAATTTGGGACTAGAACTGCAGTGGGGAAAAAGTATTTAGTCAGCCACCAATTGTGCAAGTTCTCCCACTTAAAAAGATGAGAGAGGCCTGTAATTGTCATCATAGATAGACCTCAATTATGAGAGACAAAATGAGAAAACAGATCTAGAAAATCACATTGTCTGATTTTTTAAGAATTTATTTGCAAGTTTTGGTGGAAAATAAGTATTTGGTCACCTACAAGCAAGCAAGATTTCTGGCTCTCACAGACCTGTAACTTCTTCTTTAAGAGGTTCCTCTGTCCTCCACTCATTACCTGTAGTAATGGCACCTGTTTGACATTGTTATCAGTATAAAAGACACCTGTCCACAACCTCAAACAGTCACACTCCAAACTCCACTATGGTGAAGACCAAAGAGCTGTGGAAGGACACCAGAAACAAAATTGTAGACCTGCACCAGGCTGGGAAGACTGAATATGCAATAGGCAAGCAGCTTGGTGTGAAGAAATCAACTGTGGGAGCAATAATTAGAAAATGAAAGACATACAAGACCACTGATAATCTCCCTCGATCAGGGGCTCCACGCAAGATCTCACCCCGTGGGGTCAAAATGATCACAAGAACCATGAGAAAAAATCCCAGAACCACACGGGAGGACCTAGTGAATGACCTGCAGAAAGCTGGGACTAACGTAACAAAGTCTACCGTCAGTAACACACTACGCCGCCAGGGACTCAGATCCTGCAGTGCCAGACGTGTCCCCCTGCTTAAGCCAGTACATATCCGGGCCCATCTGAAGTTTGCTAGAGAGCATTTGGATGTTCCAGAAGAGTATTGGGAGAATGTCATATGGTCAGATGAAACCAAAGTAGAACTGTTTGGTAGAAACACAACTCGTTGTGTTTGGAGGAGAGTGAATGTTGAGTTGCATCCAAAGAACACCATATCTACTGTGAAGCATGGGGGTGGCAACATCATGCTTTGGGGCTGTTTCTCTGCAAAGGGACCAGGACGACTGATACGTGTACATGAAAGAAAGAATGGGGCCATGTATCGTGAGATTTTGAGTGCAAACCTCCTTCCATCAGCAAGGGCATTGAATCAGACAATGTGATTTTCTAGATATGTTTTCTCATTTTGTCTCTCATAGTTGAGGTCTACCTATGGTGACAATTACAGGCCTCTCTCATCTTTTTAAGTGAGAGAACTTGCACAATTGGCGGCTGACTAAATACTTTTTTTTCCCCACTGTAACTGAAGATGTAAAATCCATTAATTTTAGGATCCACTCTTGGCTTTTGTGAATGTTTCTTAAAAAAAAAAAAAAAAAAAAAATGCCTTGCAAATTGTAGAAAGACGTATATGAAGTACGTTAATGCTGAGGTCTGAATGTGAACAAGGCCTACCAGGAGAATGCAATGTATAACATGCACTGGACTTGTGTGACCAACACATTAGCATTCACTCAGCATGTGTTTGTGTTCTATTATATTTCATTTTACACTTCATTTAGAAGATATGAATATGCAGAGGTTTCCTGATTACACTGCTTTTTGTAGTATCCCATGTATCATAACTGCATTAATAATAAATTTGTATGTAATTCATTTTAATAAGACTTCTGCTTCTTGATTATTGCATTTTGTTTTTCTAGAAATTTTTCTGTGTGTTACATTTACTTCTAATCGCAGGAAGTTCTTTTAAACAAATCAATAGCTATTTAAGAAATAGTCAATATAATTTGAAATACTATAGATGTTTAATTTATATTGCTATTTCTAAATGCTTGCCCCCTTCTCAATGAATAGTATCTCATGGTATATCATGGTAGTGGTTAACACCGTGGTCTTGCAGTACTGAAACCATGGCCCAGATTAAGCCTACATTCACATGACCAAGGAACAAAATAGCTGTGGAAAAATGGCCATCTTTTACAGCCGTTTTGCACCTGAGGAGTGCCTGTTTTCACGGATCCCTCATGCATTTTAGTGTATGGAAGGATCTGTGAAAATGGCCAAAAATAGAACATGACCTACATTTTGACGTTCCCTTACAATAGACCGTCAAAATATTGGTCATGTGAATAGCCCCCATTCATAGACAGTGACATTAATGTGGCCGTCACACAGCCAGTTTTCACTGTTGTGTGAATATATTATATTATTGTGGTTATGGCTAGACACTGACATAAACGTGGTGCATCTAGTTTGTTCTAAAATTTTTCGACTTGCTAGAAATGTGGGTGTGGATTCTCAGAAAAACATGGCTTAAATACTTCAGAATGCGCCAAAATTATGTCATAAAATTCTGGCTCAAAGTAAGCCAACTAAAAGGTGGTATAAATGTAAACTAGACTTTCTAAAGATACATTTATACATATATTTCTGACTGCCTGTCTAGATGTGCACTGTCTAACTATTAGTAAGTCTGGGCCCATGGGTTCTACGTAGACCAGAGCAAGAAATTTACATAATATCCCCATGGGGTCTCTTCTAGTAAAACTGACTCTAGCATATGTGAAAAACAGGGACTGATGTACACTACCATTCAAAAGTTTGGGGTCACCCAGACAATTTTGTGTTTTCCATGAAAACTCACACTTTTATTTATCAAGTGAGTTGCAAAATGAATAGAAAATATAGTCAAGACATTGACAAGGTTAGAAATAATGATTTTTATTTGAAATAATAATTTTCTCCTTCAAACTTTGCTTTCGTCAAAGAATGCTCCATTTGCAGTAATTACAGCATTGCAGACCTTTGGCATTCTAGCTGTTAATTTGCTGAGGTAATCTGGAGAAATTTCACCCCATCCTTCTAGAAGCCCCTCCCACAAGTTGGATTGGCTTGATGGGCACTTTCTGCGTACCATACGGTCAAGCTGCTCCCACAAAAGCTCAATGGTGTTGAGATCTTGTGACTGTGCTGGCCACTCCATTACAGATAGAATACCAGCTGCCTGCTTCTTCCCTAAATAGTTCTTGCATAATTTGGAGGTGTGCTTTGGGTCATTGTCCTGTTGTAGGATGAAATTGGCTCCAATCAGGCACTGTCCACAGGGTATGGCATGGTGTTGCAAAATGGAGTGATAGCCTTCCTTATTCAAAATCCCTTTTACCTTGTACAAATCTCCCACTTTACCAGCACCAAAGCAACCCCAGACCATCACATTACCTCCACCATGCTTGACAGATGGCGCCAGGCACTCTTACAGCATCTTTTCAGTTGTTCTGCGTCTCACAAATGTTCTTCTGTGTGATCCAAACACCTCAAACTTCGATTCGTCTGTCCATAACTTTTTTTTTCCAGGCTTCCTCTGTCCAATGTCTGTGTTCTTTTGCCAATATTAATTTTTCCTTTTATTAGCCAGTCTCACATATGGCTTTTTCTTGGCCACTCTGGCCTGAAGGCCAGCATCCCTGAGTCGCCTCTTCACTGTAGACGTTGACACTGGCGTTTTGCAGGTACTATTTAATGAAGCTGCCAGTTGAGGACCAGTGAGGCGTCGATTTCTCAAACTAGAGACTCTAATGTACTTGTCTTGTTGCTCAGTTGTGCAGCGGGGCCTCCCACTTCTCTTTCTACTCTGGTTAGAGCCTGTTTGTGCTGTCCTCTGAAGGGAGTAGTACACACCGTTGTAGGAAATCTTCAGTTTCTTGGCAATTTCTCGCATGGAATAGCCGTCATTTCTAAGAACAAGAATAGACTGTCGAGTTTCACATGAAAGTTCTCTTTTTCTGGCCATTTTGAGAGTTTAATCGGACCAACAAATGTAATGCTTCAGATTCTCAACTAGCTCAAAGGAAGGTCAGTTTTATACCTTCTGTAACCAGCAAAACTGTTTTCAGCTGTGCTAACATACTTGCACAAGGGTTTTCTAAACATCCATTAGCCTTCTTACACAGTTAGCAAACACAATGTACCATTAGAACACTGGAGTGATGGTTGCTGGAAATGGAAATAGTCCTCTATACACCTATGTAGATATTGCCTTAAAAACCAGACGTTTTCAGCTAGAATAGTCATTTACCACATTAACAATGTATAGAGTGTATTTCTGATTCATTTAATGTTATCTTCATTGAAAAAAAAGGTGAAATAAACCATTGAAATAAACTTTTGAACGGTAGTGTAAATGATTGCAAGCTGTGTACAGTGCTGTTGAAGGTTACATGCTTAGACAAATATATACAGTTAGCTTCAGAAATATTTGGACAGTGACACAATTTTTGTCATTTTAGCTGTTTACCAAAACATATTCAATATGCAGTTACATAGTATGGGCTTAAAGTGCAGATTTTCAGCTTTCATTTCAGGGTATTCATATCCTAATTGGAAAAAGGGTTTAAGAATTACAGCTCTTTAATATGTAGCTGCCTCTTTTTCAAGGGACCAAAAGGTAATTGGACAATAATCACAAAGCTATTTAATGGGCTGCATGGGCTATTCCCTAGTTATTCCATCATCAGTTAAGCAGGAAAAAGGTCTGGTGTTGATTCCAGGAGTGGCATCTGCATTTGGAAGATGTTGCTGTGAACCCACAACATGCAGTCAAAGGAGGTCTTAATGAAAATGAAACAGACTATCATAAGGCTGAAAAAAAAAAAAAAAAAAAAAAGAACTCCAACAGGGAGATGTCAGGAGTGGACGAATCAACAGTTTGGTACATTCTGGTACAGTGGTGGATGATTGCAGAATCCTTTCCATGGTGAATAACAACCCCTTCACAACATCTATCCGGGTGAAGAACACTCTCCTGGAAGTAGGTGTATCATCATCTAAATCTACCATAAAGCAAATACTTCATGAGAGCAAATATAGAGGGTTCACCACAAGGTGCAAATGATTAATCAGCCTCAAAAATAGAAAGGATAGATTAGACTTTGCCAAAAATCATCTAAAGAAGGCAGTACCAGTACAGGAACAGCATTCTATTAACAGATGAAACTAAGATTAATCTGTACTAGAATGATGGGAAGAAGAAAGTATGGAGAAGGCTTGGAAAGGGCTCATAATCCAAAGCACACCATATCATCTGTAAAACATGGTGGAGGCAGTGTGATGGTATAGGCATGCATGGCTTCCAATGGAACTGGGTCACTAGTATTTATTGATGATGTGACAGAAGACAGAAGCAGCTGGATGAATTCTGAAGTGTATAGGGATATACTTTCTGTTTAGATTCAACTAAATGCAGCAAGTTGATTGGACGGCACTTCATGGTATATATGAAAAATGACCCAAAACATACTGCAAAAGTCACCCAAGAGTTAATCAAGGCAAAGAAGTGGAATATTCTGCTATGGCCGAGTGAATCACCAGATCTCATCCTGATTGGGTATGCCTTTCACTTGCTTAAGACAAAACTTAACCCCTTAACTTGCTCGACTGGTTCTGACCCCTTGGCTAGCTGACATCCCGTTTGTTGTTGTTTGTCTTGTCTGCGTTCTGTGTTATCACCTATATCATACGAAGGGACTGCCACCCAGTTGTCCTCTGCCGCCTAGGGCATTGAGGCAAGTAGGCAGGGACAGGGGAGGGGTTCAGTTTAGGATTCACTGTCTTGTCGTTCCCCTCCTTCCATGGTTCACCAGCAGCTACTGGGGAATTGCTCTTCTAGCGATTTCCTTACACCAATCCTTTTGCTTTTGGGAAAATATGCTGCCTCCTGAATTGTCATCTTTGTTGTGAACAGGGGAGTTGGGGGAAGGCGGCCCACTCTTTCTAAACAACCCCAGGACCATGGTACTGTTGAACTGCCCATGTCATTCAGAGCAAGTGTAAGAGGACATGTTTTTTCCACAAAATCGTAGTGTCTTAGTGATGTGAAATTACATGACAGAGTTTGTTAAAGTCTAACTGTCCAATTCTTATCTCTTCCCCTCCCCTATATCCACTATCAGAGGACAGACAAAAGGCCCTCATACACACCAGATAATCAGCCAGGCCGCTGAAAAGAGCAGGTTCAGCCAAGAATCATCTTAAAAAATAAATAAATAAAAAATATAAAACTTAAAATCACCCCATTTCTCTATATCATAAATAAAATTTAACAAACAAACACAAATATATTAGGCATGCCTACTCAACAGCAGGTCTCAAGCAGCAGAATGACTCTGAAGTATTTGATTGGGAAGATTGGGCCCAGGGAGGAAGGAAGGATTCTTGTTGAATTGTCTCTGCACCTACCCTGTTTCTCCAAAAATAAACCCTACCCCAAAAATATGCCCTAGCTTGATCTTGCAGGGTTTTTGGAGTAGGCTTAAAATATAAGCCTGACTCCAAAAATAAGCCCTATTTACAGTCAGCACCTCCAATGCTAGGTTATGTCACGTGACATTACTGACATACTGTAGCTCCTAACTTTCCTGGACAAGTGCCCTGCTACCTCCCGCCATGGCAGGGCAAAATCCGCTCACCTGCTCTGGAGTCCTGCTCCAGAGTTCCGAGTCTGCCTTCCAAGTGCCGCCTCCTGGTCGCTACTATGCTGTGGGCTTGGCTATCTACATGACCAGATGTCAGGTGCCACCCCTGTTCACTCCCACAGACAAAGCCATTCCACTACAGCACCTCCTCCTTAGCTTAAAAAAGAGCGTAAAGGAGAGGAGATAGAGAGGGCATGGTGCCACTGCCACACAAAGTGCTTAGAGAGAGAGTGCCAGTAAGTTTGTTTAACCACTTCCGGACCACCCATTGGGTATATACATCTGGAAGGTGGTTGCTTTGTTCTGCAAAGACGTACCGATACATTCGTGCAGCTGTTGAAACGGGGAGCTGGCAGTAACTTTAGCCAGAGCTCCCAGAGAGAAAGCAGGGAAGGTTTATTGCCGTCCCTGACTTCCCGATCGCTGTGTACACAGCGCTCAATGGGCGTAACCATGATGTGGCTCCCCTCTGACCCGGTGGTCATGTGATCCGCCGGGATGAGAGGGACCTAGAGGACCTACAGGACCCAGATCAGCTTTATAGTAACAGCAGGAGGCTGTATTCCTCCTGCAATTGGGGCTAAATGTTCCAACCCCAGTTACAGGGGAAATCAGCCTCCTCCCCCCAAAAAAAGTGATCAGATGTCCCCAAAGATCTATTATGACCTTATGGGGACACAATGTAAAAAAAATAAAAAAAATAAAAATTAAAAATTAAAAAAAAGTGAATAAAATAATAAAAAAATAAAATAAAATATGTCAATAACACGCCCTTATTAAAGGTTATAGCCCCACCCCCGACTACACCATACAAAATAAAAATTACTGCAATGGAGAGTAAAAACTATTTTAAAATGTTTTTTTAGTAGCAATTTGTGTTATTAAATTAAAAAAAATGAAAAGTGAAAAACAGACACGTTTTACCTCCTCTTTTGTTTATATTTTCCCAGATATAAAAAAAAATTAAAACACATGCAAAAATAAAAACAACATAAAAACAAAAGCTCTATGTGTCACCGAAAAAAGATGCAGAAATTAGTTGAAAACCGTACATACAAAACACCCAAAAATGTGTCTGGTTCTGAGCCAGAAATTGGCCCGGTACTGAAGTGGTTAAGACTCACTGACACTGCACCATCAATTGTGAATGTACAGTGCCTTGCGAAAGTATTCGGCCCCCTTGAACTTTTCAACCTTTTGCCACATTTCAGGCTTCAAATATAAAGATATAAAATTTAAATTTTTTGGTGAAGAATAAACAACAAGTGGAACACAATTGTGAAGTGGAACGAAATTTATTGGTTATTTTAAACTTTTGTAAAAAATAAAAAACTGAAAAATGGGGCGTGCAATATTATTCAGCAAACTCACTCCAGAAGTTCAGTGAGGATCTCTGAATGATCCAATGTTGTCCTGAATTACTGATGATGATAAATATAATCCACCTGTGTGTAATCAAGTCTCTGTATAAATGCACCTGCTCTGTGATAGTCTCAGGGTTCTGTTTAAAGCGCAGAGAGCATCATGAAGACCAAGGAACACACCAGGCAGGTCCGTGATACTGTTGTGGAGAAGTTTAAAGCAGTATTTGGATACAAAAAGATTTCCCAAACTTTAAACATCCCAAGGAGCACTGTGCAAGTGATCATATTGAAATGGAAGGAGTATCAGACCACTGCAAATCTACCAAGATCCAGACGTCTCTCTAAACTTTCATCTCAAACAAGGAGAAGACTGATGAGAGATGCAGCCAAGAGGCCCATGATCACTCTGGATGAACTGCAGAGATCTACAGCTGAGGTGGGAGAGTCTGTCCATAGGACAACAATCAGTCGTACACTGCACAAATCTGGCCTTTATGGAAGAGTGGCAAGAAGAAAGCCATTTCTCAAAGATATCCATAAAAAGTTTGCCACAAGCCACCTGGGAGACACACCAAACATGTGGAAGAAGGTGCTCTGGTCAGATGAAACCAAAATCAAACTTTTTGGCCACAATGCAAAACGATATGTTTGGCGTAAAAGCAACACAGCTCATGACCCTGAACACACCATCCCCACTGTCAAACATGGTGGTGGCAGCATCATGGTTTGGGCCTTCTTTTCTTCAGCAGGAACAGGGAAGATGGTTAAAATTGATGGGAAGATGGATGGAGCCAAATACAGGACCATTCTGGAAGAAAACCTGTTGGAGTCTGCAAAAGACCTGAAACTGGGACGGAGATTTATCTTCCAACAAGACAATGATCCCAAACATAAAGCAAAATCTACAATGGAATGGTTCGCAAATAAATGTATCCAGGTGTTAGAATGGCCAAGTCAAAGTCCAGACCTGAATCCAATCGAGAATCTGTGGAAAGAGCTGAAAACTGCTGTTCACAAACGCTCTCCATCCAACCTCACTGAGCTCGAGCTGTTTTCCAAGGAAGAATGGACAAGAATTTCAGTCTCTCGATGTGCAAAACTGATAGAGACATACCCCACGCGACTTGCAGCTGTAATCGCAGCAAAAGGTGGCGCTACAAAGTATTAACTTAAGGGGGCCGAATAATATTGCACGCCCCAATTTTCAGTTTTTTATTTTTTACAAAAGTTTAAAATATCCAATAAATTTTGTTCCACTTCACGTTTGTGTCCCACTTGTTGTTGATTCTTCACCAAAAAAATAAAATTTTATATCCTTATGTTTGAAGCCTGAAATGTGGCAAAAGGTTGAAAAGTTCAAGGGGAACGAATACTTTCGCAAGGCACTGTATATAAAATGTCCCCCCTTACTATAGGCCATAGGCCTATTATAAATAGTTCTTCCCTTATAAATAATAGCTCATCCTATAAGTTTCCCCCTATAAAAGCCTCCCTTATATATAATAATCTCCACTTATAATAGCCCCCTTATATTTAATAGTTACCACCCTTATACATAACAGCCCCGTTATATATAACAGTCTCCCCCGTATAACAATCCACCTTATATATAATACTTCTTCTTCTATCCCATCCCTTCTAATAGCCTCCTTACATACAGTGCTGGCCAAAAGTATTGGCACCCCTGCAATTCTGTCAGATAATACTCAATTTCTTCCAGAAAATGATTGCAATCACAAATGCTTTGGTAATAATATCTTCATTTAATTTGTCTTCAATGGAAAACCACAAAAAGAATTGTCAAAAAGCCAAATTGGTTATAATTCCACACCAAACAAAAAAAGGGGGTGTAATTTGTGTAATTAACAGCACCTGTTACTTACCTGTGGCACATAACAGGTGGTGGTAATAACTAAATCACACTTGCAGCCAGTTGAAATGGATTAAAGTTGACTCAACCTCTGTCCTGTGTCCTTGTGTGTACCACATTGAGCATGGAGAAAAGAAAGAAGACCAAAGAACTGTCTGAGGACTTGAGAAGCAAAATTGTGAGGAAGCATGAGCAATCTCAAGGCTACAAGTCCATCTCCAAAGACCTGAATGTTCCTGTGTCTACCGTGCGCAGTGTCATCAAGAAGTTTAAAGCTCATGGCACTGTGGCTAACCTCCCTAGATGTGGACGGAAAAGAAAAATTGACGAGAGATTTCAACGAAAGATTGTGCGGATGGTGGCTAAAGAACCTCGACTAACATCCAAACAAGTTCTAGCTGCCCTGCAGTCCGAGGGTTCAACAGTGTCAACCCGTACTATCCGTCGGCGTCTGAATGAAAAGGGACTCTATGGTAGGATACCCAGGAAGACCCCACTTCTGACCCAGAGACATAAAAAAGCCAGGCTGGAGTTTGCCAAAACTTACCTGAGAAAGCCAAAAACTTTTTGGAAGAATGTTCTCTGGTCAGATGAGACAAAAGTAGAGCTTTTTGGGAAAAGGCATCAACATAGAGTTTACAGGAAAAAAAAAGAGGCCTTCAAAGAAAAGAACACGGTCCCTACAGTAAAACATGGCGGAGGTTCCCTGATGTTTTGGGGTTGCTTTGCTGCCTCTGGCACTGGACTGCTTGACCGTGTGCATGGCATTATGAAGTCTGAAGACTACCAACAAATTTTGCAGCATAATGTAGGGCCCAGTGTGAGAAAGCTGGGTCTCCCTCAGAGGTCATGGGTCTTCCAGCAGGACAATGACCCAAAACACACTTCAAAAAGCACTAGAAAATGGTTTGAGAGAAAGCACTGGAGACTTCTAAAGTGGCCAGCAATGAGTCCAGACCTGAATCCCATAGAACACCTGTGGAGAGATCTCAAAATGGCAGTTTGGAGAAGGCACCCTTCAAATCTCAGGGACCTGGAGAAATTTGCCAAAGAAGAATGGTCTAAAATTCCAGCAGAGCATTGTAAGAAACTCATTGATGGTTACCGGAAGCGGTTGTTCGCAGTTATTTTGTCTAAAGGTTGTGCTACCAAGTATTAGGCTGAGGGTGCCAATACTTTTGTCCGGCCCATTTTTGGAGTTTTGTGTAAAATGATCAATGATTTGACTTTTTTTTCATTCTCTTTTGTGTTTTTTCATTGCAAGCAAAATAAATGAAGATATTATTACCAAAGCATTTGTGATTGCAATCATTTTCTGGAAGAAATTGAGTATTATCTGACAGAATTGCAGGGGTGCCAATACTTTTGGCCAGCACTGTATAATACTTCCTCCCTTATACATAATAGCTCCCTTATAACAGCCAACCCTATATATAATAGTTCCCCCTTATAATAGCCTCCTAATATATAATAGTTCGCAAGGCAATGTATATACAGTTGTGCTAAAAAGTTTCTCCACTAATGGTTGGTGGTTGGTTGAAGCCATTTATTGTCAAACTTCTGTGTTTTCTCTTTTTAAATCATAATGACAACCAAAAACATCAAAATGACCCTGTTCAAAAGTTCACATACCCCAGTTCTTAATACTGTGTATCGCCCCCTCTAACATCAGTGACAGCTTGAAGTCTTTTGTGGTAGTTGTGGATGAGGCTCTTTATTTTCTCAGGTGGTAAAACTGCCCATTCTTCTTGGCAAAAAGTTTCCAGTTCCTGTAAATTCCTGGGCTGTCTTGCATGTACTGCGGGCTTGAGATCTCCCCAGAGTGGCTCAATGACATTGAGATCAGGAGACTGAGATGGCCACTCCAGAACCTTCACTTTCTTCTGCTGTAGCCAATGACAGGTCGACTTGGCCTTTTGTTTTGGATCGTTGTCATGTTGGAACGTTCAAGTACGTCCCATGCGCAGCTTCCTGGCTGATGAGTGCAAATTTGCCTCTAGTATGTGCTGATAATGTGCTGCATTCATCTTTCCTTCAACTTTGACCAAGTTTCCTGTGCCTTTGAAGCTCACACATCCCCACATCATCAGTGATCCACCTCCGTGCTTTACAGTAGGAATGGTGTTCCTTTCATCATAGGCCTTGTAACATTTATGGTTGTGGCCAAAAAGTTGGATTTTTTTTCTCATCACTCCAAATTACCTTGTTCCAGAAGTTTTGATGCTTGTCTCTGTGCTGTTTGGCGTATTGAAGGCGAGATTTTTTGTGGCATTTGCGCAGTAATGGCTTTCTTCTGGCAACTCGACCATGCAGCCCATTTTTCTTCAAGTGCTTCCTTATTGTGCACCTTGAAACAGCCAAACCGATAGTTTTGAGAGAGTCCTGTATTTCAGCTGATGTTATGTGTGGGTTTTTCTTTGCATCCCGAACAATTTTCCAGGCAGTTCTGGCTGAAATTTTGGTTGGTCTACCTGACCGTGGTTTGATTTCTGGGAAGGTTATCAGGCCAAAATCTCCAGGGTATGTGAACTTTTGAACAGGGTCATTTTGATGTTTTTGGTTGTCATTATGATTTAAAAAGAGAAAACACAGAAGTTTGACAATAAATGGCTTCAACCAACCACTAACCATGAGTGGAGAAAAAGTTTTTGTGTTATCATTCATATTCTCTGAAAAAAGGCCAAAAAAACTAAAAAATCTGCCAGGGTATGTAAACTTTTTAGCACAACTGTATATAAACTAGGTAGTGTCTGAAGTAATTTACCCAGTATAATATACAGATGCATAGTCTGGTTGAAATGCTGTACGATGAGTATCTGTATGAAGTACAATGAGTGTACTGTGCCAGGGTGAGCTGGGGGTCCTCCGAGGGATTCACTTATTCGCATGTGGGACAGTCCAAGCCTGAGAGTCAGAATATGTTGGCTCAAATAATTTTTTTCAAGAATTATTTTTCAAAGTTTTGGATTTTTGTAAAGGTGTTAAAACATAAAAAGTGTATAAATTTGGTGTCCCTGTCATCATAACAACACATAGAATATAGGTAACATGTATTTTGGCTGCACAGTGAACGCTGTAAAAACAAAACCCAAAAGAAAATGATGCAAATGTACCGGTACTTTATTTTCTGTTTCCCCATTCTAAATTTTTTCCAGGTTCCCAATACATCATACAAGATATTAAATGCAAAATATAAAGAACTCATCATTTTTAAACCTTGATGAATACCGAAAAAATTAAATCCATAAGAAAATAATGCAACTTGCAGTTGTTTCCAATTCCACCCCATTCAGATTTTTTGTTACAGTTTCCTAGTACAACGAATGGATTATTAAATGGTGCCATTATGAAGTACAGTTTGTCCTGCAAAAATTAAGCCAGCTCTGTTAACTGTGAAATAAAGAGTTATGGCTTTTAGAAATAAATATCTTTATCATGCAGTTAATATAACTCTGTAAGGAAATGTATGTATTTACCAGTTCTCCTATACTTCTATAGCTACTCCACTGAAAGGGTTAAAGTAACTTACTGCCTATGTAAATCGGCTTCTGATAAAGACTTGCGCTGTCCAGTGACACAGATTACTTCACTGCTTACCTTGGGATAGAGATGGGACATGACATCTATTAATCCAAGCTGTTTGTGTCCAAGCTAATTTTATGTAGTCCTCTGTAGAGCTTCTTTCAGAGGACACCCAGTGAACTGGGACAAAAGGGCTGCGCATTTAATGCTATTAGTTTCAGCCACATGAAATGACAGCATATGTATTACGTGAAACTAAAGAGAGGAAAAAATAATCAAATGGCATAAATGTAAACATTTACCTCTATAATAAATAAAATATATTAATGTTGCCTCAAAAAAAAATGAAAAAAACTGTAGTGTATATGAATTATATTATAATAAATATTATATATCAGGGACTTGAAGAAACCTCCTTAGTGTGCCTGCTATAAAAAATATAAATATTTCAAATATGCTTAGCCCTCATGCATGTGGCCATATTACAGATCTGCTTTGTAGGGATCTGTAAATTGGGTTAATAGGCTTGTGATGGAATTGCTAGAGGAGCGATTCCCCAGAGCTGCTGGTGAACCCTGGGGGGAGAGGCACGACAAGACAAGTAGCCCTAAAGCAGAACCCCCCCCCCTCCCCACTGGCCCTGCTTACTTGCCTGACTGTCCTAGGTCACAGCTGACAACTACTCTAAATAAGTGACACACAGACCAAGACAAGACAAACAACAACAAAAGGGAGATCAGCTAGCCAAGGGGTCGGTAACAGTCGAGCAATGCAGTACAAAACGAAATCCAAGAGAGTAGTCACAGGGGGAGCCAAAGGTCAGAAGTCAGAAATACAATAATAGCAGAAAAAGGAGCTAGCAGGGACAAAGTCACAGGACAGAATCTCAATAGCCAGCGACCATGTGTGAGCTGATGACCTGTTTATAGCAAGTCCAAGACCTGCTCCAGACTTGATTGGTAGACAGGCTGTCAATCACACAGGCAAGGCTAAGATTAACTATTTGAGGAGCAAAAAGAAACAAGGTGCAGGAGACGGGTGTGGCTGAAATTCAATTACATAGTAGCAGCACTAGGACAGAGTTCAGACTGAGCAACAAGAACCTTAAGCAAGGAATCAAACTGAACACGCCTCCTTCGCCGCAGCATGCGAGTGGAGGGTGGTGCAGTGCCCCAAACAGGCAGAGACATTACACTGCACTGTGCACCTCAAATTTTAAACAGAGGTATATGGACATGTTTTATACTGTGTGAATCTACAAGAAAAAAAAAATCCAAGTATTGCTGCTAGGTGGTAGGGGCCAAAAAAGTCTTAGGCGGGCAACTTGTTTAGTTTTTGTGTATTTACTTGTGCTATGTGTGTCTCATTGCATATTTTATGAAGTGTATTTTTATTGAATATGCTGTTGACTTATTGTACTATAATGAAGTTACACTCTCACTTTGCATATTTGCTGCTGAGTCATTGTGACTGAGTTATTATGCCTTGTCTGGCCATTATCTAGAGTATGAGGCCTATAAACGTCACAACTTTTTATTGTAAATCGGGTTTTGCGTAAAAAATTTGTTTTTTTTTCTGTTTTGCTCTGCCAAATGTACTTCATT
This sequence comes from Leptodactylus fallax, assembly GCA_947044405.1. Classification (NCBI taxonomy): domain Eukaryota; kingdom Metazoa; phylum Chordata; class Amphibia; order Anura; family Leptodactylidae; genus Leptodactylus; species Leptodactylus fallax. The sequence continues at coordinate 1,938,897 of CAMRHE010000148.1, read as the reverse complement.
TGTTCAGCAATAATAATGTACTATATTTAGTACAGAGGATCTCCAGTAAGCCTCAAAATGGTGATGATGACACTAGGTAACAGTAGGTGGCAATGAGTAGAGCAGCAAGCGGAACAAGCCTGCAGCATTAGCTCCATTATACATGTGCTGAACTGACAGTTAACAGCACCACCAAGGGAAATAGCAGTAATTAGGACTGTTGTCTTTACAGCTTGTTAAAGCTGTGATGACTCTGTAGGTTTCTCTGCATGTGAAGTTTAATGCACACTTTATAAACACAAGCTAATAATTGTCATAATGTGCTGCATCTTCCTGCAGATGTGGATTCTATAAACTTCAGTACATTCCAGTGTAACCACCTCCATTTCTGAAACACTGTGGGTTTTCAAGAAAGGCAAGGTAGGGAAAAGGAATAAATGAGATGGTTAGGCGCTGTATAAAGGTTGTGACATTCTGTGTTTTGTTGAAATTCCATCACACAGAGTTTGTCATACAAGCTGTATATGAAGGACTAGTTGACATTCTCCATATATATTTTGACATTGACTTTAGAAATTATATATGTCTCTCCAATTTTATGCAGAATTACCCAGAGCTATTTTCTCACAGATTCATGCAGGGTCAGTAAGAAGTAAAAAAAATGTTGCATGTTCAGATGGTTTCCGCCTTGCCTCTAGAGGTGATTATGGTACAATATGAAGGCACCATACAGTGACAAACAGAGAATGCTTGGGCTTTGTAATATGACTTTGGAATCTTTGTATATGGGACATAGTCACACTGGCATCATAGCCTAATAGACTTTAAAGCCATTGTACTGTTATAGCAGACATCGGGAAGGGTTCAAAAAAATATACCAGATTTCATCATCTAATAAATGAGCTTCTGGTTGAAATCCTTCCCCTTCCCCAACCCGTTGAATTTTCTACAAAAATATTGCATATATTTGTAAAAGTACCCTACACAACACTAATTGTTTGTAGGTTGATTTGGCAGCTGATAGATTTCCTTTAAACACTTGCTGACATCCTATTGACTATATACACAACATATTTGGAAAGTGTATATACAGCGCTACAAAGTACTATGGTTAGTTTTATTATGAATTTCATGCTGGCAGACTACTTTTAATTGTATCTGAGGGTTGGTGTTAAAAAAAAAATCCCATCATATGACCTGTTTTAGCCAATAGATACTCGCATGTCCTTCATTCTTATTAGCCTCACTATTATTAAAGCATTGCCACACTCGCTCTCTGTTATTCTCTGTTATCAGCCATTATCTCAGGAGAAGTATATATATAGAGAGAGAGAGAGACAGAGAGAGAAAGAGATATATCGCAATTGCTCACTATTGTTCTCTGTTATCAGACATTATGAGAGGATTGTACCCACAGGTATAGTCTACCACAAACAGTTACTTCAGGTCATCACATAGGATTTGTGGCCATAATATCATCACAAACATAGCCTGTATTTCACCAGTGTAAAGTTGGCGCTGTCTCCAGGATTTGCCTATTTTTATTTATTTATATTTTTTTTTATCTGCCAGTAGCAGGTCGTGCACTTTACTACATAATTCTACATGGGAAAGTACAGTGGACCAGTTGTCTATACCAACCAGATTAGTATTTTCATTTTCAATGGGGCCTTGGACAGATGACAGCTGAATTGGTTGCTATGGACCTCATTTTTGACTTCCACCATTTCAGACAAACCATCCCCCATTGCATCTTATGCATTTTGGGCACATATTAAAGCTTTCACTCAAAACCTTACAAAGAAAGGTGTCAGATACTTTGGTATCACAGAAAAGAAGAAAAAAAAAATCAGCAGTGCTTCTGATCACTCACTTCCCACACTCAGTATAATAATCCTAATAAACAAACAATCAATTACACTTTGTGAGTGGCAGACTTCTATTGTTCTCAATTTCTCCACCTCTCAACTCTTACACTCTTTCCAACTTGCTGCAATCCATCCTGAAAGAACCTTGCCACGGCTCCCGTTTATAAAATCAAAAAAGAATGGCTCTGTTCCACTTCCAACCTTAAAGGGGTTGTCCGGGCAAAAATTTTATATTTTAATTAGGCTGTGGGAGGTGAAAAATTAAAAAAAAAAAATCATACTCACCTTTCCCCGGTGAAGCGGTGCCTCCCATCTTGGTCTGGTCCATTGTTGGCTTCTGACGGCAGTACCCGCCACACGTGAACAATGAGACCAATCACTATCTGTGATGTCCCGGGGTCATTTCCTGAGGCCGCTGGTCACGTGAGGCCAATCAGTGTCTTCAGTGGAAGGGATCCAGGACGTCACAGCCGGCAAGGAGTTTCACTTCTAGAAGACACCAGAGCAGAAGGACCGGACCGTGCTGGAAGGACACTGAAGCACCAGGGACAGGTGAGTGTGATTTTTTTTTTTCGTTTTTCGCACCACCCCCGGACAAGCTCTTTAATTCCACAGTAAAATCAATGAAAAAAATCCAATACACATATAAGAACCGGTACAACTAAGTCATTCAATGCATTTCCTAGGTCTTCCTTCATCAGGAACACACAAAAATCACTTGCCAGTAAAAACTTTATATCCCATAGTAACACAAATGTCCGCTTTACCACTCTTCTAATAAACAGGAAGTTTTTTGGGCACATATTAAAGTTTTTAGTCATGACTCTTGAAGAGGGGTGGTAGCTGCCAGTTGATCTTTCTGATTTCGGTGGGATTCTTTGGACCCACATTTTATACCTGGGCAACACTGGGTACTTTTTCTAGAGGCAGGGCCAGTTTTAGACAAACTGTGTCCCTGGGCAAAATTAAAAGCGGGGCCCCAAATGCTGATATACCAACAACACCATCATATTTCCAGTGGCAGCCCCTTTAATAACGCCCCCTTTATGCCCCCAAAACAGTAGCAACCACCCTCCTTATGCCCATGCACAAATCAAATAACCACCTTTGTACTGCCTAATAGATTTTTGCACCCCCTCATCAGTTATTATAGCGCCTCCTTATAAATAATAGTCCTTGCTTATAAACAGTGCCCCATATCAGTAACAGTTCCCCCTTATCAGTAATAAATAAATAATAGTGCTCCCTTATAAATAGTCTCCCTTATTAATAATAGCCTTCTCATAAATAATAGTTCACCTTATAAATAATCACACTCTTATAAATAATAGCCTCCTTATAAATAATAGCCTCTTTAACAATACCCTCCTTATAAAGTTTCCCTCTCATAAATAAAAGCAACCACATTATAATAGCCACCTCCGTATATATATATATATATATTTATGTGTGTGTGTGTGTGTGTGTGTGTGTGTGTGTGTGTGTATGTGTGTATGTATATATATGTGTGTGTGTGTGTATATATATACTTTTCAACCTTTTGCCACATTTCAGGCTTCGAACATAAAGATATAAATTTTAATTTTTTGGTGAAGAATCAACAACAAGTGGGACACAATCGTGAAGTGGAACGAAATTTATTGGATATTTTAAACTTTTGTAAAAAATAAAAAACTGAAAAGTGAGGCGTGCCAAATTATTCGGCCCCCTTAAGTTAATACTTTGTAGCGCCACCTTTTGCTGCGATTACAGCTGCAAGTCACTTGCTTTATGTTTGGGATCATTGTCTTGTTGAAAGATAAATCTCCGTCCCAGTCTCAGGTCTTGTGCAGACTCCAACAGGTTTTCTTCCAGAATGGTCCTGTATTTGGCTCCATCCATCTTCCCATCAATTTTAACCATCTTCCCTGTCCCTGCTGAAGAAAAGCAGGCCCAAACCATGATGCTGCCACCACCATGTGTGACAGTGGGGATGGTGTGCTCAGGGTGATAAGCTGTGTTGCTTTTACGCCAAACATATCGTTTTGCATTGTGGCCAAAAAGTTTGATTTTGGTTTCATCTGACCAGAGCACCTTCTTCCACATGTTTGGTGTGTCTCCCAGGTGGCTTGTGGCAAACTTTAAACGAGACTTTTTATGGATATCTTTGAGAAATGGCTTTCTTCTTGCCACTCTTCCATAAAGGCCAGATTTGTACAGTGTATGACTGATTGTTGTCCTATGGACAGACTCTCCCACCTCATCTGTAGATCTCTGAAGTTCATCCAGAGTGATCATGGGCCTCTTGGCTGCATCTCTGATCAGTCTTCTCCTTGTTTGAGATGAAAGTTTAGAGGGACATCCGGATCTTGGTAGATTTGCAGTGGTCTGATACTCCTTCCATTTCAATATGATCACTTGCACAGTGCTCCTTGGGATGTTTAAAGTCTGGGAAATCTTTTTGTATCCAAATCCGGCTTTAAACTTCTCCACAACAGTATCACGGACCTGCCTGGTGTGTTCCTTGGTCTTCATGATGCTCTCTGCGCTTTAAACAGAACCCTGAGACTATCACAGAGCAGGTGCATTTATACAGAGACTTGATTACTCACAGGTGGATTATATTTATCATCATCAGTCATTTAGGACAACATTGGATCATTCAGAGATCCTCACTGAACTTCTGGAGTGAGTTTGCTGCACTGAAAGTAAAGGGGCCAAATAATATTGCATGCCCCACTTTTCAGTTTTTTATTTTTTACAAAAGTTTAAAATAACCAATAAATTTCGTTCCACTTCACAATTGTGTCCCACTTGTTGTTGATTCTTCACCCAAAAATTTAAATTTTATATCTTTATGTTTGAAGCCTGAAATGTGGCAAAAGGTTGAAAAGTTCAAGGGGGCCGAATACTTTCGCAAGGCACTGTATATAAAATGTCCCCCCTTACTATAGGCCATAGGCCTATTATAAATAGTTCTTCCCTTATAAATAATAGCTCACCCTATAAGTTTCCCCCTTATAAAAGCCTCCCTTATATATAATAATCTCCACTTATAATAGCCCCCTTATATTTAATAGTTACCACCCTTATACATAACAGCCCCCTTATATATAACAGTCTCCCCCGTATAACAATCCACCTTATATATAATACTTCTTCTATAATAGCCTCCTTATTTATAATACTTCCTCCCTTATACATAATAGCTCCCTTATAACAGCCAACCCTATATATAATAGTTCCCCCTTATAATAGCCTCCTTATATATAATAGTTCCTCTCCTATAACAGTCCCCCCTTATATATATATATATCTGCAATAGGCAAGCAGCTTGGTGTAAAGAAATCAACTGTGGGAGCAATAATTAGAAAATGGAAGATATACAAGACCACTGATAATCTCCCTCGATCAGGGGCTCCATACAAGATCTCACCTCGTGGGGTCAAAATGATCACAAGAACCGTGAGCAAAAATCACACGGGGGGACCTAGTGAATGACCTGCAGAAAGCTGGGACTAACATAACAAAGACTACCGTCAGTAACACACTACGCCGCCAGGGACTCAGATCCTGCAGTGCCAGACATGTCCCCCTTCTTAAGCCAGTACATATCTGGGCCAGTCTGAAGTGTGCTAGAGAGCATTTAGATGTTCCAGAAGAGTATTGGGAGAATGTCATATGGTCAGATGAAACCAAAGTAGAACTGGTTGGTAGAAACACAACTCCTGGTGTTTGGAGGATAGTGAATGCTGAGTTGCATCCAAAGAACACCATATCTACTGTGAAGCATGGGGGTGGCAACATCATGCTTTGGGGCTGTTTCTCTGCAAAAGGACCAGGACGACTGATCCATGTACATGAAAGAATGAATGGGGCCATGTATCGTGAGATTTTGAGTGCAAACCTCCTTCCATCAGCAAGGGCATTGAAGATGAAACATGGCTGGGTCTTTCAACATGACAATGATCCCAAGCACACCGCCAGGGCAACGAAGGAGTGGCTTCGTAAGAAGCATTTAAAGGTCCTGGAGTGGCCTAGCCAGTCTCCAGATCTCAACCCCATAGAAAACCTTTGGAGGGAGTTGAAAGTCCGTGTTGCCCAGCGACAGCTCCAAAACATCACTGCTCTAGAGGAGCTCTGCATGGAGGAATGGGCCAACATACCAGCAACAGTGTGTGCCAACCTTGTGAAGACTTACAGAAAACGTTTGACCTCTGTCATTGCCAACAAAGGATATATAACAAAGTATTGAGATGAACTTTTGTTATTGACCAAATACTTATTTTCCACCATAGTTTGAAAATAAATTCTTAAAAAATCAGACAATGTGATTTTCTGGATTTGTTTTCTCATTTTGTCTCTCATAATTCAGGTCTACCTATGATGTCAGTTACAGGCCTCTCTCATCTTTTTAAGTGGGAGAACTTGCACAATTGGTAGCTGACTAAATATTTTTTTTCCCCACTGTACAGTGGGTACGGAAAGTATTCAGACCCCTTTACATTTTTCACTCTTTGTTTCATTGCAGCCATTTGCTAAAAGCAAAAAAGTTAATTTTATTTCCCATTAATGTACACTCAGGACCCCATCTTGACAGAAAAAAAACAGAAATGTAGATATCTTTGCAAATTTATTAAAAAAGAAAAACTGAAATATCACATGGTCATAAGTATTCAGACCCTTTGCTCAGTATTGAGTAGAAGCACCCTTTTGAGCTAGTACAGCCATGAGTCTTCTTGGGAATGACAAATACAAAAAAACAAAAGCACAGCAGGCACTACCAGAACATATGAATTGAATGATATGGCTTTGTTACTTAGCTGAATCGCTGGTTCAGAAGAGGATACACGGGGGCACGCTGTAGAAACACGTCCAAAATATAGTGGGAAAAAGCAGGACAGCGGCAGTCACATCCGGATAAAAAACCTCTTTATTTCAATAAGTTACAGGCAGGTTTTAGCTCTGTACTCACAAGCAATGGGCCGTTTCGTGCTACTGCACTTCTACAGGCTTGACCTTCCCTTCTTGGGAATGATGCAACAAGTTTTTCACATCTGGATTTGGGGATCCTCTGCCATTCTTCCTTGCAGATCCTCTCCAGTTCCGGATGGATGGTGAACGTTGGTGGACAGCCATTTTCAGGTCTCTCCAGAGATGCTCAATTGGGTTGAGGTCAAGGCTCTGGCTGGGCCAGTCAAGAATGGTCACAGAGTTGTTCCGAAGCCACTCCTTTGTTATTTTAGCTGTGTGCTTAGGGTCATTGTCTTGTTGGAAGGTGAACCTTCGGCCCAGTCTGAAGTCCTGGTTTTCTTCCAGGATATCTCTTTACTTGGTCGCATTCATCTTTCCTTCAATTGCAACCAGTCGTCCTGTCCCTGCAGCTGAAAAACATCCCCATAGGATGATGCTGCCACCACCATGTTTCACTTTTGGGATTGTATTGGGCAGGTGATGAGCAGTGCCTGATTTTCTACACACATAACGCTTAGAATTAACGCCAAAAAGTTCAATCTTTGTCTCATCAGACCAGAGAATCTTATTTCTCATAGTCTGGGAATCCTTCATGTATTTTTTGGCAAACTCTATGCGGGCTTTCATATGTGTTGCACTGAGAAGAGGCTTACTTCGGGCCAATCTGCCATAAAGCCCCGACTGGTGGAGGGCTGTAGTGATAGTTGACTTTGTGGAACTTTCTCCCATCTCCCTACTGCATCTCTGGAGCTCAGCCACAGTGATCTTTGGGTTCTTCTTTACCTCTCTCACCAAGGCTCTTCTCTCACGATTGCTCAGTTTGGCTCGACGGCCAGGTCTAGGAAGAGTTCTGGTCATCCCAAACTTCTTCCATTTAAAGATTATGGAGGCCACTGTGCTCTTAGGAACCTTGAGTGCTGCAGAAATTTTTTTGTAACCTTGGCCAGATCTGTGCCTTGCCACAATTCTGTCTCTGAGCTCCTTGGGCAGTTCTTTGACCTCATGATTCTCATTTGCTCTGACATGCACTGTGAGCTGTGAGGTCTTATATAGACAGGTGTGTGTCTTTCCTAATCAAGTCCAAACACTTTAATTAAACACAGCTGGACTCCAATGAAGGAGTAGAACCATCTCAAGGAGGATCAGAAGGAAATGGACAACATGTGAGTTAAATATGAGTGTCACAGCAAAGGGTCTGAATACTTATGACCTTGTGATATTTCAGTTTTTCTTTTTTAATAAATTTACAAAAATATCTACATTTCTCTTTTTTTTCTGTGAACATGGGGTGCTGAGTGTACATTAATGAGAAATAAAATGAACTTTTTTGATTTTAGCAAATGGCTGCAATGAAACAGAGTGAAAAATTTAAAGGGGTCTGAATATTTTCCGTACCCACTGTATATAACAGTTCCACCTTATAAATAATACTTCACCCTTACAATAGCACCCCTTATTTTTACTAGTTACCCCACTATAAATATTATCCCCCCCATAAATAATAGTTTTCCCCCTTAGCAGTTAATCCCTTTCCTTTACCCTGGAAACAATAAATCTTTTACTCACCTTACTGTGCTCCCACGATGAGCGGAACTGATGAAGGTTCCCCCTGTAGTAGTGGCACAGGTGGCGCAATGCAGTGACGTCATCACTAGAGATAAGCTAATCGAAGCTGACAAAGTGGAATTCGATCCAAATTTCAGGAAATCTTCAATTCGCATCGATGCCGGATTTCCTCTAGCTTCGATGTATCGAATCGCACATTTCCAATCGGGGGTCATGTTTGACCGTGGCATCCAAAGGGTTCCGCCATGCTACCTGTCCCCCTCGGCACCCCCTGCGGTGATTAAAAATAAAAAAAAAAATCTGATACTCACCTGTCCTGGGCTCAGCAGTAACTCCCCAGGCCTTACTGTTGGGACCTGTGATTGGGCATGACGCCTGCGTAATGCGCCGATGTAATGACATCATCACGCCCCCACGTGACCACTGAGGCCCAATCACAGGCCCCAGCAGTGACGTCCGGGGAGTAGGAATTAATTCGGAAGGAAGAAGAGGAGCAAGGAGGACGTCAGACAGCCGGGTTCCCAGGAGAGGTGAGGTTAAGGTGAGTATAAGTGTTTGTTATTTTTAATCACTTCCCCTGATGCTCCGGATCCCGGGTGCCACTTTGGGGATGGGGGCCCTGGGCAATTGCCCACTTTGCCCCTCCCCTAACGCGAGCCCTATCTAGAGGGATATAAATTAAATGTTAGCATTACTTTGTTGGTCAGTACAATTACAGCAATACTATACATACGGGTGCATCTCAATAAATTAGAATATTTTTGAAACGTTCATTCATTTCAGTAATTTAATTGATAATTAGCAGTCTTCCATGATTGTGTGTCCTACTGAACCAGACTGAGGGACCATTTAAAGGCTTAGGAAATCTTGGCAGGTGACACACTGAATTTACAATACTGAACTTTTTTACAATATTCTAATTTTCTTAGATTTGGGTTTTCATTACCTGTAATCCATAATCAACATTTACATAAATAAAACACTTGAAATAGAACAGTCTGTGTGTAAACAATCTAGAAACTATAGGAGGTCACTTTTTTAATTCCATTACTGAAATAAATAAACATTTCAAAGATATTCTAATTTATTGAGATGCACCTGTATATATCTCTTATATATATAAAAAGGAGTTTCTGTCTGTCTGTTCTTTATGCGCGCCCAAACGACTGGACCGATCCTCACCAAATTTGGCACACAGGTACATCAGGTTTCTGGGAAGATTTTAGACCAGGTCTCAGCTCTCTAGGACATACCTTTCCTAAGATACATTATTCCCAAAAAATGAACAGCATTAGTCAATAGAAGCCTGCAAGTCTTTCACTCATATTCCAACTGCCATACACACGGTCACATGTCCCTTAATAGCCAATAGAAGCTCACAGGCGCTTACTCTCCTCAGGCACAAGTTTACACCAGGTTTCCATAGCAACCAAGCTATGACCTGTATTAGTCAATAGCAGTTCGCAGGTCCTTAAATATTCAGTCATATCACGTGCATCAGCCAATATAAGTTCACATTTAATTTACCAGATTTCCATAACAACACAGCCATAAATAAACTGTACCTATACTAGACTGCCATACTGGATGTCAAGTGCAAAACTGGCCAATTCTTATGGGGCCACTACACAAACAAAAAATGAAATATACCCGTGCGAAGCCGGCTCCCCCCTTCCCGCACAGATCGCATTCCTGCACACACTATTATGCTCCATAGTGGCCCCTGCACACACTATTATGCCCCATAGTGGCCCCTCCACACACTATTATGCCCCATAGTGGCCCCTCCACACACTTATGCCCCATAGTGGCCCCTGCACACACTGTTATGCCCCATAGTGGCCCCTGCACACACTGTTATGCTCCATAGTGGCCCCTGTACACACTGTTATGCCCCATAGTGGCCCCTAAACACACTATTATGCCCCATAGTGGCCCCTCCACACACTGTTATGACCCATAGTGGCCCCTCCACACACTTATGCCCCATAGTGGCCCCTGCACACACTGTTATGCTCCATAGTGTCTCCTGCACACACTATTATGACCCATAGTGGCCCCTGCACACACTATTATGCCCCATAGTGGCCCCTGCACACACTATTATGCCCCATAGTGGCCCCTCCACACACTATTATGCCCCATAATGGCCCCTCCACACACTTATGCCCCATAGTGGCCCCTGCACACACTATTATGCCCCATAGTGGCCCCTGCACACACTATTATGCCCCATAGTGGCCCCTCCACACACTATTATGCCCCATAATGGCCCCTCCACACACTTATGCCCCATAGTGGCCCCTGCACACACTTTTATGCCCCATAGTGGCCCCTGCACACACTGTTATGCTCCATAGTGGCCCCTGCACACACTGTTATGCCCCATAGTGACCCCTCCACACACTATTATGCCCCATAGTGGCCCCTCCACACACTGTTATGACCCATAGTGGCCCCTCCACACACTTATGCCCCATAGTGGCCCCTGCACACACTGTTATGCCCCATAGTGGCCCCTGCACACACTATTATGATCCATAGGGGCCCCTGCACACACTATTATGACCCATAGTGGCCCCTGCACACACTATTATGCCCCAAAGTGGCTCCTGCACATACTATTATGCCCCATAGTGGCCTCTGCACACACTATTATGCCCCATATTGGCCCCTGCAAACAGTTTTATGCTCTATAGTGGCCCCTGCACACAGTATTATGCTCCATAGTGGCCCCTTCACATAGTATTATGCCCCATTGTGGACCACCCATTAACATTTATTATACTCAGGGGTCTTTTCAGACCCCAGAGTATAATGATCGGAGACCCAGGGGAGGATATAAACATAAAATACAATGTTACTTACCTCTCCCTGGCTCCGGCGCACTCCCCTCTACCTCTTCAATGTTGGACAAGAGGTAGCCAGGCACGTGAGCCAGGCATGCGTTGCGACGCATAATGACATCGGACTGGCCCACCAATATCTGGGATGTCACCAAGGAGGCCCAAAGCCTGCTGAAGCGCAAAAGAGGTAAGCAACATTGTTTTATATGTTCCCTCACCTCCCCTGGGCCTCTGATCATTATACTCTGGGGTCTGAAAAGACCCCAGAGTATAATGATAGCAGTGTTTGTGGGATTTGCGGGCTGCAGCCTTACTTACCGACACCACTCCTACTCACAGCCGCCTCCGCAGAAGGTGAAGCGCAGGCAGCTGTGAGCAGGAGCGGGTATCGGTAAGTAAATAGGGCCCGTAACCTGCTGGTGTTACACCAGCAGGTAACGGCCTATTAAAAAAAAAAAAACATCAGGGGCCCGCCGGGCCTCCTAATGTCCCGGGCCCTGTGGCAGCCGCTACCGCAGCTACCCCAGTATTTACGCCACTGACTGGACTGCCATACTGGATGTCAGCATTCTTATAAATTGAAACGTTTTTAAACTACTCATGCCTCCTGCAGCAAAACGCATGGTTGCTACTCGAGCTAATGAAAACTCTCAGCAACCCAAGCCTGTCTCCAATCTGACAAGGCATTGTCAGCCACATGCACACAGCTGCACTCCATGTTTCCATAACAACCCAGCCATTTTTCTTCACTGCTGTAGGTCAGCTTTAAAGGGGCAGGGATGTGGATGACACTGTAACACAAGGTCACATACACACTACTTTACTCCAGATTTTCCATAACAACCGATCGCAGGTTTTTCACTGATATCCAAACTTAGATATACATGATCACACGACGCTTATGGACCAATGGAAAATTGCAGGTTCTTCAGTCTTGACATACACACAACTTTACACCAGGTTTCCATAGCAACCAAGCTATTTATGACCTGTATGAGTCAATAGCAGTTTGTAGGTCATTTAAATATTCAGTCATATGACGTCTATCAGCCAATATAAGTTCACATTTTATTTACCAGGTTTCCATAGCAACAAAGCCATAAACTGTACCTATACTGGACTGCCATACTGGATGTCAAGTGCAAAACTGGCCAATTCTTATGGGGCCACTACACAAACAAAAAATGAAATATACCCGTGTGAACCCGGGTCCTTCTGCTAGTATATATGTTTCTTTTACTGTACTACTTTTACACACACTCAGAAAAATATCTTTTTTGTGTCTCCCTGTAGCTGATCATTTTTTATTCTATTTTTTGAGATGTGGGATGAACAAAAAAAGCAATTTTTCATTGATTTTCAGTTTTATTTTGGGTAAAGTAATATGATAATTAGAGATGAGCGAATTTCTCCAAACTTCGATTCGGCAGTTCTATTCGAAATTCCCAAAAAATTCACTTCGATCCGAATTACTTCGCGGCAAATAAAAATCTATTTCCGGTCTTCAGAGAGCCAGGGTGGGTGGCAAAATGGCGGAAGCCCTTAGATGCCACGGTCATGTCTCTCTCTCTCTCCTCTCTCTCTCTCCAGCACGGCCAAGTTTTAATCATGTGGAAGGATCTGCTAACAAGCAAAGACACGCCTACCCAATCACATCACTAGAGAACATCATGAGACCATCTGATGTCACAAAGGTCCTAACTAAATATTTGTTACCGTGAAGCATCGGGAAATCTGGAATCGTGGTGAATCGAAGATTTCCTGAAATTCAGATCGAATTCTACTTCTGCAGAATCGATTTGCTCATCTCTAATGATAATTTTATAGTTCCGGTAGTTTCAAACACATGAACACAAAATATGTATTTGGAAAATAGATGTTTTTTTGTGTTAGAAAAGTGTGTCTTTTTCCATATTTTTTTTTTTCACATGAATATCTTACCACAAGCGGAACTTGACCACCTGCAAAATCAGCAGTCAATAGAAAATCAAAAAAACAATAATAGTATGCCTGTTTCTGCTTTGCTGTGATGTATGTGCCCGTTTGGATCTATGACTCTTTGCCTGTTTCAGGATTTCGCATTTGTCTTCTGATTTTGCCTCAGACTTCATTCTCCTGGTTCTGACCTGTGCCTGTACAACTTGTCTCCTGCCTCCACTTCAAGTTAATGGTGGGTTTTATTTAGGTTCCAACCAGCAGTGCGTTTATTATTGGTACTTCCTTCTGTTTGATGACAATTCAAACACCCAGATTCAGTAAAAGTGCATCTAGCTTAGTGGCAGGCTCTGGTGAGGGCGTTTGGGGGACTGTCCTGGCTCGCAGTAGTGTGCTGGTTTTAAATAGCTGTCTCTACTGCTCGCTGTTATCAGCCAACTCCTGCCATTGCTTTTGTGAGGCCTTGCATCTAAACCATAACATTTATTACAATTGGCATTAACTATCTTTCTCAGATGCTATACAGGTCCGTAATTTTGTATTAAAGGATTAAATAAAACCTTTCACCAGCTCTGCTAAGTCCAGCTCTTTTAATCATTTTCTCTACTCCAACATTTCTGTGCAGTAAGTGCTGTTATGTTTTGGCGCCTGATATGCTATTTAGACTCTCTACTGTCAGGTGGGCCGTGTCTGGCAGGAGCAGGCAAGGGTTGGGATTCTGAGCTATGACACTGGCTGCCTCTAATAAGAGCTCTGAATTACACCTCCTTTCCTACTCCTGCTTGACACTGCCCACCTGAAGGTACAGAGCATCATATCGGGCAGCATGTCAGGCACCAAATCTAACTGAACTGATTGCTTGGGAACAGTCGGAGATAAAGTAAAAAAAATCCAACTGCACTGGAATAAGTGGAGCAGCACCTATTAACATATGCTAAAAAGTGGAGATGGTGGAGGTATGGTGATTTTTTTAATTTAACATTTTTATTTTTTCATTTAATATTTTTCAGATCCTATAGCACAGCCTATAGGAATAACAGGAGAAAGAAATGCCATACCCAGAGCATGGTGTGTTTAAAATAAAAAATGACTCAAGAAACTCCACAAACCATACATGGAAGTTTCAATATTTCCATAGCTTTATGAACTAAAATTGCAGTGAAAATTTTTTTTTTTTTGTTATTTTGTTCCTACACTTCATTGTGTCCAGTGCTATGCTTGCAGCAAAAGAACATTGCACATCAAAGCTGAACTGTAAAGCATCATGGTTTGGGGCAGCTTTGCTGCCTGACTGACTAGACTCCTTGCAATCCAATCACTGAAGAAACAGTCAATTTGAAGTTGTATCAAAACATGTAAAGGATGCAGTCCATGACCTCAAGCTGAAGAGACATTTGGTGATGCAATAAGACAATGACTCAAGTAAATCAACCACAAAATAGTTAAAGAAATGGTTAGCAATGTAATGGTCAGTACAATTATAGCCATACTAAGACGCTGTGGCATGACTTCAAGAGGACTGTGAATACTAGACATCCAAAAAATATTGATGAACATATTTGCAAGGAGGAAAGATCCTTTCCTCAGCATTGTGCAAATCTTATTTACCTAAATAAAAGAGGTGATTATTGCCACTGTGTTATTACTATAGTGTTGTATAATTGTGGCTGTCTAAAATTGTGACTTATTATTAATCAATGCAGAAAGCCAAGTAATTTCAAAATGTTAACTTCTTTCAAACTTATAGGATGACAGTATAGTCAACTACATAATATGTCAGAAGTCGGCACTTTTTATAGATGGTGTCTGCTCAGGATGTTCGGAGACCCCATAGCATAGTTGTTTTACAAAGCAGAGACCCAGAAGAAGTCAGTGTGTGGTACAACTCTGATCACGGACACTAAACCTCCTAGAAGCCATGGTTAGATGCAATCATGGCATCTGAAAGGTTAGTTTCACTTTCACTTTTGTTTTAGGCAGTCGAACAGCAACCCTACAGTGAGATTGCAGGAGCTGTTCAGTTGCCAAAGCAATAGTAATTTAACGATTTTCTAATTATTGCTGGTTCAAGACCCCTAGAAAATGAATTAAAAAGTCTACCATCTCCCCAAACCATATTCAACTGGTACAGTTGATGCACTGAGGGCTGGCCTTCAGCCCTGGAAGAATTGCTCTTACTGCTCAAGTAGGATGGGTGATGGGGAGGATCAACTCCCACTGCATGGGATGGAGCAGATAGGAGCAGTGGTGAACCTAGCCTCTTTGCTGCCTGAGGTGGACTATATAAAGACACCGCCCCCCCCCCAAAAAAAAGAAAAATTGAGTTTCCATGCAACTAGTTAAACACACTGTTATCGTCGCATAATATACACAAAGTTATAAAACAGATTTTTAAGAATTCTTCTTCCTGTATTACTTCAGTTTCAGATCAACAACACAGTATTAACAATGACAATAACTTCACACATCTTCTGCTTGGTGGATGGACGAGCCCACGTGTCCCCCATTCTCTATAATAGGAGCACCGCAGATACCTGAGTACTGGTATCTTTGGCACTCCCATTGAAGTGAATGAGAGCCACGCGGGTTCGTCCATCCACCAAGTGACACACCTATATATATGGCTGCGGTAAGGCTGAATTCCCACCCAGTGGGGGAAAAAACCCAATTCTCAGGCCCAATGGGGGTCTCAGCAGACAGACCCCCATCAATTAGGTATTTATCCTCTATCATTTAGGTGAATACAGGGCAGTAACATTTTGTGACTTACAGGTGACGTCTCTGACTAATCCTTCACATTTCCCTTCTCTTCCCTCTGGACCGCCATGGCCACTTCTTCCAGCTGTGACTTGTCTCTGTGTTTTTGTTTTTTATCTGTCTTTTTGTTCTGCTTGAAAATGGGATCTTTTGTGTATGCAGACAATTCCTTTGTCTATACAAGAGAGGAAATTCTGCAGCTCAGAGACACAGCAGGACGGCATACCATCTGGTCACACATCCCCCGTGAGATTTGGAGAAAGAAAAAGCGGGTGAGGGGATGCAGAGCTGGTACTCTTCAGAGGACTAAAAAGAGGCGTTACCGACCAGCTGTTCCCTCCATCATCATGGGCAATGTGAGATCTCTTGCAAACAAGATGGATGAACTAACAGTGCTCACCAGGCATCATCAGGAGTTTCGGGTGTGTAGCATGATGCTACTTACAGAGACTTGGCTCACTGAAGTTACTCCTGACTCTCTGGTCTCCTTGGATGGTTTTAAACTCCTTCGGGCAGACAGGACAAGGGAGAGCGGTAAGAGGAAAGGAGGGGGGCTGGCAATGTTTGTGAATAATAGATGGTGTAATCCTAGGCACATTGTGATTAAGGAGCAAACTTGCTGTAAGGACATTGAACTATTAGCTGTGAGCATGAGACCTTTCTACCTACCAAGGGAACTATCACATGTCATCGTGATAGCTGCATATGTCCCCCCCTCTGCGAAAGCTGACACTGCCTGCGAGGTCCTACAAGCCACGCTGAGCCAGTTACAGTTAAAACATCCCCAGGCCCTCTTTCTTCTGTCGGGTGATTTCAACCATGCCTCTCCATCATCCACACTGCCCAGTTTCACACAGTATGTAACCTGCCACACAAGAGACAACAAAACACTGGACTTGTTCTTTGCCAACGTGAGGGAGGCATATAACTCATCAGCCCTACCGCCCCTGGGGAGATCGGATCACAACCTAGTACATCTCCGACCTGTGTACAAGCCACTTGTACGTAGAGAACCAGCTGTCACCCGCACAGTGAGGATATGGTCCGAGGAGAGTGATGAGGCTCTGAGGGATTGTTTTGACACAACCGCATGGGAAGTTCTGCAGGATTCTTATGGAGAAGATATAGAAGGACTCACACACTGCATAACGGACTACATTAATTTTTGTGTGGACAACACAGTACCCACAAAAGTGGTGAGGTGTTTCTCCAACAACAAACCATGGATTAACTCTGATATAAAAACACTACTTAAGGAGAAAAAGATGGCATTCAGGACAAGAGATAAGGAGGGGTTGGGGGAAGTACAAAAGGAGCTGAGGCATCAAATCAGGCAGGGAAAAGCCAGTTATAAAGAAAAAATGGAAAAGCAAATGGAAAGAAAAGACATAAGGGGGGTCTGGGAGGGGCTTAAGTCAATTTCGGGTCATAAACAGTCTGTCTGCCAGATTGAGGCAGATGTTAATTGGCTTAATGAACTAAACCTATTCTTCAACAGATTTGATCACACACCAGCTCCTCCCACCCCAGTATGTCCTTCAGCTTCCCCCACCACAATGACTTCTCCCCATGTGGCTACTTCCCAACAGACCAGTAAATCCAGAAATCCGTCTTTATCTGGCCACAGTCTGACCTTCACACGGGCCCAGGTGAGGAAGGAGATGAAAAAGATCAAGGCGAGGAAAGCTGCAGGGCCAGATGACATCAGTGCAAGGCTAATTAAGACTTGCGGGGACCAGCTGTGTGGTATAATTACATATATGTATAATATGAGCCTGAGGCAGGAAATAGTCCCTGAATTATGGAAATCTTCTTGTGTGGTACCAGTTCCAAAGAAACCCCACCCTATGGACCTCAACGACTACAGACCTGTAGCACTGACATCCCACCTGATGAAGATCTTGGAGAGATTGGTTCTCACACATCTTCGCCCTCTAGTGAGCCCCGCTATGGACCCCCTCCAGTTTGCTTATCGGCCGGGCATTGGGGTAGATGATGCCATCATCCATCTTCTGCACAGGGCTCTGTCTCACCTGGAGAAACCAGGGAACACAGTGAGAATAATGTTCTTTGACTTCTCCAGTGCTTTTAACACCATACAGCCCAGGTTATTGAGGGACAAGCTGGGCCTTGCTGGAGTGGACCACCACCTCTCCAACTGGATCCTAGACTACCTCACAAATCGACCTCAATACGTGAGAGCCTGAGACTGTGTGTCAGGTACCGTGATCTGTAATACGGGGGGCACCTCAGGGTACGGTTCTCGCCCCTTTCCTCTTCACACTGTACACTGCAGATTTTAGGTGTAACTCATCCAGCTGCTACCTACAGAAGTATTCTGACGACTCTGCAATAGTGGGTCTCATCACAGATGATGATGACAGGGAGTACAGAGAACTGAACCAGGATTTTGTGGACTGGTGCCACCGGAACCACCTGAAGATTAACGCGGGGAAGACCAAGGAGATGGTGGTGGACTTCCGCAAAGGCAGAAGCCCTCCTAAACCAGTGGACATCCTGGGGACGGGCATCGAGTTTGTGAACACCTATAAGTACCTGGGTTTGCTCCTTAATAATAAGCTGGACTGGGCAGATCATATGGAGGCCCTGTACAGGAAGGGCCACAGCAGGCTCTACCTGCTTAGGAAACTGAGAGCCTTTGGAATCCAGGGGGCACTTCTTAGAACTTTCTTCAACTCGGTAGTGGCATCAGCCATCTTCTTTGGAGTGGCCTGCTGGGGGAGCAGTATATCAACCAGGGACAGAAATAAACTTGACAAGCTGATTAGAAAGGCCAGCTCTGTCCTGGGGAGCCCACTGGACCCAGTGCAGGTGGTGGGTGACAGAAGGATACTGTCCGTGGTGAGCTCCATGCAGAAGAAGAAGTCCCATCCCATGCATGAGACTGTGATCGCGCTGAGCAGTACTGTCAGTGACCGACTGCTCCACCCTAGGTGTGAGAAGGAGCGCTATCGGAAGTCTTTCCTCCCCACCGCGGTTAGGCTGTACAACCAACACCGACCTAAGCAGAGATCATTACACACAGAGAACTGAAATATCTCTCTGCCTGTTAAATCCCCCCCCCCCTCCTCCTCTGCTACGTCCTATCTGTCTGTCTGCTATTAATGTAATGCCTCTTACCTTGGAACATTCCTGTACATGTTGTATTTGTATTTGTATCTGCTTATCTTTGCTGCTGTAACACACTGAATTTCCCCATTGTGGGACTATTAAAGGACTATTATTATTATTATTATTATTAAAGTTTGCAGCACAGACATCTTTGGCTCCTGACTTTTCCAGGCATCCAACCCACATTGTCCTCACCTGCACACCCATCCTGCTGCTACCCCAATAATAAAATATATGATATAACCCCCCATAATGAATAATACTCCCAAGTGCATCTTTATATTAATAATGTCTGTGTGTAACCTGTATAAATAGTGCCCCTTATTAATAATGCCCCAGGTGTTAACTAATTAATAGGTTTTCCAGGTCATTAATAAACTAATCAGTGGGGCTCAAAAACCCAGGACCCCCACTGATCAGCTGTATGAATAGAACCTGTGTAAGCACCATGACCGCTTCTCTGTTTACATAGTCTCATTCATCTCATAGCGGCCATGTCATGTAACTACAGCCTTGTCCTTTACATGTCTACAGTATGTGGCAAGGCTGGAATTACATCACACGGCCACTATAAACAGACAGCGTATAATATAAATAGGCGCCATAGCCCCTGTTTATAGCGCCCCATTTACACACACTATAATGTTCCACAGCAGCCCCTGCACACAGTATTACGACCCGCAGCGCCCCTGCACACTGTATTATGCCTCTCAGCGGCCCCTGCACACTGTATTATGCTCCATAGTGGCCCCTGCACACTATATTATGCCTAGCAGCGGCCCCTGCACACGGCATCCACTTCCCCTTCTGCATCCCATAGCAGAAGAGGAAGCGGAGGCGGCCACGAGCAAACATGGGGTAGGTAAATAAATAGGCCGTTACCTGCTGGGGATACTCCAGCAGGTTACGACCTATTTATATATAAAAAAAAAAGTTATCCTCACCTACCTGCAATGCCTTGATGCAGCCGCCACCGCCTCTTCTTGTCCGCGACGTCTGCGTCTCAGCGTAGGAGGCGCGATGACGTCATTGTATCGCCGCCTGCACTGAGATGCGGACGTCTCGTAAACCAGCCCAGGACAGGCTCCGCTCAGTTTTGTTTTTTTTTAAAGTGGCCTGTCCTGGGCTGGTTTACATTGAATAGTAAAAATGCCGCCCCCCAGACAGTGGCGGACAGTGCCGACTGAGGCGGCCGCCTCACTTTGCCTCATTAGCGGTGCGCCCCTGGATAGGAGATAGGTAGGAGTCAGAGTGGCAAGAGCAATGCCCCAGGGAGATGAAGGCATGCCTCTACTGCATCAACTGCCACATGTACATATAAAGTAATTTTTCTCCAAATCTACAAAAGTAACATACTGTACATATCAAAGATATGCTGTTTATTATTGTAATATGCTCTGTAACACAGTGGTGGCAGTTAAATATGCTTGGAAGAGGTGGTAGACTCCCTTTGAAAAAATGGAAAAAACCCACAAAATAATATAAATATTCAAATCACCCCCTTTCTCTATACTACATATAGAAATAAACAATAAAAAAAACATTAGATATCACTGCATCAGAAATGCCCAGATTATCATAACATAAAAATATTTATCTAATATAGGAACGTGGAAGCAGGAAACAAATGTCGGAATCATTCTTCGTTGCGACACCTCCCCTAAAAATTTAAATGAAATGGTAATCAAAATATCTCTAATTCCCCAACTTCGTATCAATAAAAACTATTTGCCCTGCAAAAAAAGACCCCTTACACAGCTGAATACACAGAAATATAAACATAGTATGAGTGCGAAAATATAGTGAAACATACAATTTTTATTTCTAAATTTTATAATGTATTAAAACAAAAACTATATAAGTTTGGTATTGCTGTGATCGTACACACCTGTAGAATAAAGGTAGCATGTCATGTTTACGTCAAAATTCCACACCATTTCCAATTTTACTTCCAGCTTCCCAGTACATTGTATGAAATGTTAAATGTGCCATTAGGAAATATAGTCATCATACAGATCTCAGAATTAAATATAAAAACATTATGACATTTAGAAGGTGGGGAATAAAAAACTGCTGCACAGGGGGCTAGTAAATCCGGGGGCCCATCAGCTTAACAGCAGATTTCTGTACTCTTTTATATTGTAGGTACAGTATATGCCTGAGGTAATGAACCTCATGGCTAACTACTTCAGGTGGATTGTTAAAGTGGCGTAACAGGGTGCTATATGCTAAAATATTGGAAAACAAGGGTCGCATAACTGTTCAGCTGTTTCTGTACACCCTTATATGGCAGGAAGGGTTAAAGTTTAAAATACCCACTGTGAAAATGTTATTTTTCAACTTAATTCCTCATGTTTTAAACTCCAGTCCATCCTTGACCTATCATGATCTCAATGCTCAGCTACTGCCCTCCACTGGCTTCCCACATCTGTTACGTTTACTGTATCAGTACATAGTGGCCTGTGATACAAAATGTGAACGTCTATCGTTACTGATATCCCAGTATTACATTTTCACTGTTATTTTTCCTGTGGAAAACTGTGGTAATATTTTAGCTACTTATTTGTGTGTATAATCTTAATAATATACAGCAACAGAAATTACAGGAACAAAACTCACTTGCTACTTATTTTTTATGGGCCTTTCTACTGTGGTTTAGTAGGTTGCCTTTTGACTTCCTGTTTTAGCATCACAAGTAAAATAGAATGTAAATTGTATTATTTCAGAAGTATTTGAATAAGGCAAATTTATTAACCCCTTGGTGACATGGCCAAAAACTACTATAGGCTAAGGTCCCATGTGGCGTCCCGCAGCAAAAAAGCACTGCGGGAAAAACCACGGTGGGAACGCATCATGGTTTTTCGCGCAGCGCTTTAGACAGAAAGTTCACAGAGGTTTCTTCTGCAGACTTTCTATTTAAATTATATCTATGGGGAAACCGCCGGCGTTTCCGTAGGTATAATTGACATGCTGCGATTTCCAAAACCGTGCCGTTTTTGGAAATCGCCACGTGTCCGCAGTGCGGTTTTTCCCGCAAAGTGGGCATGGGACTTGCTAGAATCTTATCCACTTTGCTCTGACTGTAAAACGCTGTGATTTTTTCCGCTGCGTTTTCTACGCGGGTAAATCGCAGCGTCCTGGCCTTAACCGGTGACATTTTTCGATTTTCGTTTTTGATTCCCCCCTCCCCCCTTCCAAACCCAATAATTTTTTTATTTTTCCGTTCTCAAAGCCATATGAGGTCTTAATGTTTGCAGGACAAATTTTTTTTCATGATGCTACCATTTATTATTCTGTACAATGTACTGGGAAGCTGGAAAAAAATTGAGAATGGGGTGGATTTGAAGAAAAAGTGCATTTGTGTGACATTCTTACAGGCTTCGTTTTTACAGTGTTCGCTCTACAGCCAAAATGACATGTCACCTGTATTCTATGTTTTGGTACGATTCCGGGGATACCAAATTTATATGGTTTTATTTACATTTTAACCCTTTAACAAAAATCCAAAACTGTGCAAAAATATATATTTTTTAAAAGTCGCCATATTCTGATACCCGTAACTTTTTTATACTTCTGTATATGCAGAATGGGGATGCATAGGGCGTCTTTTTTTGCAGGACCAGGTGTACTTTTTATTTATACCATTTTGGGGAATTACTATCACTTTGATCACTTTTTATTCAAAGTTTTATCAGAGGCAAAACAGTGAAAAAACAGCGGTTTGGCACTTTTGATTTTTTTTTCCCACTACGGCGTTTACCGTACGGGAAAAATATTTTTATAGATTTGTAGACCAGGTGTTTTCGGACACAGGGATACCTAATGTTTATGTGTTTTACAGTATGTAACTTTTTTATATGTGTTCTAGGGAAAGGGGGGTGATTTGAACTTTTAATATTTTTTAGTTATATATTTTTTTTTTCATTTATTAGACCCCCTAGGGGTCTTGAACCACAGGGGTCTGATCACTAATGCTATGCATTACAATGGATTGCAGAAAACCGGCGCTTCTATTGCAGGTTACATAGATTAGCCTGCAATAGAAGTTAATGAAAGACAGGCCTAGGAGCCTTCACAAGGCTCCCGGCTGTCATAGTAACGGGACGCCAGCCCTGGAGCTTTCTCCGGGTGCCAGCGATCCCCAGCAAAATGGCGGCACCCGCGTGGCCGGTAGAATGGCGCCTCGTTCAGCTTTGACCGAGGCGCCAGAGGGATTAATGCCTGCAATCATTGCGGGCACTGATCGTGGGCATTAGCGCCAGGTGTCTGCTGTATAGTACAGCAGAAACACGGCGGTGGGACCCAAGCAGCCGCCATATTTAAGCACCCGGCATCCGCCGTACTATTACAGCGGATGTCCGGAAAGGGTTAAGGACACAGCCCCATTTTTCAAAAGTGATTTTTAGATTGTTTTCGGTGACACATTGTACTTCATGATAGTGGTAAACTTTGATCAATATTCTTTTCATCTATTTATGAATAAATAGTAAATTTGATGGGAATTTGGACAAAATTTTAGTCATACCACCCAAATACCTTAATAAATATTATCTACCATATCTCTGCTTTATATTGGCATCATCTTTTAATTGTCCTTCAATTTATTTTTGAAGCTTACAAACGTAACTGTGAATTTCTAGATTTACAAGAAAATTTCACACTCCGATTTGTTTTGGCTAATGGGTTGTTCCACACTCCATGGGATAAATTTGGGTGCTATCAGAAGGTCTTCTCACAGCTGTATCACAATGTAAAGTTAATTCCAGACACTCCACGTTTAGAAAAAGTGAAAAAATGTATTATTTGGATTTTATATCTTATAGTAGTAGCACCCATATCCAAGCGGCTTACAAGATTAGAACATAGTATCAAACAATGCGGGTATCACTTGAAGTATTGTTATATGTGCTCCAGTGGCAGCAAGTCTACACACTCTCCCACACAGCTCCTTCAAATCTGGGGTGTCTGAGCACACCTCTGCAGGATCATTCCTCTGCTTATATGTTATATCAGCTACTACAAGGTATTTCACTTCTGTGGTACCTGGTCTTCCCATTGGAGGAGGTTTAACCACCGAAACATCTGGGACCTTATCAAGACCAATATTCACATATACCAATATCTCAAGTGATACCTGCATTGTTTGGTACTATGTTCTAATCTTGTAAACCGCTTGGATACTGGTACTATTACTACTACTACAAGATGTAAAATCCAAATAATAAACGTTTTCACTTTTTCTAATCCCATTTGTTTTGACCATGAAAATACCCCTCATGAGGATGTAAACTGTTGTCTGGGCACACGGCAGCACACCAAAGGGAAGGAACGCCACTGGGCATTTGAAAAGCAGGTTTTGCTGAAATACTTTTCAGATGTGTGTGTAATCTAAATAATCTGTATGCATTCTGTTAATTTTAACATACATATCAACCCATAAGCAGAGGCATAGCTAAGGGTTTAGCACTGGGGGAGAAACACATCTAAATGGGTCCCCTACTAAGATATACAAATATTAATATTATACAGTGACCGTATAGTGGTAGATACCCGCTCTGTAGACAGTTTAGGTGAATAAAGTGGTGAATACAATAGTGATTTACAGGTGACTTCGCTGACTGCATTCGTTCACATTACCTGTCTTTTTCATCCAGACCCCCATAACCACTTATTCCAGCAGTGACTTGTCAACACATTCATCTTTGGCTCCCCACTTTTGAAGGCACCTGACCCGCATTGATCTCACCTACGTAAAGTCTCCATGCTGCTGCTACCCCCAATTATAAAATATTTGATTTAACCCTCCTCCAGAATGAATAATATTCCTGAATACATCTTTAAATGAATAAAGACCTTGTGTTTCCTAATTACAGGAGTATTTCATAATGCCCCCTAATGATCTCTTATATAAATAATGCCTCTTTATATAAAGTATTCCCCCCCTTACACTATTTTCACACTAGCGTATGAGCCTCTCCGTCCTCCATTCTGTTTCAAAACGGCGGAGAGAAAAGTCCTGAAAGGCGGACTTTTCTCTCTGACGTTTTCAGCAGAATCTGGGCGGAAACCTGGCGGACACCATTATAGTCTGTAGGGTCTGCGGGTCTCCACGTGTAACTGCTTTTTAAGTGGATACGTTTCCATCTGTCAGGTCCCCAAGCAAACCTGAAGGATGGAAACCTAGTGTGACCCTAGCGTTATATTCAGAATGCCCCCTATAAGACCCTCAACTGCCCTAAAACAGGAAAAAAAATGAAAGTTCTACTCACCTGCCTGCGATCCCTTGATGAAAGGAGCTACCTCTGCCTCTTCTTATAACTCAATTACAAGACGCAGTGACTACACACAGAACATCTGCGTCTCTTTGCCGTGAAGCAGACATCTTGTCTGTGGTCACTGTGTCTTGTAAACCACAGGCCTAAAGTGGCTTGTGGTTTACAAGTGACAGAGTTGCAGGATGCATTTTAACTATATCTGTGTCCTGCAGATGTCGATATAATTAAAAGTACCGCATGTGTTTATGGAGGCCCCAGGGTGCAGCTCCACCCTGCCGCCCCCACTAGCTGCTCCTCTGCCCCCATCATCACTAGCTACGCTTTTGTCCATAAGGCATTCTGATCTTCACACAAATACCAGTATTAATAGTAGATTAAACTGTTTTTTGCTGGTTCCTTTTATATATTTTGCTTGCTTTCCTTGTATACTATTTTGAAAATTAATAAACTCTTCTTGAATGTAAAAATAGTAGATTAAACAACAGTATAATAAAGGGGTTGTGTGGGGAAATAAAAAGTTGTAACAGTGGTTTGCTGCACTGGATAAGCAGCCTTATTCATATAGATAAGGGTCCCTCGAAGCCCCAATTATTAGATATGCAGAGCACAGTAGGGTGCCAAAAGTCTCTCACTCAGTCTCCTCTGCTAACATGACTTTGTCATGTGACTGACCCAGTTTTACTCTATGTACAAGCAACAGGAGTAGAACACAGTCTGTGACACAGCAGAGAGCCAGAGCATCAGCAGAGGAGACTGATCACAGAGACTACCACCACCCCACTATGTTCTGCAAATCTACTATTCAAGAAACCGGAGGGCCCTAATTGATATAAGAAAGCAGGGGCGTAACTAGCAAAGACTGGGACCCATAGCAAACTTTTAACATGCCCCCCACGGCATAGTGCCACCTTTCCTGGCCCCTACACAGTATAACGCCCCATTTACACACAGTATAATGTCCCAAAGTGGCCTCCAGACAGTATAATATCCCACAGTGGCCCCTGCACACAGTATATTGTCACATAGCGGCCCCTCTACACAGTATAATGTCATATAGCGGCCCTTCCACACAGTATAATGTCCCATAGTAGCCCCTCCACACATTATAATGTCCCACAGCAGCCCCTCTACACAGTATTATGTCCCATAGTGGCCCCAACGGTTTTGGTTACAAACAATGCAAAAATTTTTGGGGTACACCACCCATGAACTATTATTATACTCTGGGTTCTTTTCAGACCCCAGAATATAATGATTGGAGGCCCAGGGCAGGTGACAAACATAAAAACCAGTGTTACTCACCTCTTCTGCACTATTGCAGGACTCCCTGCTGTTTTCGTCTCTCTTCAATGACGTCACAGACGTGAGTTATGCCAGCGTCATTATGCGTCCCGACTCTGGAGTTACCACATAACGTCTGGGACGTCACTACAAAGGCTTGAAGACAGGGGAAAGTCACACCGAATCTCCGGGGAGATGAGTAACACTGGTTTTTATGTTCGCTCACCTCCCCTTGGCCTCCGATCATTATACTCTGGGGTCTGAAAAGACCCCGAGTATAATAATAGCAGTATTTGTTGAGGTTCGAACAACAAATACTCTTGCCGCAGGCCCCCATGTCTTACTTACCAATCCCCGCTCCTGCTCATGGCCGCCTCCACTTCCCCTTCTTCCATCTAGGGGGCCCCAGTGATGGAATATGGGATACAGAAGGGGTAACGGAGTAAATGGGGCCCGTTACCTGTTGTGGTTACTCCAGCAAGTAACAGCCTATTCAAAAAAAAAAAAAAAAAAAAGCAGCAGGGGCTCACCGGGCCCCCTAAGGTCTCGGGCCCTGTGGCAGCTGCTACAGTGGTACTTACGCCACTGTAAGTAAGGCTGCTTATCCAATGCAGTGAATGCACTGATACAGCTGATTATATCTTTAGATAACCCCTTTAATATCTGTGAGAAATATTCATTTGCAAGTATTGTTTTCAATATTCCTTGCAAGACTGTGAAAGTTCATAACAAGAAATCATATCTAAAGGGACATTGAGAAGCATAACTTATTTACTTTCTGCAGTCTGATACATAGAAAAGTGTTTTTGTAAACAGTAAACACACTAAAGTTGCAATTGCTGAATATTTTCAAACAATAATTAAACCCCAAAATGTAATATAACTGTTTTGCAACATATTTTATGTGGCCAGTAGGTTCTTTACTGTCTTACGGAGGGAACAGTTGTGGAGAGGTGACTACATGGTGGTAGAGTGTTCCCTGCAATTCCATACTACAGAGTTTTATGCACTCTGGTGTTACATACAATGCATCATTTCAAAGATATTCCCCTCTAGGAACAATATACTTAACCCATTGGTGACAGTGTGCTGAAGCATATGTGGCAGGTAGCGGCTGTGTTATACAACAGATACCCTCTGCTAACAGCAACCATCAGTGATAGTATCTAATGCAGCTATTTAACGGGAGTCTATCAGCAGTAAACTTGTTATAAACCTAATCACAGTACCTTGTAGTAGTGTTTCTACAGTTTCTAAATATGCTGCTGTTACTCAGCTTTAGAGCCCCATTTTTAATGTAAATTGATGTTTTAAATGAGGGGAAAAGTGGGGTTCCAAGTTCTATTGAACATTCATGACATAACCTTTGGATTTGTCATAGAAGTCCCAAATGTGATTACCACTTTACACCAAAGCCAAGAATGGATCTGAAAGATGGAGCAACTATAAAAGTAAACATTATGCTTCTCTTCTATGGTCTAATCTGAATTTTAGCTACTCCCCCTGCCCCCCCTCTACCAAAAATAAAACTATACTGTGTATTGTCTATTTTAAGGTGAAAGGCAATTTTTCATATTTTATAACACGCATCAACTAGGGTAACATATCGGGCCTATTTATTATGTTACTGTGGTTTCTTAAGTTTCCAACATGAATGTGTTACAACTACTGGCGAAAATGGGTTCTCCTGTAAGACGCAGTCAGGCATATAATTTTTATTCCATGTATGTTTAACCAAATAAAAATGTTATCACAAAAAAGTACAGTATTTTTTATGAATAAGCAATTTAAGCCCCTCAGTAGATATATAGCAACAGACACTACAGTAACAACAAAACTCACTTGCTACTTATTTTTTATGTGCCTCTCTACTGTGGTTTAGTAGCTTGTCTTGTGACTTCCTGTTTTAGCATCACAAGTAAAATAGAATATAGATTGTATTATTTCAGAAGTATTAGAATAGAGCAGATTTATTAACCCCTTAGCCAAAAACTGCCTTAAGGACACAGCCCCATTTTTCAAAACTGACGTGTCACTTTATATGCCAACAACTTTGAGATGCTTTAACTTACCCAAGTGATTTTCAGACTGTTTTTTTCATGACATATTGTACTTCATAATAGTAGTAAACTTTAATTGATTTTTTTTTTCATTTATTTACAAAAAAATAGGAAATTTGATGGAAATTTGGAAAAAAATTTAAATTTTCAAAATGCGAAATGCTCTGCTTTTCAGACAGATTGTTGTACCACCCAAATACATTAATAAATATTATCTACCATATCTCTGCTTTATATTGGCAACATCTTTTAATTGTCCTTCAATTTATTTTGGACGTCATGAGGCTAACAAATGTAACTGAGATTTTCCAAAACCATTTTTTAGGGACCACTGAAGAAGATTTTAAAGGCCTATATATTACAAACCTCCCATGAAGCACCCTATTAACTAAACTGCACCCCTCAAATAATTCAAAACAGCATTTGGCAAGTTTGATAACACCTTTAAAGAGGAACTTTCATGTCTTCATGTATATGAAAGCCAACAGCGGAGATATTGGGGGTCTAAATTTCACCATTCACTGTCAGAAGGGCGTTCCTGACAGTCTAGCTGCGCAGTGAGGAACGCCCTCCCTAACTGTGCTCGTCTATAGCTCTGTACTGTGGGGAAGTTCCTCACAGCTCAGCATCATCACTGGGTGGTAAGGAACGCCCCCTCTCTCTGACCCGAGTACTATCAGAGAGGGCATTCCTTACAGCCCAGTGATGACGCTGAGCTGTAAGGAACGCCTCCCCCCCCCCCAGTACAAGTCTATGGACGGGTACTGTCAGGGAGGGCGTTCCTCACAGCCAAGCTAGACTGTCAGGAACGCCCTTCTGACAGTGAACGGTGAAATTTAGACCACCGATATCTCCAGCCCCGGGGCATATAACAGGAAAGCCGGCAGTGCGCTGAATTCAGCACGCTGTTGACTTTCTAGCGGTATATAAAACCGCATATACATGAGGACGTGAAAGGTCCTCTTTAAGTATTTCACTGGAATCAAAGCATTATGGAGGTGAAATTTAGACATTTCATTTTTTTTTTTAATAATATAATTAAAAGTTTGGGCACCCTGCATGGTTAGTACCTAGTAGCACCTCCTTTGGCAAGTATCGCAGCTTGTAAATGCTTTTTGTAGCCAGCCAAGAGTTATTCAATTCTTGTTTGAGGGATTTTCCTCCATTCTTTCTTAGAAAAGTCTTCCAGTTCTGAGATTCCTGGGTCGTCTTGCATGCACTGCTCCTTTGAGGTCTAACTACAGATTTTCAATGCTGTACAGATCAGGGGTCTGTGAGGGCCATGGTAAAACCTTAAGCTTGTGCATTTTTGGTAGTCTATGGTGGATTTTGACGTGTGTTTATGATCATTATCCATTTGTAGAAGCCATCCTCTTTTCAATTTCAGATTTTTTACAGATGGTGTTATGTTTGCTTCAAGAATTTGCTGAAATTTCATTGAATCCATTGTTCCCTCTACCTGTGGAATGTTTCCTGTGTCAACCCCAAAGCATGATTGATCCACCCCCATGCTTAATGGTTGGAGAGATGTTCTTTTCCTGAAATTCTGTGCCCTTTTTTCTCCAAACATACCTTTGATCATTGTGGCCAAAGAGTTCTATTTTAACCTCATTGGTCCACAGGACTTGTTTCCAAAATGCATCAGGCTTATTTAGATGTTCTTTTGCAAACTTCTGATGGTGAATTTTATGGTGAGGACTCAGGAGGGGTTTTCTTCTGATGACTCTTCCATGAAGGCCATATTTGTGCAGGTATCACTGAACAGTAGAACAATGTACTCCAGAGTCTGCTAAATCTTCCTGAAGGTCTTTTACAGTCAAGCGGGGGTTCTGATTTGCCACTCTGGCAGTCCTACGAGCAGCTGTGTCTGAAATTTTTCTTTGTCTTCCAGACCTTATCTTGACCTCCACTGTTCCTGGTAACTGCCATTTCTTAATTACATTTGGAACTGAGGAAAAGGCAACTTGAAAATGCTTTGCTATCTTCTTATAGCCTTCTTCTGCTTTGTGGGCCTCCACTATTTTCATTTTCAGAGTGCTAGGCAGCTGCTTTGAAGAACCCATGGCAGCTGTTTTTTGGCACAAGGATAGAGGAAGCTGGGTAGTTATAAGGCTGTAAAATTTGCATCACTTGGCCTTTCCTAACAATGATAGTGAACAAGCCATAACCCTAACTGGCTAATTAAAGTCTGAGACCTTGGTCAAATTATCTGAGCACACAAATCTACAAGGGTTCCCAAACTTTTGCAAGGTACTCCTTTCCCTTTTTACTCTAAAATTGTACTCAAACATAATAATACACTGATATCACTTAAAATTATAGACAAGTCTGTTTAATCTTTAACTTTATGCCTGTTAAAGATTATTTCATCTTCAACTTGCTTAACTGTTCACAATAACAGTCATTTTGACCAGGGGTGTCCAAACTTTTGCATGCAACTGTATTTCAGGTCCAATGTTTCTAGAAAAGCTCGACGCTATTATACCAAGGCATCATAAATGTACCAGTAAGTCTGATATGAGAAATCTAAAAGCTGTTGTCAACATGCTTTCATGCAGTAGAGGAAAAACATTTTATTATATCTTTATGTTTTTGGAGTGTGGGCAGGAACACAGGGAGAACATACAAACAACATTCATGCAGATGTTGCCCTTAGCTGGATTCAAACATAGGACCCCAGCGTTGCAAGGCAACAATGCTAACCACTGAGCCACCATGCTGTCCATTACCATTTCTGAGGAGTACAAAACAAGATGAAAGTTGCACTGTGAATAGTTGCTATGGGTATCTAAGACAGTTTTGCTTTTACACCATTTTGATAAATCTGCTGCATTGTATGACCACAGTGAGAACGAGTTTGAATGAAATGATGGTGACACTTGGGCCCTGTCACTCCATTCAGAAGGAAATAACAGAGTACAGTGCTTCTTTGGAAAAGTAGTAAATATCTATTGTGGAACAACTGGCATAATATTTCAAAGAGAAAGCGCATGACTTTACTAGAATGTAGGAAATTGAGTTATACTTTAAAGTTCCATAGTGATATTATGACCATCATGTGATAACTACTGTGATATTACATTTTCCATATCCTTTCTTGCACTGATACTTATGAAGCAAACAAGCATCTTGTGTTGAATGAGAGATCTTGTATACAGTAGAGTGGAAGTTAATTTTATAGCACTATTTTTGTATATGATACTTTTTGCCCAAAGACATTTCTGCAGTGTTTTAATGATTAGCATTTCAAAGTGCATATTAAATAACAAACATAACTGTGATAAATCAGCATAGATTAATTTCTCATTCTGTACAAAGTGTTGTATTTAACCACCCAAGAATGCTAATATTGGTTACATACTTTCTTGTGTAGTTCCTCCATCTTTGAGAGAAGAGAATTGTAATAGGAGGAACGATATTTGAATCCGGAGACTCGGGAGGCTGCTAAGGCCTGTGAATCTTATTCTAACCCTGCAAGGTGTCTCCAGCTCCTTGGGCTTCTAGTTGACGATGACTGGGAGATACACAGAGGACACAAATATCATTGGGCCCCATAACAAGCCATGTGATGTTATTTGCCATCTCCTTGTCACACCGCTGGGCCACCTGTCCCCGACTGGACTTACTTCATAAGCATGATTTACAGTATTTTTGGGGCTTTCCATTTCAACTGATAGTTTGGAAGAATAGGAGATGCTATGATGTGCAGGATCATTCAGCCTCTGGGCCTAAGGATTATACATTGGTGTCTCAATAGCGTTGCATAAAAAAGTTTCACACACAAATTTATACTATCAGCAATGTGCATCTCCCAAATTTGGACCAAAGAATGTCTCTGTTGGGTATTTTTTCAGATGTTTAATCTTTCCTAGTGGGCAACTTTAATATTGTTTTTGACCCCTCACTGGATTTCTCTTCCAGTAGATCTATAGTCCTTAGGTCCTCAGTGTCGAAGACCATGTTGGGAGCTCATAGGCTGGCTGATGTCTGACGAATTTTACATCCACAGGACAGGGATTACACTTATTACTTGCTGGGTCATGGCACACATAGCAGGATCGACATGCTTTTTCCTTTTAATATGCCTTGACCTTTAACACAACTATGACAATAGGTACTGCTTTGTGGTCTGATCATGCCCATATATTCTTGACACTGGAACTACTGGATCTGGAGCCTAGAGAATGGACGTGGAGACTTAATGATCATCTTCTGAGGTACACAGGTTGTCGGAGTACAGTGAAAAACACAATCACCGAGTTTGTGGTGGTTCACGACTATACCCCTGATAAAATGGGAGGTTCTAAAATGTGCCTTTGTGGTGTGTTCATACTTTGTGGGACCAGGCCTAAGAGGGAGCAGTCAATGTCAGTTCAACAGTGACCATATTTGATAGCACACATAAATGAACCTCCGCATTGATTGAACTGACAACACTTTGGGTTCAGTTGCTTGACCTTGTTACTCCGAAGTCTTGAACCCACGCTGAGTGGTTTCATGGATATCTATATAAACACTCATAAGTGTTGGCGGGCTTTATCTCATTTGCTGCACCAAAATTCAGATACTAGCCATGTGCCATTTTTGCAGGGTCCGGAGAAGGAGGACAGTTATTACCCATGCCAAATCGCTAATTTATTTAAGCAGTACTATGAGTTGCTATACAACAGTCACAGACATTATGCGGACTTGCCATCTCCAGAACTTGATTTTCAAATTGAGACCTGTGTTATAAGACACAACCCTTCCAACTGTCAGTAAATGAGTGTAGAGGCAAGCTGGATGCCCTGTTTTCTGAGAGTGAGATTGGGGAGGTGGTCAGGTCTTTGAAGAGTAGAAGGGCCCAGGCCCTGATGGGTTCATGGCCACCTTCTTTAAACAGTTTAAGCCACTTGGTGTCTCTATTGACCAGGACTTTTAACAGCATTGCTCCAGATAATCCGTTTCCTAAGAAGTCCTTGAAGGCTCACATGGCGGTTTTGCCCAAGACTAACAAGGATAAGACCTCCTATATTAACTTCCGGCCTAGCTCCCTACTAAACAGTGATATTAAGC
Source organism: Leptodactylus fallax (assembly GCA_947044405.1). Lineage (NCBI taxonomy): Eukaryota > Metazoa > Chordata > Amphibia > Anura > Leptodactylidae > Leptodactylus > Leptodactylus fallax. The sequence goes on along the minus strand of CAMRHE010000148.1, from coordinate 1,905,190 downwards.
TGTACTCTAAACTCCTGGCCAATAGTCTGTGAGGGGTTATACCTGGCTTGATCCACCATGACCAGGTAGGCTTTGTCTGCAGTAAGGAAGCATGGGATAACACATTCGATACTATCTCCTTAATCTCTTATGTTCAGCAGAACATACTGGTGTACATACTGTTGTACTGTTGGTTGAGGCCAAGGAGTTCGATAGGGTGCATTGGCAGTTTCTTTTAGCTTCAGTTGGATTTGGGCCCATACTTTGTTGGGCAGGTAATGGCTCTCTACTCCCAGCCGACTCTACAAGTCAAAGTTAATGGGTTATTATCTGACCCATTTTTCATAGAAAATGGTATTCACCAGGGTTTCCCCTATCTCCCCTTCTTTACATAGTGGTCATGGAACAGTAATCCTGACATCCCCAGCATTTATTTGGGTGAGGCGAGAAACCTACAGATTGGCCCTTTTTGCCGACAACTTGCTTCTTTGCAGAGTTCGACGATTCATCATCTCAGTAATTTTAAAGTTAACATCACTAAAACTGAAGGCCTGAATATTTCTTTATCTGCCTCTGATCTAAGTAGATTATGGGAGGAGTTCCCTTTCTCTCCCATTACCTACCTGGACATACAAATTTCATCCCAATTGCATTTACTGGTATGAGCTTCTGCATAAATGTACCCTTTCGGATCTTAAGAACAATAATCGTAGGTGTCTCTCTTGGCTTGGGTGAATGAATATCATAAAGATGGAAATCTTACCCAGGTTCCTCTACCTTTTCCAAACTGTTCCCATTTGCATTCCTGCAGCTTACTTTAAGACATAAAGTGTAACTAAACTTTCCAAAAATGTTTGACACTTTCTACTGACATGTCAGAAGTTTTGATCAATGGGGTCTTGGTGCTGAGACACACAAAAGACTAAAGTAAAAGGAGCAGAAGCACTTATCTGACCACTGCATCTCATCTGCTCTGCCTTTGGAGTAGTGTAAGGGCTTAATAAAAAGTATACATGTAGGTCCATAAAGTGGAATTTGGAGAGGAATTTGAGGCAGTCTTCCACCTCAAAATCTTCTCCAAAAACCAGCCATGTGGAAAGCTGAAGCCAAGCCTCAGATTTTTTGCCATGGGTCTGCATGCGTGATTAGCCTCTCTACAATTCAGCCATGGAAACCGTGGAATATTGAGTTGGACACTTCTTTTTATCAGTGCACTGAGAAAAGAAGCATCTATCACAGCCTCCTATTAAATTAATAAAAGACAGATTCCATCTGGTTTTTGGAGAGGATTTTGAGGTGGAAGACCACCTCAAATTCTTCTCCAAATTTTGGTCTTGTGAACATACTCTAAGAGTCTATACATCTATTGCCGATCTAAGCACACAGATTAAAGGAGATGTCTAGGATCTGAAGGTAATTGATACTGATGGCCTATTATTAGGTTAGGTCATCAGTATCAGATCAGTCAGGGACTGATGCCCAGACCATGTCCCAATCATCTGTTTCGGCTGCTGGAAGCAGACCTGCTCCTATTCAAATAAATGTGAGCGGGGCTTCAGTTCCAGACACCACTGTTACAATGTGTGGAGGTCTGTGCACTGTAGCAGTGGTGCTTGGAACTGTAGCTCTGCTCCTACTTTCTTGCATGTGATATGCAGGGCTGCTTCTAGTTGCATAACTAGTATATGGCTTCCAGTGGCCAAAACAGATGATCGACAGTGTTGGACCTCTACTGTTCTGATACTAATTACCTATTCTGAGGCCAGGTCATCAGTATCAATTAACTTCCTGGACAGCCCCTTTAAGGCTTTTGCCCTTTCGATTAAGCGATCAGTTGGGGTCTCAGCACCAGCAACCTCATAGCTCAAAACTTTTGATATATTACTATAGCAAGTTTTCTGAAAGTTCATATTTAAAAATAAATATTTCTTGAATTGTATCATGTAAATGTTTTAAAATTATTTTGATTGAAAATAATCACTGGTATTATTTATGAACATGTTCCTTTAACACATGAATGAAACTGATAAGGGCTGCTCTTGTGATCACTTTGCTGAAAAATCATGTGGTCTCATTGTAAAATTTTTCCAGCACAACTAATGTAACTCACAAGCCTGGTCACAATCTCTGCCTGTTCATGTTTCATTAAAACTTTAAAGGAGTCATGAGGCTATAGAATAATTTAATTATTGCCAACAGGTCAGGCTTTGTAGTGGCTACATCTCGGAAACAACTTGCCACTAAGTTCACATCTGTGTCAGAGTCTCCGTAGGATCATAGCTCCGAGGCAGCGTCTACCTGAAAATGGCGGATGAAAAAGTCATGCACGCACTGCTTTATCATCAACCACTATCAGTTTAAAATCAAGACACTCAAAGGACCTCATTATAGTCAGTGGGGTCAGTCAAGGTGCAGTATGTATCCACTATTTTAGCAGTCCGCCGGTCGTTTGTTCTGGTCCTCTGATGGGAACATTGCCTGGTGCAGAAAATATACAAAGTATTATTATTATACTGTGAAATGTATAAACATTTTGTTTCCCACATAGAACAAATCTACAGCTCAGTATAACAGAAGCAAGACCTTGCATGCATTTCAAGGGCAGTTGAATCTCTGTGGTATGAATGAGGTCTAAATATGTTAAGCCCTACATCTTCAGATAAAGTGCAAGGACAGGCAATAAAAAAATAAAAAAAAGATAATGAATACTGATCATAAACATTGTTGTATGGATGTTATGAGAGCTAAACAATTCACTAAACCATAGCAACAGATGTGTCTTTCAGCCACAACAACTGACTAAATATGGCTCAAAAATTTTCTAGCAAAAAAAAGGGGGAAAACAGCTCCTTTATCGTTTATTTTTCTCCTCTGTTCCTGTTTTTTGTGATCAAAAGACATATGGATATGGCTGTAATAATGTATGCCATTGATTTCAATAGGATTTCATATTGCACACAGTTCTTAAAATGCATCTGCTTTTATCCATTGTGAGGAAGGCTGTCCTTTACATATTGCCCTGCACAAGCACAACTCTTTTTTAATACATGGCACAGATGCAGTACATAACAACTAATGTTTTTCATCAGTTTCTCACTGACAAAAAGGGAAAATGTCATCAGGTGCTGAATGAAATCCCAATAGGTTCCCTCACAGGAGTGTTGCTAAGACTATAAAATACTGAATTCTCAATAGCAAACTGCCCCTAAGAATGTGGCCCCCCACCCAATCACTGCAATAGTATAAAAATGGTCGCCAATGGGACTGCAAATGGCTCCAAGACTTTTTAGACTTGGTGCCATTTGCAACTAGCATCGCTGTCGCATTAAGGCAAAAGCTGCAGCTGTGGAACACATGCATTAACATTCGCACTATCCGTAGATAGAGTGAATAGAATGGTGAAGCAGGAAGACTTCTTGGTCCATCATTCAGGCAGCTGCAAGTAATGTATAATGCAGGACAGAGGAAGTGATCTGCACAGAGCTCTGTGGAATGAAACTGGGTATTACTGTTTTTTTTAATGTTACAGCTACTATGTGGGGGCCACTGGGGACAGCATTATAAAGGATGGGGGACACTAGGTATAGCATTATACTGGGGGGACCATTATAGTGTGTGTGGAGGAGACCACAGGGTAGAGCATTATACCGGGTAGGGGGGAACCACTGGGGAGAGCACTATACTGTGTGGGGGGCACTGGGGAGAACATTATACTGTGTGGGGGGCACTGGTGAGCATTATATCGTTTGGTAAGACAAAATTTGTTTTGGCTCCTGAATTATTTTCAGTTTTGGAGCCAATGGCTATTAGGTATTTTCTTTTTTTTTTCAAGCCTGGAGCACTGAATCTTCTTTATCAGCATATATAGTTGATTTTGAGGTAACAAGGGACATTCAGGGCAAAAGCCTTATGCTATAGCGACGTACCAGTTCCCTCATGACAGATTGTTATGTTTTACTCTTAAACTCTGCAGGATTACGGAGGAAATATCGGGATACATTTACTAAACAAAATGTTTCAGAATTCTGGTTTAATTAGGTCCAAAAAATTGTCCTACATGCTGTGCAAATTTAATAGACATGTTTTGGCCTCCTTAAAGTTTAAGGAGTGTGGATTACATGAAATGGGGTGGTTAGCCTAAAGCGGGATATCTTAACATTCAACAATGTGTAAAAAAAAAAGTCTCAAACCCAAGTTTTCTGCCATGAAAGATCTGACTGAGATTTTAAGTTGATTGTAGTTTGGGTAGAATGAACCAGATGCCATATTCCCTTTAACATTTTGTAGGCATCCATCTTTTAAAATATTTCTCCTTTGACTTTGAAGCTCCATGAAGTTTAAGCTTATATAACAATTACAGCCCGTATAATCTTTGGTCTTTCTAGAAAACTGATTGTAGACTTCAAAACCTACAAACAAAATTTTGGTTAGCGCTTTAAATGTATTTATTTACCAGGCTGACAGGATTTTACTGGCTTTCATAATGTACTATGCATATCAAAGGCATTTACTTGTAAGTGAAACCTTCTGGCATTCTTTGCTTAATCTATTGAATTAGTTCACTGTAGTTTTTTTTTTTTGTTGTACCAATCTCTTGCTTAGATTTTAATTTGCTGGGGTATTGTCACTATCTGGTCTTGCCTGTTTGTGTATTGAAAGTATAAAAAGGTGGCATACATTTTGGAATTATAACATCAATAGAAATATATACTTAAGTAGTTGGGGAAAAAAATGATTAATCACAAGGTCACACAGACATGATTTTATTTTTAGGTAAACTTGGTTTTTTGTGCTGTCCTTGAAGACAATAATAAAAATATATACGTTATTTCCCACAACAAACTTATCTCTGCAGCAAATGAAGCTGTTTTACATTTTTCTCATGGTTTGATTTTTGTCAATAAAAATATATTAAGGAGTTACATGTAAAAAATAGTATTTCTGCAGTCTGCTAATATAAGCATTAACCCCTTTCAACTGCAGCTATTTTTCAATTTTCGATTTTGACTCGCTGCCTTCCAAGAGCCATAACTTTTTTTATTTTTCCATTCACAGAGCTGTATTAGCACTTAGTTTTGGTTGGACAAATTGCACTTCTTAATGGTACCATTTAATATAATGTACAATGTACTGGGAAGCTGGAAAAAATTCAGAATGGGGTGGAATTGGAGAAAAACTGTGTTTATGAGACTCCCTTACAAGCTTCATTTTTTGGGGCATTCACTTTGCAGCCAAAATGATATGTCACTTGTATTGTAAGGGTCAGTATGATTCCAGGGATACCCAATTTATATGGCTTTTTTTTTTTTACATTTTAACACTTTAAAAAAGATTAAAAAAAAAAAATTATATTTCCGTGTATGGGGCTTCATAAAGTGCCTTTTTTTGTGGGGCCAGAGGTACTTTTTATTTATACCATTTTAGGGAATGCCTGATGTTTTTGATTGTTTTTTATTCAAATTTTTATGGGAGGCGAAACAGCAGTTTGGCTCTTTTGATTTATTTTTAGTGTAAAAATATTTTTATATATTTGTAGACTGGGGGCTTTCAGAGACATGAATATATGATTTGTTTAGGTTTGTTTTTTTCTCATTTTTACTTTAAATCTAGGGATTAGATTTTTTAGGTTTTTTTCTTATATTTTTAAAAACGTTTTTAAAATATCAATATATTTTATATATTAATTAAAAAAAAAAAACTATTTTATTAGCCCCCCCTAGGGGCCTTGAACCTGCAATCTTTTGAGTAGATGTCCCATAGAAGATTCGCTACATAGCTATTCGCTATGGGAGATTCGCTACATAGCTATTGAGGCCATCCATAGACCAGTCTCAATAGCCATATTCTTATGACAGGCCTGGTAGCCTTCTTAAGGCTCACAGTAATCATAGAAACAGGATGGCTCCCAAGAGCTCGCTGTGTGGGAACTATCCTGCAACATAAAAGGTAAGGGGCCAATGAAGATCCGCTCTGGTGGTCCCCATTGCACTTCAGGGGACAATATAAGAAAGCAGTGCCCACGATCAGAATGAACTCTGATCACGGGCATTAGCTCCAGGTCAGCGCTGTGTAATACAGCAGAGACCCAATGGCTAAGGTGGTCACTGGTCAAGGTGGCTGCCATTTTTAAAGATCTGGCATCTGCCAAACTATTATGGTGGATGTTGGGAAAGGGTTAAAGAAGTTATCCAGTTTCTAACAATGATGGCCTACTCTTAGGATAGGCTATCAATATTAGATCTTTGGGTGTCTGGACCCCTGCAAATCATTGGTACTGAAACGGCGCGGCTCTCTGTATTGTTTCACACTGTGGGCTATGCTGCTCACTCACCATACAGACTGTAGCAGCCAGTGTAGGTACTGCAGCAATGTTCCATAAATTTCAATGGGACAGTGCTGCAGTACCTACACTCGCCACTATAGTTTGTATGGCATGTGAGCAGCGCAGCTAACACTTTGTAAATAATACCGAGAGCAGAGTCCTGGGTTTTGGATCCCTGCAAATCTAATATTGATGGCCTATCCAAAGGTTAGGTAATCAATGTGAGAGACCGGATAACCCCTTTAAGGTGAATTCACACATGGTAAAGTTGTTGGAGAATGGACTTCGACTGAAGATCAGCTGAATTCATATAAATATAATATTAAGGGAGGGAACATGCGCAGTGTACTGAAGCAGATGCACCTCATATGAGCTCCATACCAACTGAAGCTACTTAAGCGCTGTTACATAGCACATTAGCGAAGATTAATTTGAAAAAGATCATCGAAGATGCCCAAGATTAGCAATTAGGGCCATCAGCACCCAACTCCCTCATTATCTCTGACTGTTCCTGAGATCTTCTGCTCAACAGCAGCATCCAGCATGGTGACAGCTGGTCCTTCTCTGGAATGATGAAAGCACAACACAACTACCATGTCCAATGGCTCTCTCCTGTCGGGAGCCATTTCTGGAACTCTGCAAACTTATTTCACTGAGAATGCCACTCCTTTGGCCACTACATAAGGCGGTAATTAGAGGCAAACATATATCTATAGCTTCACAAGTTAAAAGGGCTTGGGCTATGCATGAATCCAAAACTGCGAGATTATCTATGTTCCATCCCTTACTACCTCAAACATCACTGGAACTCTTGCGCTTTGACTGAATCCATAGAGCTCTCACTAGGCACCACAATTCAGATGTGCCAAAGAAGACTCACACCTTGTTGTGGCCTACAATCTCCAGAAACTTTCCAGGATACCTCAAATATTGCTCTCTCTTCTCTTGAAAGGAGGCATGCTATGAGGCCTGTCACACTGGCACATCAAAGGGAACACATCCTGATCAACCTAGACACTAAGATTTTTACCTCTATAGTAGCAACCCAGCCTGGAACAGTGTTATGAGGTTATTTTCATTCTGGACTGTCAAGTCCCAGATTACATCAGGAAGGGTTTGAATGCTAATGTTACATCCAAAGCCATGGTACTATTGGCTTTGGACATAAAAAAAAAAAAGTTGCTGATAAGGTGTCATGGACATACTAGTTTGGAGTACTCCATAGATTCAGTTTCTCTGACCCTGTTGTTGACTGAAACTTCTATACTCATCTCCTAAAGCCTTTCTTAAACCTCCTTACTCATCACCATGCTCTACAGTCATGGCCAAAAGTTTTGAGAATGACACAAATATTATATTTTCCCATGATCTGCTGCCCTCTGGTTTTTATGTGTGTTTGTCAGATGTTTTTATCACATACAGAAATATAATTGCATTCATATTATGAGTAACAGAAGCTTATATTGACAGTTAGAATGAGTTAATGCAGCAAGTCAATATTTGCAGTGTTGACCCTTCTTCTTCAGGACCTCTGCAATTCTCCCTGGCATGCTCTCAATCAACTTCTGGACCAAATCCTGATTGATAGCAGTCCATTCTTGCAGAATCAATGCTTTAATTTAGTCTGAATTTGTTGGTTTTTGTTTGTCCACCCGTCTCTTGATGATTGACCACAAGTTCTCAATGAGATTAAGATCTGGGGAGTTTCCAGGCCATGGACCCAAAATCTCTATGTTTTGTTCCCTGAGCCATTTAGTTATCACCTTTGCTTTATGGCAAGGTGCTCCATCATGCTGGAAAAGGCATTGTTGAGCGCCAAACTGCTCTTGGACGGTTGGGAGAAGTTGCTCTTGGAGGACATTCTGGTACCATTCTTTATTCATGGCTGTGTTTTTAGGCAAGACTGTGAGAGAGCCGATTCCCTTGGCTGAGAAGCAACCCCACACATGAATGGTTTCAGGATGCTTTACAGTTGGCATGAGACAAGACTGGTGGTAGCGCTCACCTCTTCTTCTCCGAATAAGCTGTTTTCCAGATGTTCCAAACAATCGAAAAGGGGATTCATCAGAGAAAATGACTTTACCCCAGTCCTCAGCAGTCCACTCCCTGTACCTTTTGCAGAATATCAGTCTGTCCCTGATGTTTTTTCTGGAGAGAAGTGGCTTCTTTGCTGCCCTCCTTGAGACCAGGCCTTGCTCCAAGAGTCTCCGCCTCACAGTGCGTGCAGATGCACTCACACCTGCCTGCTGCCATTCCTCAGCAAGCTCTGCACTGCTGGTAGCCCGATCCCGCAGCTGAAACACTTTTAAGAGACGGTCCTGCCGCTTGCTGGTCTTTCTTGGGCGCCCTGGAGCCTTTTTGGCACCAATGGAACCTCTCTCCTTGAAGTTCTTGATGATGCGATAGATTGTTGACTGAGGTGCAATCTTTCTAGCTGCAATACTCTTCCCAGTTAGGCCATTTTTGTGCAGTGCAATGATGACTGCACGTGTTTCTTTAGAGATAACCATGGTTAACAGAAGAGAAACAATGATGGCAAGCACCAGCCTCCTTTTAAAGTGTCCAGTGGTGTCATTCTTACTTAATCATGACAGATTGATCTCCAGCCCTGTCCTCATCAACACCCACACCTGTGTTAATGGAGCAATCACTGAAACGATGTTAGGTGGTCCTTTTAAGGCAGGGCTGCAATGATGTTGAAATGTGTTTTGGGGGATAAAGTTCATTTTCTAGGCAAATATTGACTTTGCAAGTAATTGCTGTTAAGCTGATCACTCTTTATAACATTCTGGAGTATATGCAAATTGCCATTAGAAAAACTGAAGCAGTAGACTTTGTAAACATTAATATTTGTATCATTCTCAAAACTTTTGGCCATGACTGTATACTCATTAGTATAGGTACTAGTCAGGGAAGCATGCTTTTGCCAACACTATTCGCATTGGCTTAGGAGCCCCCAACAGAGCTCATGAGAGTGTGCCCTGATGTAGAAGGAATAACAGTCACCGCTAGACAATAAAAAGTCAATTTATTCGCCGACAATCTTTTGGTCATCCTAACTAAACTATTAACTTTCCTCCCAATCTTTTACATATGCTAGATAGGCTTTCAATGATTTCTGGTCTCAAGACCAATCCCTAAGTCTGAGATCATGTACGTCAAGTCCCTCCCCCTACACAAAAACTTATTGACCTCAAATTTAGCTTTCAGTGACACACTTATTATATTCCATACCTGGGGATTAATCTAGCCAAACCAGTTCCCTTGCTTCATTCTATAATCATAACTATCCCCGACTATACCAGTCTATAAAAGACCTCAGGGAATGGGATTGCCCTTATCTATCCTGGATAGGATGAATTAATACTGTTAAAATGGTAATCCTGCCTCATCTATTATATCTATTTCACATGTTGCCCATTTCTATTCTAATAGCACACTATTATTAGAAACTCAAAATGGCCAAGGATTCCCTGCAAGATAATGTATATCCATAGCGGGGAAACGGAACATCACCGGATTATCCGAAAATGTGCCTGGTGACCCAGGTAATTATACATTTATTTTTAAACAAAGTAAATTAGAAGTTAGGCGGGGGGGGAGAGTGGGTTTAGTTTAGAGGTTCATTTTTATTTTATCCTGGTCAACCCCTTTAATGTCATCAACACGGGCCCTATATATAATTTGCTGTGGGTTTGGCAATCCTCAGGCTCTGGATATCATATTTCTCTATGACCAAACTCTGCTTGTTATGACACTCTTTTCACTGCCTTTATTATTTATTTCTCTTATTTGTACAACGCCAACATATTCTGCATCACTTTACAGACATTGTCAGTCATTGTCTCATATATAGCTCACAATTTAAGTTCCCTATCAGTATGTTTCTGGCGTGTAGGAGAAAACCAGAGTACCTGGAAGAAACCCACACAAACATGGGAAGAACATACAAACTCCTTGCAGATGTTGTCCTTGGTCGGATTCATTTATATGCCAAAGATGTACACTGACATCACAATGTGTGTATAACTTGTTTTTGAGCTAAATTTATACCTATGTGTCTATAATGTGCAGTTAATATATGTACCATGACAATGCGATTAGTTTATATTTTTCATGTATGTACTATTTTGTCTGCAAACACATGGATTTCTGCAAGTCTTAGTCAGATGAATGAGACAGCCACCATTTTTCCACAAAACTATTGTAATTATCCTCTAAATGCAATCATCGTAATTTTAATTCTTAAGTATATGTCTATTCCCCCCCAATATATAATTCAGCAAGCATTACCTTATCTAGTTATTCCTTTCTATCTAAAATTAATGAGATTCTTCTCCTCAGTTGTATCTTGTGATCTCATTCTGACTGGCTGGGAACTATATGCCATTTCGTTCACTGCAAAAGTGGCAATCTCACTCCCTATATAATGAAACTGCATGGATTGCTCCATAAAAGTATACCTTGGGGATCACCACACAGTTATAATGAAGAAGACACTTCAGCCTCCCTGGCTGTATATTTATGGTCTCTTAGACCTCTTTAGAGAAAAAAAATAGCAAGAACATTTACAAGATTTGTCCCTCAGCAGGCCTCTAGCTTCCCATATGATATGGTGATGAACTGGACTGGGCTTTAAATTTGATCCAAAACTGAAGATGCAATTTAAAAAAAATATTAATGCCACAAAAATACTATTGGAACATTTACTAACACAATGGATGTCATGTATCATAATTGTCTAACTGAAAAAGTATTGTTGCTTATAGCAAAAATCAACAGTTCTGATTGGTTCCAAAGGGCAAAAACAGGTTAGTATAAGACATGTTAACCCCTCCCCCATAACAAATGCCCTTGGAAGAATCTGTTGCAGCTACTAAAATAAGCAATAATAAATTAGACACAATGTTGTGACATTTTCACTTGATAAAAAATGATATGTCATTATATATACAGTGGGGAAAAAAAGTATTTAGTCAGTCACCAATTGTGCAAGTTCTCCCACTTAAAAAGATGAGAGAGGCCTGTAATTGACATCATAGGTAGACCTCAACTATGAGAGACAAAATGAGAAAACATATCTAGAAAATCACGTTGTCTGATTTTTTAAGAATTTATTTGCAAATTATGGTGGAAAATAAGTATTTGGTCAATAACAAAAGTTCATCTCAATACTTTGTTATATATCCTTTGTTGGCAATGACAGAGGTCAAACGTTTTCTGTAAGTCTTCACAAGGTTGGCACACACTGTTGCTGGTATGTTGGCCCATTCCTCCATGCAGATCTCCTCTAGAGCAGCGATGTTTTGGGGCTGTCGCTGGGCAACACGGACTTTCAACTCCCCTCCAAATGCTTTCTATGGGGTTGAGATCTGGAGACTAGCTAGGCCATTCCAGGACCTTGAAATGCTTCTTACGAAGCCACTCCTTCGTTGCCCTGGCGGTGTGCTTGGGATCATTGTCATGCTGAAAGACCCAGCCACGTTTTATCTTCAATGCCCTTGCTGATGGAAGGAGGTTTGCACTCAGAATCTCACGATACATGGCCCCATTCATTCTTTCATGTACACGGATCAGTCGTCCTGGTCCCTTTGCAGAGAAACAGCCCCAAAGCATGATGTTGCCACACCCATGCTTCACAGTAGGTATGGTGTTCTTTGGATGCAACTCAGCATTCACTCTCCTCCAAACACGACGAGTTGTGTTTCTACCAAACAGTTCTACTTTGGTTTCATCTGACCATATGACATTGTCCCAATACTCTTCTGGAACATCCAAATGCTCTCTAGCAAACTTCAGACGGGCCCGGATATGTACTGGCTTAAGCAAGGGGACACGTCTGGCACTGCAGGATCTGAGTCTCTGGCGGCGTAGTGTGTTACTGACGGTAGCCTTTGTTACCTTAGTCCCAGCTTTCTGCAGGTCATTCACTAGGTATCCCCGTGTGGTTCTGGGATTTTTGCTCACCGTTCTTGTGACCATTTTGACCCCACGGGGTGAGATCTTGCGTGGAGCCCCTGATCGAGGGAGATTATCAGTGGTCTTGTATGTCTTCCATTTTCTAATTATTGCTCCCACAGTTGATTTCTTCACACCAAGCTGCTTGTCTATTGCAGATTCAGTCTTCCCAGCCTGGTGCAGGTCTACAATTTTGTTTCTGGTGTCCTTTCACAGCTCTTTGGTCTTCACCATAGTGGAGTTTGGAGTGTGACTGTTTGAGGTTGTGGACAGGTGTCTTTTATACTGATAACAATTTCAAACAGGTGCTATTACTACAGGTAATGAGTGGAGGACAGAGGAGCGTCTTAAAGAAGTTACAGGTCTGTGAGAGCCAGAAATCTTGCTTGTTTGTAGGTGACCAAATACTTATTTTCCACCATAATTTGCAAATTAATTCTTAAAAAATCAGACAGTGTGATTTTCTAGATATGTTTTCTCATTTTGTCTCTCATAGTTGAGGTCTACCTATGATGTAAATTACAAGCCTCTCTCATCTTTTTAAGTGGGAGAACTTGCGCAATTGGTGGCTGACTAAATACTTTTTTTTCCCCCATATATACACACACACATTTGCAGTGCAAATATGAAAGAAACTTCTTAACTATGCTTTTATTATTATTATTGTTTATTTATATAGCACCATTAATTCCATGGTGCTTTACATTTGAGGGTTTACATACGGTACACAAAATATACAAAACAAATATGATACTAACAGTGACCAACTGGCACAGTGGGATACAGGGCCCTGCCTGCAAGGGCTTATAATCTATGCTTTAAATAGTTCAGTTATAATATCTAACAAGATTCAACTTAATCACATTTCAATATAAAAAACTTAAAGTATATTCACGTGGGTTACAGATGTAAATGAAATTACCTGGGAACCCTCAGCAAAGTATTGCATTCCCTCTAAAAAATTATAAATTAGTCCTTAGAAGACCACCTCAAAATCCTCCCCAAATTTCTCCATTACTAAGAGTATTGCCATAAAGATGAGTATACCATTTTTACCCCTTAATTCTTGGTATTATCATTCTCAGTTTTTATAAATGCCCCTATACTTTCCATATGTTTACTGATACTATGCTGTGCATTTTAAAAATTTAAGGATGGGAAGAATCATGGTAACAGACTTCCATTTTCATTGAGCTTTACTACTCAACTACTGCTATGAACGACATTAATAAAATTGCTGCTCTGCATTTCCCTAATAGAGCACATGTAAGTTAGGAGCTTATGAGGTTTACAGTACAGGATGTGAAGTGTTGCGGATAATCATTGTTACATAAAGGCTAGAGGCAGCAGGCAAAGCAAGCTATCTGGTCATTGCTAATTACATTGTCAGAGAAATCACTAGAGAGGTCGCCTTTGAGGATACATGTTAATGTGCTTGCTGATACTCACATGCAAGCAAGTTCTTTTTGTGCTTCATTACTCATATATAGGTTCATTTCAATAAATTAGAATATCTTTGAATCATTTATTTCTTTCACTAATTAAATTAAAAAAGTGACCTCCTATATTTTCTAGATTCTTTACACACAGAGTGTTCTATTTCAAGTATTTTATTTCTGTAACTGTTGATTATGGATTACAGCTAATGAAAACCAAAATCTAAAAAAATAGAATATTGTAAAAAGTTCAGTATTGTAAATTCAGTGTGTCACCTGCCAAGGTTTCCTAAGCATTTAAATGGTCCCTCAGACTGGTTCAGTAGGACACACAATCATGGAAGACTGCTTATTATGAATTGAATTACTGAAATGAATGAACGTTTCAAAGATATTCTAATTTATTGAATGTACCTGTAGATGGCCTGGGTCTGATATGCTCATTCATGACATTTAGAAACTACATAAAAAAAAATAAATCAAAGAGACAGGGCAAGCCTTTATACTTCACAAAAGGACAGAAGTAAATGAAAAAAATATAAAAAAATAATATTTTTTTTTTTCTGGGAATATTCAGTATATACACTACCATTCAAAAGTTTGGGGTCACCCAGACAATTTTGAGTTTTCCATGAAAACTCACACTTTTATTTATCAAATGAGTTGCAAAATGAATAGAAAATATAGTCAAGACATTGACAAGGTTAGAAATAATGATTTTTTTTTTTTAAATAATAATTTTCTCCTTCAAACTTTGCTTTCGTCAAAGAATGCTCCATTTGCAGCAATTACAGCATTGCAGACCTTTTTCATTCTAGCTGTTAATTTGCTGAGGTAATCTGGAGAAATTTCACCCCATGCTTCCACAAGCCCCTCCCACAAGTTGGATTGGCTTGATGGGCACTTTTTGCATACCATATGGTCAAGCTTCTCCCACAACAGCTCAATGGGGTTGAGATCTGGTGACTGCGCTGGCCACTCCATTACAGATAGAATACCAGCTGACTGCTTCTTCCCTAAATAGTTCTTGCATAATTTGGAGGTGTGCTTTGGGTCATTGTCCTGTTGTAGGATGAAATTGGCTCCAATCAAGCGCTGTCCACAGGATATGGCATGGCGTTGCAAAATGGAGTGATAGCCTTCCTTATTCAAAATCCCTTTTACCTTGTACAAATATCCCACTTTACCAGCACCAAAGCAACCCCAGACCATCACATTACCTCCACCATGCTTGACAGATGGCGTCAGGCACTCTTCCAGCATCTTTTCAGTTGTTCTGCGTCTCACAAATGTTCTTCTGTGTGATCCAAACACCTCAAACTTCCATTCATCTGTCCATAACACTTTCTTCCAATCTTCCTCTGTCCAATGTCTGTGTTCTTTTGCCTATATTAATCTTTAACTTTTAATAGCCGTTCTCAGATATAGCTTTTTCTTGGCCACTGTGCCCTGAAGGCCAGCATCCCTGAGTCGCCTCTTCACTGTAGACGTTGACACTGGCATTTTGCGGGTACTATTTAATGAAGCTGCCAGTTGAGGACCTGTGAGGCGTTGATTTCTCAAAGTAGAGACTCTAATGTACTTGTCTTGTTGCTCAGTTGTGCAGCGGGGCCTCCCACTTCTCTTTCTACTCTGGTTAGAGCCTGTTTGTGTTGTCCTCTGAAAGGAGTAGTACACACCGTTGTAGGAAATCTTCAGTTTCTTGGCAATTTTTCGCATGGAATAGCCTTCATTTCTAAGAACAAGAATAGACTGTCGAGTTTCACATGAAAGTTCTCTTTTTCTGGCCATTTTGAGAGTTTAATCGAACCAACAAATGTAATGCTCCAATTCTCAACTAGCTCAAAGGAAGGTCAGTTTTATAGCTTCTCTAACCAGCAAATCTGTTTTCAGCTGTGCTAACATACTTGCACAAGGCTTTTTAAGGGTTTTCTAAACATCCATTAGCCTTCTTACACAGTTAGCAAACACAATGTACCATTAGAACACTGAAGTGATGGTTGCTGGAAATGGGCCTCTATACCCCTATGTAGATATTGCATTAAAAACCAGACGTTTGCAGCTAGAATAGTCATTTACCACAATAACAATGTATAGAGTGTATTTCTGATTAATTTAATGTTATCTTCATTGAAAAAAACTGCTTTTCTTTCAAAAATAAGGAAATTTCTAAGTAGCCCTAAACTTTTGAACGGTAGTGTATACTGTTTGTTGAGACCATTACGTGGTATTCACATGTAGGAAATTGATGCTGATTTGGGGGAGGATTCCATCCCCAAACCAGTGGCAGATTCCGCCCAGATTCTGAAAAAAATAAGTGTCCTGCTCGATCTTGCAGCGAATGCCTCGGCTGATTTAGTCGCAGAGTTTGCGGCTTAAAACTCCCCACTGATTAGGCCTATTATCAAGCCCTAATCAGTTTCAGAAAGCCAATGCTCTGCATATGCATTACGCTGTGGGGAACCCACGGCCAGAAAATGCTGGCTGGAAAATGAAGAGGAATTCCTCTTAAATTTTCACCATGTGAATGGCCCCTAAATAAATCTTTTTAAAAATTGTGTTTTTTTTTTTTTTAATTTCTCGTTACTGTGGGAAATAAAAAAAAAAAAACTAAACTCCTGCAGTTTCACCACTGAGCCTTATGAGTCTGATTTCCTGTTCTGTAGAGATCACTTCTTAGTAGCCATCTCATTATCATCAGAGGCAGGTCTACAATGGAAAGTATCACCTCTTTATAGATCAGTGGTTCTCAACCTTTTCAAGCAAAGTACCCCCTAGTCATAAAACGTCCCAACTGAGCACCCCATTAGAGATCACTTATAAATTTTTTTTTTTGTTTCAATAATTTTTATTCAAAATTTTTCAAAGAATAAGGACAAAACAGCATTGACATACAGTGCAATACATATTTGACATACAGTATATGGTACTTCTTTGAAACTCATTCTGTAACCTGTACATCAATGAAATAGATAAGAAAGATAACTTATAGAACGAACAGTAACAGTAACATTTAGGCACATTCATAGGGCTACTATGACCAAATTAGGGGAAATTTCTCTGTGTACGACCTTCCCTTAGTCACGGGGTTTATGCTCATGTACACAATAGGTAGCATACAACCTTTTGGTTACAACTTAAGTCCCTCCAACAGCGAATCGAGAGTAGACCCACGCATCCCAAATTTTTTCAAAGCGATGAAAGGAATTGTTTCCCATTGCAATCACCCTTTCATAGGAATATGTGTTATGTATGGCTGAGACCAGAGCCGACACTGGTGGAGGGGCCACCATCTTCCATCTCTGTACCAACATTAATTTGGCTATGGTCAAAATTTTACAGATGAGTTGTTTATGCTTGTTCAGCTCACCGGGAATTCCAAGTAATAGGATGGCCATAGGTGCGGTATAGGAGAGTTGGAGATTAAACAGCTCCGAGAGCAAGTCAAAGACCTTATCCCAGTAATCCCGAATCATGGGGCAATTTCCCAGAATGTGGAGAAGTGTTCCTCTGCCCCCACATCCTCTCCAACAACTCCCAGACACAGAGGGGTATGCTAACTGTAAAGTAGACGGGGTCCTGTACCATCGTAAAATAATTTTTGTGGCCGTCTCTATGTGAGTGCTGCATTTTAGAGACAGGTGGATCAGTCTAATTGTTTGCTGCCATTCATCTGGGGTAATGGCTATCCCCAAATCTCTCTCCCAGCAACGAAACGGGGTAGACCGAGTAAAAGTCGAGATTTCATCCATTTTGTCATATAAAAATTGTAGTCCCCTCATACTAGTCAACAGCCAAGTGAAAAGGGAGTTATTATGGGGTATTGTCGTCGCAGGATGTTTCGACACGAAGTGCCATATTTGAAAATATTTAAGGAAATCACCAACATGAATTCCGTATTGCCGTTGTAAGTCTGCAAACGGTATAAGGTGATTAGAGTCAGAGTATAATTGAGAAACCTGCGTGATCCCCCTCGATTCCCAATCGGAGACCTCCAAATCGTCAATTACCCATGCCATCAATGATAAGGGCATTTCAGTAATAAGAGAGTGTTTCGTAGGGTTAGCTTTCTTATGAAGTAGTTTCCATGCCGTTAGTGAGGCACACATGACTGGGGAGAAGGATTTAGGGGCCGGAACATTCCAAAAAGGCAACCACAGTGCATCTTCCAGTTTTAGAGGGGATATAAACGCCTGCTCTATGTGCAGCCATGGAACCGAGGTATCCATTGATTTCCACCTTGCGCATTGAGTGACCAGCGTTGCTATATAATAGTTCCTCACTACAGGTACCCCCAGTCCTCCCGCCTCCCGTTGCTTAAATAGAAAACTTTTATTTATTCTAGGTCTGTTTCCATTCCATACATATTTTGAAATCACCCTTTGTGCCGTTTCAAAGAAGGAAACGGAGGGATATTGGAAGCGTGCGGAACAAGTATAATAGTCTAGGCAATAGCAACATCTTAAAAGCCGCTACCCGCCCTATCCATGAAACATCTGTCTTTGACATTTTCTCTGTCTCTTCTTGTAGTATTTTTAACATTGGGATATAGTTACTTTTATAGAGGGTCCCTGGGGACGCTGTCATCTGTGTCCCCAAATATTAAACACTGTCCTCCCTCCAGTCAAAGTTATAAGTCTATTGCAAATGTTGAAGCATAGGTGGGGGAACATTCAGAGGTAGTGCCTGCGATTTGGCCATGTTTAGCTTATAGAATGATAATTGCCCGAAATTATTAATAGTATCCATAAGGCGAGGGATAGATGTTTGTGGTTTAGACAGAGTGAGAATAATATCATCAGCGTAGAGTGATATAAGATGAGTTTTGTTCTTTATTTCAATGCCTCCCACTCCCGGATCCATTCTAAGTACCTGAGCTAATGGTTCCATAGAAAGAACAAATATCAGGGGCGACAGAGGGCATCCCTGTCTGGTCCCATTCATTATCAGAAAAGGATCCGACACTACTCCATTAGTGAATACTCTTGCAGATGGTGCAGAGTACAGCGCCCCGATCGCTCTTAAAATAGCTCCAGAGAACCCCATATTTCTAAGCACCGAGAAGGCATACGACCAGCAAATGCGATCGAACGCCTTCTCTGCGTCCAATGCGAGGATCACCGCCTCTTCCCTCCTAGAGTCAATGTGATGTATCAGGTTTAAGATACGTCTAGTGTTGTCATATGACTGCCTCCCTTTAACAAACCCCACCTGATCCTGATTTATCAAACTTGGGAGACATGTTGCTAATCTGCTTGCTATAAGTTTGGCATAAATCTTTAAGTCTGTGTTCAATAGTGATATGGGTCGGAAGTTTTGGGGGTTGGTGGCAGGTTTGCCAGGCTTTGGCAGCGTAACTACCAGGGCTTCCTGATTCTCCTTTGGAAAAGTGCCAGAATCAACCGTCAAAAATGACAACAGCGGGTTTATCAGGACTGGGGAGAAACACTTATTATATTCATTAGTGAGGCCGTCAGGGCCTGGAGATTTACGAGACGGCAATGACTTAATTGTGGATAACAACTCTGCTGAAGTGATGGGTGCATTCAAGGACTCCAGCTGCGACTCAGTGAGTGCCGGTAGCTGAGCAGTTCTGAGGAATTGTTCAATATTGTAATTTGTTGGGGGGACCATAGAGGGATAAGCTGCTAAGTTATAGAGGCCTTCATAAAAAGTCCTAAAGGCGTTGGCGATGCCATTTGGGTCATAAATTTTATATGTTCCTTCTTTACTATGAATAAATGGGATTCTAGATTTTGCATGTCTTTGTTTCAGCTTAGATGCTAGGAATTTGCCTGCTTTATTAGATTGAGAGTAGTACGTAGCTCTAACCCTCTTCAGGTTTTTCTCATACTTATGCAGTAGGCAAGTGGACAACTGATGGCGTAATGTCATCAATTTCGCTGCATTTGAGGGGGAAGGAGATTGCTTGTTACTGGTGTCAATAGTTTTTATTTGATGAAGCAGTCGATCTATTTCTGCCATTCTATTTTTCTTTTCAATATGCCCCAGGCGAACAAATGTTCCTCTAATAAAAGCCTTGTGAGAATTCCACAGTATGTCAGGGCCAGAAGCAGAAGGGGCATTAATCTGAAAGAATTCCCTCAGATCACTTTCTAACGTTGCTTTTAGTTTTGGCTGTGATATTAAAAATTCATTACACCTCCACACATATGGTTTTGCGCATTCATATTTTTCTGCTATGGACATGGTTATCGCTGCGTGGTCTGACCATGTTATTTGTGAAATCTCTGACTTCTTAACAAGGGAAAGGCTAGACTGCTCTATTAGGAATAAATCTATCCGTGAGTAACTATTATGCACAGTAGAATAATACGTATAGTCTTTTTCGGTATTATGGAGAATACGCCAGACGTCAAATAATTTGTGGCTCCAAATAGCTTGTGAGAAAGAGGGGTGACGAGTTGACATGCCAGACGTGGTATCCACCAGCGGGTCTGGAGCCATATTGAAGTCTCCCATTAATATCAGACATCCCTGCTTTCTCTTTTCTACTGCTCTTACAAGTCTCCCCAGGAATGCCACCTGTCTCCTATTAGGGGCGTAAACTGACACCAGTGTGTAAGTGACATTATTAAGAACACATACTATTATTATAAATCGCCCCCCCGGGTCAGCATATTGAGACAATAGTTGAAACGCTACTGAGTCTCTAATCCCAATCAATGTACCTCTACTCTTTGCGGAATAGTGAGCATGGAACACATGTGGGTATATTGGGTGATGAACACGGTTAGCGTCCGCCCTTAAAAGGTGTGTCTCTTGTATTGCAAGAATGTCGCAGTCTTGAGCTCGGGCCCCCCGCCATAAGCTGGCTCTTTTTTGAGGGGAGTTCAAACCCCTGACATTCATGGATACAATTTTAAGTACCATAGCATACGTTTAAAAATGCTGTAAGAATCTTACCCCTACCATGTACACCAGAAGATGGTAATATTCTCATGAAGCAAAGTTGTCTCCGCCCTGTGTAGTCGTTTTGCCCAGTGTGCCAGAACCAGAAAGGAAAAAAAAACATACAAATTACAAAACCAATGGGTAAACCATCGGAACAAAACCAAGAAAGAAAAAAGAAAGAATATGGTACAGCGGACCAGCGGCTGTCGTAATCTTGAGGGGATAAGTTCAACAACAGTGGACATACGAAATCCAAGATAAGGTGAGTCTCTAGCTGCGTAGCCCTTTGTGTGGACGTCTTTGGGTCTTCGCTTGGCGCCAACCATCAGACACGGAACCAGGTGGTTGTTTGAGAGGTGGATCCACAATCGGAATGTTCCATTTAGTTAGCAAACTTTTTCCTTCCTCCAGATTTTTAATGACGTGAACCATATTATCTCGGGAAATGATCACGCGGACCGGGAATCCCCATTTATACAAGATGTGATGCTTGCGTAACGCTGTGGTAATAGGGATGAATTGTCGCCTTATTTGCAACGTCGCAGCTGATAGGTCCGAGTAAATGGATATCTTGTGATATAGTTCAGGTAAGCGGTCCGCCTTTCTAGAGGTCGACAGGACCAGCTCCTTAGTGCGATAGAAATGAATTTTTGCCAGAACATCTCTAGGTATGGCTTCGTCTAGATGGGATGGTCTGGGAACTCTATGAGCTCTATCAATAGTTAAATCCATCGCCATGAGGTTTGGTAGTAACGCTCGTATCATATCCTGAAGGAATGCAGATAAATTACTCGTAGATACCGACTCTGGAATCCCTCTAAATTTTAGATTATTTCTTCTAGAGCGATCTTCCAAGTCAGCTAGCTTAGCTTTCAAGAAAGACACATCCTTCTCCACCTTATAGTGAGCATCTATAAGCGCATTGTGTGATGACGCAAATTCCGCTATTTTAGATTCAACATGAACAGTGCGGCTTTTCAGCTCTTGAAGGTCTCTATCTAGCGGTTTAACCATGAGAGACATGTCAGTTGTCAGAGACCTACAGAAGGCCATGAGCATATTTTTCATGGAGACCTCAGTAAGTAAATTCTCTGTCGCTGGGATATCTACAAAAAAATCAGTAGATATGGGAATAGACTGTGCATTGCTGCTCACCTCCTCTTCCTCCTGGGAGTCGATTTCTTGGAGCCTGGGTCTTTGCCTGACCGGACTAGTGGTATGTGAGTGAGGTGTCTCCAGGCTGGGTTCAGCTATAGGCCCTGAAGCGCTCTTTTGTGCAGGCCCGAGATTGATGTAGGCCCCGGCCCGCCGGGGAGAAGGCCCAGGCGTCTCCGGGTCCGCACCGTCCAGCAGTTGCGGTATAGACGGAGCCGACAGCGCTCTCTTTTGAGCGGAGAGCGCGAGCGACTCCTCCGGAGTATCTCGAGGAGGAGTCGAGGCCCTGGAAGCCGCATCCGAGCGCTGGCCGACGCCATTTTGGACCTCCTCTCCCCCGTGGGGGAAATAGAAGTCTGATATCTTCTGCGGTTTCACCGCCGATTTTCTTTTCCGTGGCATCCCTTAAGGTAGGATACCTTTATGCCTCCGAAACAGCTGCAGTTAGCCCACTATCTCGTCGCTGTATAGGTCGCTGTGCGAGACTCAGGCCGAGAGCTTCACAACTACGCGGCCATTCCGTTCCACGGCTAGGCTCCGCCCCTCACTTATAAATTTTAATAAAATAAGGCTTTGTTTGGAGCCTTCGTTAACAATTATGTAATGGCCCCCTCGGTGCCCCCAAATGTAGTAATGACCCTCACAGTCAGTAGAATGGCTCCCACATGTACTATAATGGCCCCCAC
The DNA here is from genome assembly GCA_947044405.1 of Leptodactylus fallax. NCBI lineage: Eukaryota > Metazoa > Chordata > Amphibia > Anura > Leptodactylidae > Leptodactylus > Leptodactylus fallax. Next base: position 1,882,739 of record CAMRHE010000148.1, on the reverse strand, counting down.
AGTGTACCCAAATGTAATATAATGATCCTCACAGATAATAAAATGGCACTCATGCACAGGGATGAATAAGGAGCGGCTGGTAATCTGCATTCCTTACCACCGGAGCGGATTAAGGGCACTATGGCTCACAGGCTGTTCTGCCTCTTCCAGCCTCCCGAGTGAGACCCAATCACCCGTGGTGTAATGACACACAGCAGCCAGAAGAGCCCTGAAGGGGGCAGGGGCCCATGCAAGATCCCAAGGGAGGTGAATAACACTGTTATGTTTACTCACCTACACTAATTATAATCTGAGGGTCTGATGAGACCCCAGAGTATAATAGTAATTTTTAGGTGGCGAACCCTGTGAACTACCATTGTGGGGATCAAAAAAAGAAATTAAAGGGAACCTGTCACCAGGAAAATGTAGTATAATCTGCAGGAACCATGTCATAGAGCAGGAAGAGCTGAGCAATATATAGCTTTGAGGGAAAAGATTCGGTAGAATTAGTCATTTTTTTTAATATATGTCTCTGTTCTTTCTATGCTTAGAAGGAGTAATTGATTCCAGTGGGCAGTCCCAACAGTGACTGAAAGCTTTCTATCTAAGCACAGTCACGGGACTCAATTACTCCTTCTAAGCATAGAAAGAAGAGAGTAATAAATTAATGAATGACAAGTTATTCTGAATCTTTTCCCACAAAACTATATATTAATATGCTCAGCTCTTCCTTCTCTATATTATGCTGCATGCATGTTACACAGCATTTTCATAGTGACAGGTTCCCTTTAAGGCACTCAAGTTAGGGCTTGGCAATTTACCAAAAAATAAATCAATTATTATAGTGTTCATGAGCTTCTACCTGCAGTTTTGTTCAGACCGAGGTGTGTTGGGGAATGTTTGGTGAACATTTTTGTAATATAGTTCAATAACCTATCTAACTTCTTTTTAACATAAAACAGGCTGTAAAATTCCCACTAGAAATTCTCTAACTAAGCACTGCCTGGGAGAGTCTGTACCATACACATGTACTCAATGCAGTATGGGGAGTCAAAGAGGGAATGTTCAAATGGCTGTAGCTTTGGTTTTATACAACCTATAAAAATGCTTCTGGTATCATATGAAAGCTGCGATTCTGACAAAACTGTCTATAAAAGGACTGGAGTTATCACTAGTTAAAAACACAGTTGGGAAAGTGACTTTATAAAGATCAAATTTCCAACTGTGTTTTTAACTCGTGATATCTTAGGTTGTTTTATAGCTAGTACTGCATAATAAAAAAAAAAAAAAAAAAATAGAACTATATGAGGCTAAGGCCCCACATAGCGAGCCGCAGCCAAAAAGAGTTTTCCTCTGCAGACTTTTTGCTCCTATTATACCTATACAGAAAACACCAGCATTTCCGTAGGTATAATTGACATTCTATGATTTACAAAAATTTTTGGAAAATTGCAGCAATTCCGCTGCAGATCTTTTTATGCAATGTGTGGATGGGATTAGCCAGAATCGCATCCACTTCACAGGTACTGTAAAATGCTCCAGCAAAATTGCGGTGTTTACGATACATGGGGCCTCTGCCTACATCTGTGAACAGAACAGAAAACTTGCTTACTGTATAGCAGGCGATCTCCTGCAACCCAGTGAGACTCCATTCACTAACACATGTAGCCCTAGCCTAAAGGTGCAAAACTTACTTTGGTAGCCCAAAAATTAAACTAGGGCCAAAAACCGTGTGCAAAAACACTATAATGGGGCTGGTCATAAAGTCATTTTCAGGCCTCGTCATTAGGGGGCTAATGATCTTCAAAAATTGTGAATCCCCTAGTACTTCAGTACCTGGACCCCCTTCAGCCCTTGCTTATCAGGAGCCATGCGACATCTTACAGTCATAGAATCTGGCCCTGCCACATCCTCACAGCTTGATGTGACTTGCAGGAAAGAGCCGGGGCCGCCTCCTGCTGCTGCCGCCTGTGAGGTGTGGTTTGAAGCAACGTGGTAGAAGCTGCCAGAATACAGCAACGAGCCTAGGAGGAAGGTGGTTCACGGCGAGGTCTGTATATCTGCTACTACATACTTTGCTTTTTCAGTGGCTGCTTGTGTCTCCTGACATAACTGCATTCTATTTTCCAGCCGGGTGTATCCTACCTGAGTATACTGCGGGCGCCCTATTCAGTGGCAGCTTACAGGAGCTCAGTGCATGGATGTGGAGATGTGAATGTATCAAATATATACTGCTTTCTAGAATATACGCAATAGAATCGCGTTTCTTAGGGCACGTATTTCTGCGTTACCGCAGAGAAGTTACGGTATAGCAGTGTGTACAGTATTAATTACATGCATAGCAGTGTACGCCGGGTAGTGTAGCTGCAGCAGGCCACACATAACACCGTACTCCGGCACCTCGCTATACTTCCGAACACTTTTACATGTTTTGCCCACGTGTTGCTGCTGTTTGCTTCCGCTTCCCACGTGGCTCTGGCTACCCAAGCATTGCGCATGCGTTGTTGCATCGCTTCGGAGGGCTTACTAGAGTAATGTGGATTTTTGGACTAATGGATGGACGTTTGCGTTTCTTCTATTACTTGTGTGAGGAGGACAGTGAGGGTAACCTTACAGAGCTCGTATTTGAAAAAAGGCGGGCGGGGCGAATTAACGAAACAGGGAGGAGGAGGAGCCTGGCGGCGGCTAGGCCCCGCCTCCTGGTAGATTGCTTATGTGCCCGCACAATCTGGCGCTCTAGCCCTTATTCCTGAGGATTGTGCACAGTGATTGCGGCTTGTCAAGAGGAGCTGGTGGGGCCTCGCAGTGAGAGTCGTCCTCCCTGGCGGACGCGTGTATTCCGCAATGTGTGTATACATACGTGTTATTGTGTGGGGGTGGGAGCAGGCCTGGTACACGGGATGTTCGTAGATGCGGTCTATGTGGCTTTCCTTTATTGGATTGATACTGCTGCCCACTGCCTGTCGTCTACTCTTGAGGAGAATGCTGCCAGTCATCACTGCTGCTGCCAGAACAAAGGCCATGGAGCTGCATGACTGAGCCTCAGCATGTAGTAGTGGCTGTAGTGTGCAGGCTTGGAGCAGATCAATGCTTTGTGCTGCCCCGGGTTATTACTGGATCTCTTCTAGTCTCTGATCTGTGTTGTCACTAACAGGAACTAGAATCTGTGCCCAGCCTTTCCTTGGTGCTTTCTATGTACAGGTCTGCCTGGAACTAGAACGATTGTCTGGTTGGCATGTCTGTTGTTTCTGTAAGGTGTAACACTAGTGTGTGTGTGTGTGTGTGTGTGTGTGTATATATATATGTATATAGGTCTTTATGTTTGCCTAGTCCTCCATCACTCCTCTGACTGCTGTTTGTGAAAGCCTGTATTCTGCCCATTGGCTTCTTTTCTGCTGTTCTTTTGGATCTTTAGTGTATTTGGAAGGAAATTGGTGATCTTTTCTTATGGCCTCATGCATATATTGGTACACTGATTCCTAGTTTCTTCTGACCAAGTTCTACCTAGTCCATGTGTTGCCATATGGCACTGTATCCATAACTAGGAGTAATATTTATAGGTGAAAAAATACTTTAACATGTTGACTTACATCCATTAGGTGGAAATATGACAGGTGTAGATTTGCTATATACATAAAATGTATTATTATTTGTTGGAGCATTTGAATGGGTTTTCTGCCAGATGACATGGATGACCTATTCTTAGGGTAGTTTATCAATATCGGTTCAGCAGTATGGAGGACAGAAGCAGATTGATTTATTCTGTGTGTAGTGGCCATGCTGAGTTGCAGCAGCTCAGTTCCAATACAGGTGAATAGGACCTGAGCAGCCACTACTCAGAGAAACAGAGCTATCTGCCTCCAGCCCTGTTCTCTATACAGTGGCTGCTGAGAACCATTGATAGTCTGGGATCCAACACCCAGGACCACCACTGATCTTATGTTGATGACCTATCCAAATAACAGAGGCACTGATTTACAAGGGGTGCCCACTCTTGATTGTGGTAACCTTAACCTATTTATATGTTTGAAGCATTCTGGTGACACTCCCTTTAAGGCCCCAGGTATTGCTTGTCACTGTAGAAGCTATGTCTTTGGAAGGAATGTGTGTCTCTTTAGCAGCTGGAGCACAAATTGCCTAATCCTAGTGTAGTATTCTCTAAAATTGAAAAGAGTAAGCTCAATGTACTTACTTTAACAGTCATGTTAAATGGGTTTTGTGTGTATGCGTACTAAATTTGTTGTTCATTGTATTTTTCTTTCAGCATGGCAGACTATTTGATCAGCGGGGGAACTGGGTATGTTCCAGAAGATGGTCTTACTGCTCAACAGCTTTTTGCAAATTCAGATGGACTTACCTACAAGTAAGCATATGGTTATTTATCAAAAATCAACGATAATCTATTCCTTCGTTTAGCTACAGTTACTGATGACCTCCAGTGTCCTTAAATAACATCCGCATTAGATGGAAATCCCAACAGAATTAAAAAAACATCACGCAGATTTCACTGCAAACTCTGCTGTGAACAAGTGCTTTACATGTGGATTTACTGCAGATTTCACAGTGTACGTTTCAGAGTAAAATCCACAATATAAATTGACATGCCGCAAATGCAAAATCCACACTGCTGGTCAATTATACAGATTATTTCCTTTCACCTTTTTTGTGTAGCATGTAAATGAGATTTGATACGGTATCATCCACTTTGCTGCTACTGTAATATGCTTATTACGGTCACAACTCCATTTGGCTAATCTACAACGTGTCGGCCACGTGAGCATACACATAAAGGGGTTGTCCTTACTAAAATTTTATCTTTTAAATAGCCTGGGGGAGGTGAAAAAAAAAACAAAAAAAAAAAACCTCTCCTGTCCCCAGTTCCTCCCAGCAAGGTCCAGTCCTGCACCTCCATTGTTTTCTTTCAGTGGAAGTCCCTGCCGCATGTGCTCACTGAGGCCATTCAGTGAAGGACATTGAACGTCACTACCTGTGATGTCCCTGGGTCTCTTCCTTAGGCCACTGATTGGCCTCTGTGGTCAGGTAACCACTGAGGCCAATTAGCGGCTTCAGCGGAAGGTACCAAGGGCGTCACAGGTAGTGACGTTCAGGTAACCACTGAGGCCAGTTAGCGGTTTCAGCAGAAGGAATCCAGGGCGTCACAGGTAGTGACATTCAGGTAACCACTGAGGCCAATTAGCGGCTTCAGAGGAAGGTACCCAGGGTGTCACACCTGCAAGAAGTGTTGCCTGAGCAGCAGGACCACGCTGGGAGGGCACCGAGGACAGGTATGTTTTTTTGTTTTGTTTTTTTTTCTTCACCTCCCCCGGGTGTAATTAAAAAATAAAATTTAAGCCTGGACAACCTTTTTTAAGTCATGTAAATTTCTGTTGCAGTTTTTCCCCACAGGTTTTACTCTCTCCAAAGTAAAGGTTGAAATCTGCATATAGAATTCGCTATCAGTATGAATACAAATCTGTCAATCTCAATTCAATTTAGCATGTACACACTTTCAGCTTACCTGTATTAAAATGGTGTGGAGCACTTGTCTAATTGTATTGATTGTAGCCAGATTATTGAATACTGAAGTATTCCAGAAATTTTTTTTTTTCCTTCCCTACACCTATCACCTGATTGTCACATTCCAGGCTTCTTGTATACTGCAGTCATGTCCCTGCTGTCCAGCTTCTCTGCTCCTGATCAGAACCAATCTTTGCCTTTTAGGCTAGGGCTACATGGCGACTTTGGCCGCACCCCCTGTTGTGTGACCAAAGATCGCAGGGATATCATGCAACTCCTTAATGTTAGTGAATGGAGTCACATTGTGCCACCTTGTTAGTGAGACTAACATAAGTGAAGGAGTGTAGCCCTAGCCCAATATTTATTTTTCTTTACTCTATCATTCCAATGATGTTTCAGCACAGCATCACATAGTTAGGTAGTGACTGTAGAATATCTGCCTCTTGAGGAGCAGCATAATTATCCTTCTCTATATTTCCCTAACTAGACTAAGACTAGAAATATATCGTTATGGAGGATGATCTTTTGAACTCCTTCATCATGCCTGTGTGACAGAAACTGCCAGAAAAGTTCACCAGAAGTTTATCTCGCCCTGTGTAACGCTTGTGTGGTACAGTTCACCATACAGGAAGCCAGGGACCAGTGCATTAACTTCTGTAGGTTTTATCTGCTCAGAGTAGCTTAGTCATATGACCTTACTGAAGAGAAGGATTCAGATAGAATAAAGTAACTAAATAAGGTAATGCTGGCAGAATTAAATGTGATATACAGTACAGACCAAAAGTTTGGACACACCTTCTCATTCCAAGAGTTTTCTGTATTTTCATGACTATAAAAATTGTAGATTCACCCTGAAGGCATCAAAACTATGAATTAACACATGTGGAATTATATACTTAACAAAAAAGTGTGAAACAACTGAAAATATGTCTTATATTCTAGGTTCTTCAAAGTAGCCACCTTTTGCTTTGATTACTGCTTTGCACACTCTTGGCATTCTCTTGATGAGCTTCAAGAGGTAGTCACCTGAAATGGTCTTCCAACAGTCTTGAAGGAGTTCCCAGAGATGCTTAGCACTTGTTGGCCCTTTTGCCTGTGGTCCAGCTCACACCAAACCATCTTGATTGGGCTCAGGTCTGGTGACTGTGGAGGCCAGGTCATCTGGCGTAGCACCCCATCAGTCTCCTTCTTGGTCAAATAGCCCTTACACAGTCTGGAGGTGTGTTTGGGGTCATTGTCCTGTTGAAAAATAAATGATGGTCCAACTAAACGCAAACCGGATGGAATAGCATGCTGCTGCAAGATGCTGTGGTAACCATGCTGGTTCAGTATTCCTTCAATTTTGAATAAATCCCCAACAGTGTCACCAGCAAAGCACCCCCACACCATCACACCTCCTCCTCCATGCTTCACGGTGGGAACCAGGCATGTAGAGTCCATTCGTTCACCTTTTCTGCGTCGCACAAAGACACGGTGGTTGGAACCAAAGATCTCAAATTTGGACTCATCAGACCAAAGCACAGATTTCCACAGGTCTAATGTCCATTCCTTGTGTTCTTTAGCCCAAACAAGTCTCTTCTGCTTTTTGCCTGTTCTTAGCATTGGTTTCCTAGCAGCTATTTTACCATGAAGGCCTGCTGCACACAGTCTCCTCTTAACAGTTGTTGTAGAGATGTGTCTGCTGCTAGAACTCTGTGTGGCATTGACCTGGTCTCTAATCTGAGCTGCTGTTAACCTGCGATTTCTGAGGCTGGTGACTCGGATGAACTTATCCTCCGCAGCAGAGGTGACTCTTGGTCTTCCTTTCCTGGGGCAGCCCTCATGTGAGCCAGTTTCTTTGTAGCACTTGATGGTTTTGGCCACTGCACTTGGGGATACTTTCAAAGTTTTCCCAATTTTTCGGACTGACTGACCTTCATTTCTTAAAGTAATGATGGCCACTCGTTTTTCTTTACTTAGCTGCTTTTTTCTTGCCATAATACAAATTCTAACACTCCATTCAGTAGGACTATCAGCTGTGTATCCACCTGACTTCTGAACAGCACAACTGATGGTCCCAACCCCATTTATAAGGCAAGAAATCCCACTTATTAAACCTGACAGGGCACACCTGTGAAGTGAAAACCATTTCAGGAGACTACCTCTTGAAGCTCATCAAGAGAATGCCAAGAGTGTGCAAAGCAGTAATCAAAGCAAAAGGTGGCTACTTTGAAGAACCTAGAATATAAGACATATTTTCAGTTGTTTCACACTTTTTTGTTAAGTATATAATTCCACATGTGTTAATTCATAGTTTTGATGCCTTCAGGGTGAATCTACAATTTTTATAGTCATGAAAATACAGAAAACTCTTGGAATGAGAAAGTGTGTCCAAGCTTTTGGTCTGTACTGTGTGTATGTATGTATGTATATATATATATATATATATATATATATATATATATATATACACAGTGCTGGCCAAAAGTATTGGCACCCCTGCAATTCTGTCAGATAATACTCAGTTTCTTCCAGAAAATGATTGCAATCACAAATGCTTTGGTAATAATATCTTCATTTAATTTGTCTTCAATGGAAAACCAGAAAAAGAATTGTCAAAAAGCCAAATTGGATATAATTCCACACCAAACATAAAAAAGGGGGTGGACAAAAGTATTGGCACCCTTTGAAAAATCAGGTGATGCTTCTCTAATTTGTGTAATTAACAGCACCTGTTACTTACCTGTGGCACATAACAAGTGGTGGCAATAACTAAATCAAACTTGCAGCCAGTTGAAATGGATTAAAGTTGACTCAACCTCTGTCCTGTGTCCTTGTGTGTACCACATTGAGCATGGAGAAAAGAAAGAAGACCAAAGAACTGTCTGAGGACTTGAGAAGCAAAATTGTGAGGAAGCATGAGCAATCTCAAGGCTACAAGTCCATCTCCAAAGACCTGAATGTTCCTGTGTCTACCGTGCGCAGTGTCATAAAGAAGTTTAAAGCCCATGGCACTGTGGCTAACCTCCCTAGATGTGGAAGGAAAAGAAAAATTGACGAGAGATTTCAACGAAAGATTGTGCGGATGGTGGCTAAAGAACCTCGACTAACATCCAAACAAGTTCTAGCTGACCTGCAGTCCGAGGGTACAACAGTGTCAACCCGTACTATCCGTCGGCGTCTGAATGAAAAGGGACTCTATGGTAGGATACCCAGGAAGACCCCACTTCTGACCCAGAGACATAAAAAAGCCAGGCTGGAGTTTGCCAAAACTTACCTGAGAAAGCCAAAAACTTTTTGGAAGAATGTTCTCTGGTCAGATGAGACAAAAGTAGAGCTTTTTGGGAAAAGGCATCAACATAGAGTTTACAGGATAAAAAAAAGAGGCCTTCAAAGAAAAGAACACGGTCCCTACAGTCAAACATGGCGGAGGTTCCCTGATGTTTTGGGGTTGCTTTGCTGCCTCTGGCACTGGACTGCTTGACCGTGTGCATGGCATTATGAAGTCTGAAGACTACCAACAAATTTTGCAGCATAATGTAGGGCCCAGTGTGAGAAAGCTGGGTCTCCCTCAGAGGTCATGGGTCTTCCAGCAGGACAATGACCCAAAACACACTTCAAAAAGCACTAGAAAATGGTTTGAGAGAAAGCACTGGAGACTTCTAAAGTGGCCAGCAATGAGTCCAGACCTGAATCCCATAGAACACCTGTGGAGAGATCTCAAAATGGCAGTTTGGAGAAGGCACCCTTCAAATCTCAGGGACCTGGAGAAATTGGCCAAAGAAGAATGGTCTAAAATTCCAGCAGAGCATTGTAAGAAACTCATTGATGGTTACCGGAAGCGGTTGTTCGCAGTTATTTTGTCTAAAGGTTGTGCTACCAAGTATTAGGCTGAGGGTGCCAATACTTTTGTCCGGCCCATTTTTGGAGTTTTGTGTAAAATGATCAATGATTTGACTTTTTTTTTCATTCTCTTTTGTGTTTTTTCATTGCAAGCAAAATAAATGAAGATATTATTACCAAAGCATTTTTGATTGCAATCATTTTCTGGAAGAAATTGAGTATTATCTGACAGAATTGCAGGGGTGCCAATACTTTTGGCCAGCACTGTATATATACACACATTTATATAATTTTGGGGGAACAGGTACATAAAACAAAAATGCAGCACAATAAATTGAAGTACAGTTCTGCTGGGCACAGCCAAATACTAGAGATAAATCTGCTGATTGTCAGTATTATGGTATATTCACAAGCTTTGGGAGTTCCACAGTGGGCTCACCTTGTCTGCCCCCACCACCATCTATTGCTCAATGATGACAACCTCTGTATTGTACATGCTTGTACAGAGGCTGCTGTCACTCACGTAGGCATAGATTTATCCACCTTTTTTTACTTTTTTTTTTTTTTTTTAAATCTACAAGATAAGCTATAAATATCTGTTTGTGGGGGAACCCCTAAAGCATAAAAAAAAAAAATCTTTATAACTTCTTTAAAACTGTTCACATCTGCCTGTTTCGAATCAGTATTTTATTTTTTATTTTTTTTAAAGGACACAATACATGCCATAATTCCTTTTTTTTTCACAGATCCATCAATGGGTATCGGTCAAACTGTCGGTGGTTTTGTTTTTTTTGGGAGGGGGGGTTCCCTTCGTTTTTCATTCTGAGCCTGCGGAGAGAAAAATGAAGAGGGCAAAGCGGATTGCAAAATGGATACAAACTGATTACTATCCATTGGTAATCTGTTTGTGTCTGTATTTCATAGACCTCAATGTTGTGTATACTTATGATTTTTTGGACGGAGCAAAAGTGCAGCAAGTCTGACTTTTGTCCCCATCCAAAAGAGCCACACCTGTGGATGTTTTCAAAAACACATTGAAATCAATGTGTTTTTTTTTTTTTTTTTTTTTTTTTTTTTTTTGTATTTATTTAAATGATCCATTCTGTAGCCCCTAATGAGTGTCTGATATTTTGATATTAATGTTTACTGAATTGTCATTCTTACAAAAATAAGATAAATGGGTTAGGGTCACCAGAATCAAATAGTGTTTTACCCTTGTGGATCAGTACTTCAGTTGCTGAGATATATCCATTTTTTTGTTAATATGCAAATGAGCTTTCTGGAGCAAGAGGACATTGTTGTTGTTCCAAAGAGCTAATTTGCATATCGACAAAAAAATGGTGGCCCTAACCTATCTGTGGCACTGGTTTGATATACTGGGTTCTGGTGACAGACTTCCTTTATTTAAAGTTGTATAATCTCAGTATTCGTTCTGTTGAAGGGAATATGAAAAGATCTCTGGAATTGTATTGCTGAAGAATATGCATTACAAGCTCTAAATGCAGCTTGTGATCTGTTTGTGCCTGGACTGCATAGCGGCTTTCACTGTCTGCCAGGATGCAGTGGTAACACATCACTGCATTTGAGCCTGGTGTATTGCCAGTACATTATTTAAAGAGGACCTTTCATGTCCTTATGTATATGCGGTTTTACATACCGCTAGAAAGACGACAGCACGCTGAATTCAGTACAGGGCTATGGGACGAGTACAGAGAGAGGGGCGTTCCTTACCGCCAAGTGATGACGCTGAGCTGTGAGGAATGCCCCCTCAGTACAGAGCTATGGAGGAATACTGTCAGGCAGGGCGTTCCTCACAGCCATGCTAGACTGTCAGGAACGCCCTTCTGACAGAGAATGGTGAAATTTAGACCCTCGATATCTCCATCCCCAGGGCATAGAACGGGAAAGCAGGCAGCGCTGAATTCAGCGCGCTGTCGGCTTTCTAGCGGTATGTAAAACCGCATATACAAGTTGCATAACTCATTCACAGTAAAATATAAAAAGTTGTGAAAACTGAGCAATCCTTTTACTCAGGTGCTACACAACAATATTTTATTTTATGGCAACTTACAGGCCAAGGATTTTCACATCCTCGGTGTTTCCCTAAGGCTGCATTCAAATTGCTTTTTTTTTTTTCAAAATATTGACAATATTATTTTTTTTATTTATTTATTTTTTTTTCATCAATGACCGCACCCCTGAAGGCCACTTCCTTCCTTAGACAGGAAACAGGAACTGGGAGTCCTTTAAATCCTGGGTGGCCACTCCTCACCTCCAGTTCTGTTTCCTATACTTTTGGAAGGAAGTTTGTTGGGAGTTCTCAGCGGGACCATCCTGGAGAGGCTTTAAGGTACTCTGGGGTGGTGTGAGTCTCTGCTGGGGAGGGGAGTTGCTTGGGAAGACTGGCCTTTACCTCTTTCTCCCTTGTGCTCATCTAGGTTCACCCTTCTGGGGAACTGGGGGCAGGTTCCTCCTGTCTTTGGCAGGGGGTTTCGGCTCTCTGATGCACCCTGTTTTATCTCGGTGCTGAAGAGACTGCAGGGGAGGTGCTATCCTGAGGTCCTGGCCTTGGCAACAGGATATTCGCTGCCTGGGAGCTCCAGGGGGACGCCAATTCTGGTCTCCTTGCAGTCATAAGTGAGGCATCTGAACTTCTGGCCGCCATGATGCTGTGGCAGAAGATTGGTTCTCCTGCCTCAGGAGGCTTTCGGTCAGGATGCCTTGAATCTTGCCAGAAAGGGAGGGCCTTCTGTCTCAAGGCCTGGTTTTTCATCCAGAGTTGAGGAGCCTTCACTTGACAGCCTAGCTATTGAAAGGTGGATTTTGAAGGGAAGGGTTTTTCTGATCAGGTAATTGGTATTCTGTTATCCAGATGTAAGAATATTACTTCCTGGATATCCTTACGCACTTGGAAACCTCTCTTTTCATTTGACAATAGGCCCATTGAGGCCCTGAACCTGGTTTGGAATGCCCTGATATAATCTCTTTTTGAACCACTGAACGAAATTCCTCCTTTTTTTTTTTCTGTCAAGCTAGGTTTTCTGTTGGCTGTTACCTCTGCCGAGAGGGTGGAGAAATTGCGGCCTACTCTATACGTCAGCTATCTACTACTATTCTGTAAGATGGGGTCATCTCCTCAGATCCAGTCTTCCTATCCAAGGTTATCTTGGGATTTCCCTGGATTTCCCAGGAGATTGTCTTGCTACCGTGTTTCTCCGAAAATAAGACAGGGTCTTAAATAGTTTTTTGCTCCGAAAAAAGGGCTAGGGCTTATTTTCGGGGTAGGTCTTAATTTTTTCTATGAACAACAATCACACATTTGATTGCTTTTTATTTCAACTTTTATCAGAGGTGAAACAGCGAAAAAACAGCAGTTCGGCACTTTTGTTTTTTGTTTTTTTTTGTTTTGTTTTTTTTTCCGCTACGGCATTCACCATAGGGGCAAAATATTTTTATAAGTTTGTAGAGTGGGCGTTTTCGGACACAGGGATTCCTAATGTGTATGTGTTTCACAGTAATATTTTAGTTTTATATGTATTCTAGTGAAAGTGGGAGGGGGGGCTTGAACTTTTATTGTGGTGTTTTTTTAATATTTTTTAACTTTTTTTTTTTTTCCCCTTTTTCTATTAACCTCTCATACCCCTAACCCCTACAATGTATTACAGTCTATGGGAGATTATCTACATTACTATTGAGGCAGAACCTCAATGGTAATATTCCTGAGACAGGACTGGGAGCCTTTTGGTAATATTCCTGAGACAGGACTGGGAGCCTTCATAAGGCTCCTGGCTGTCAAAGGAACAGGTCGACTCCTGTGATCTCGCCGCGCGGGAGCCGACCTGCAACGTGAAAGGTATGGGGGCTGGTGGGGACCGGCCCCGAGGATAGTTGCTCTACTGTGGGGGGGGGGGGGTGGATTTGGAGGGACTGTAGCTATAGACGGTTGGGACCAGCCCTGGGGACTGCGGGGGGGGGGGGGGTGACACTTAGCAATGCCCGTGGTCAGAGTCCACTCTGATCGCGGGCATTAACTACGGGTTGTGCTACTTTGGTGGGAAGGAGGGGGTCATGCTGAACAATGCCTGTGATCAGGGTAGAAACTGATCGCGGGCATTAACTCCAGGTCTCTGCGGAGACCTGGTACGGCAGCTATGGTAGCCGTTCTGCGGCCGCCATCTTTAAGGACCCGGCATCCGCTGTAATCGCATGGCAGATGTCGGGAAGGGGTTAAATTAGTTAGATCTTATTTTTTGAGTAGGGATTAGATTTCAAGCCTACTCCAAAAAACCTGGAAAATCTAGCTAGGGCTTATTTTCGGGGTAGGTCTTATTTTCGGAGAAACATGGTATCATTTTTTTGCAAATCCAGGTTCTAAGAGGGAGATGTTTTTTCACACTCTGGATGTAAGAAGGTGTCCTATGTTGTTTAGAAGATTCAGACTCCTGGTAGACGTCCTCTCTGCATTTGGTGCAGGGTATGGGTCACAGTTAGGGTAGGGCTGCCTCCTGTCAGGCAGCTTTCTTAAACCATCTCATTACCATCTCTTTAGCTGTTGGGTTTCTTCTGCCTTTGGGGCACATTCCACCAGGTCTATGTCAGTTTGTTGGGCAGTAAGAGAAAATACGTCTAACAAACAGATTTTCTGGGCAGCCACCTGGTCTTCCCACATATGTGGGTTTTTTTTTTTTTTTTTTTTAAACACTACAGGCTTCAACTGCCATTTAATGATGGGCTGTTGTTTGGTAGAAAGGATTATTCTCTCCAAAGGTGCTGTTATTGATGAAGGGGAACACTGGCGATTACTAACCAGTAATCTCTTTTCTTTGAGTCAGTTACAGCACCGCCTTTTTCTGACTAGTTGTTGCATGTACTGTAGATAGTGTTAGGCAGAGAAAAAAGGTATATATGGTTGTGGTTTAGTCTAAAATTCCTTGGTTCTTGTTGAAGAGGTAGGGAGTGACCACCCAGGCTTTAACACTTCCCCGACATCCGCCGTAATAGTACGGCGGATGCTGGGTCTTTAAAGATGGCGGCTGCTCTGCGTATTCTACAACGGAGACCCTGCACTAATGCCAGTGATCAGAGTTCACTCTGATTGCAGGCCAGGACCCCTCCCACAGATAAAAAATGGCCTCCAGGGCCGGTCTCCACAGCCTCAATGTAGTGAATCTCCCATAGACTGCAATAGAGTTGTAATCAAATGATTGCAGGTTCAAGCTCCCTAGGGGGAGCTAATAAAATAGTAAAAAAAAAAAAAAAAAAAAAAGAAGTTCAAATCACCCCCCTTTTCCTAGAATACCTATAAAAATAAAATATTACTGTGAACACATATACATTAGGTATCCCTGTGTCTGAAAATGCCGGCTCTACAAACTTAGAAAAATATTTTTCCTGTACGGTAAACGCCGTAGCAGGTGTAAAAAAAAAATGAAATGCCAAACCGCCGTTTTTTCACTTTCACCTCTGATAAATTTGAATAAAAAGTGATCAAAACAATAGACAGTCCCCAAAATGGTATAAGTAAAAAGTACATCTGGCTCTGCAGAAAGATGCCCTATATTTCCCTGTACAAGTAAATATAAAAAAGTTATGAGTGTCAAAATATGGTGACTTTTAGAAAAAAAAATTTTGCAAAGTTTTTTTAGATTTTTGTTAAGGGGTTAAAATTTAAATAACCATATGAACTTGGTATTTCCGTAATCGTACCGAAACATAAAATACAGGTGACATGTCATTTTGGCTGCACAGTGAATGCCGTAAAAACGAAACCGTAAGAAAGTCACACAAATGCACTTCTTCAAATCCACCCCATTCTAGCTTCCAGCTTCCCAGTACATTGTACAGAATAATAAATTATAGCGTCATGAAGAACAATTTATCTTGCAAACATTAAGTCCTCATATGGCTCTGAGAACAGAAAAATAAATAAGTTATGGGGTTTGGAAGGTGGGGAGTCAAAAACAAAAAATGTCACCGGTGGGAAGGGGTTAAAGAACTCCCAGTTCAGGTTTCCTGTCTGAAGAAGGAGCTGATCTCCATGGAATTAATGGTAAGTAGTCACTGCCCCACAGTGGGGGTTCTCACTTCTGTGGCACAAACAAATCTGTATAAATGGATCACTGCTTGAGCATGTTTGCTGCTTCTCCTTTCAAAGCTTATGGGACTGTTGAAGGCGGTAGAATACAATGGCCTCATCTGCCACCTATCACCTAACCGCCACTTAAATGAAGCATGTTTTTGTTGTTCTCCCAATGCTGTTTGTACCTATTACACTGTAATACTTTTGCTTATTTTACCTGCTTAATGGCCTTTTCACACGAACAATTTTTTGTTCAAGTGTTCGTGTAGAAAATGGACATCACATGGATCCATTATAGTGAATTGGAGCCAAATATTTACACACCTCAGTTTATTTTTAATGGACTGAGAGAGAGAGAGAGAGAGAAATTATGGCATGCATTTTTTTTTTTTCTTTGCTCTACTTGTCTCAGCCATTCAAGTCTACGGGCGTGAAAAAAAAAACTGACAGCACTCAGGCGTCATATGTGTGTGGCCGTGTTTCAACCATTCTTCACATATTCATTGGTAGGTGATGTTTGAAAATAAGACCACTTTTTTTTTTTTTTTTTTTTTTTTTTATTGGTGTGGTTTGGATGGAAAACAGAAATGTACTAGGTTGTAATGAGCATCGGTATTGGCCTAGTCGGCAGCTTTTTCCCCAGAATTGTTCTGTAATCTGTATAATTGTGCCTTCTTTGCAATACAAGTTTAACCAGAGACAGATATTGCTTAAATGCTTACCTATAGATGATATATTGTATGTTTCTGCAGTTAATAATGCAAGCACTGGGCAACTCATGTTCAGGACAAAGTTTATGGGAACTGTGTTAGTGATCACCCAGCTTTTTCCAGAAACGTCCGTAACTAGTGAAAGTTTTTTTTAACTGGTATGGGAAAAATTTTAAGTGAAGCGTGGGGTTTTTTTTAATCTTTTTTTTTTTTTTAATCTTTTCCATTTACTGTTTTGTAAAGAAATGTGGATTTAAGTTAGAATTGTTCATTAGTTTAGTAGTCTATTAAAATTCAGACAGATCTCTTCAGATTACTTGGTCAAAGAGGAAGGAAAGTCTGTAACAGTGATCCTTCTCCTCCCATATTCCAGATCAATATAAATAAGTGTATGTCTGTCACGGTTGCCTGCATGTTAAGCCGATAATGGAGCGGGACAGTAGAACCAGCAGTGAGGTTACACCACCAGCTTTGTTACTAAAGAATCCAGAATGGCAAGTGTTTTCTTTCTATTCTTATAATCACTGTCATGATGTGTTTTCCAGTGCCACTGTATGACATACACCTTGTTTATTGGCACATTTTTCCACATAAATATGTGTGCACTTTCCCTAGTTTGTTTTTTGCCACATAAATGATGATAAAAAAAAATATTCTGGTCAGTTTTCCAAACAGTAAAAATCACTTAGAATGAGCTTGAGAATTAAAATGCATAGTCTAGTTTTCAGATTGCTGTCCTCGACCAAGCTGTGTTCAGCATCTGCTCATGCATATAGTGTTTGGTTTTACATTTAACTGACAGAGCATAGATAGAATGTAGGTGATTTTATTTACTATACATCTACCTTAAAGGGACATTACAGCCATAATTTCGTTTGCTTTAACTGAATTTCCCCACTGTGGGACTATTAAAGGACTATTATTATGACTATTATTTAAAATAGAATCAAGGAGGCATACAAAACTAAAACTAAAATTCTCTGCAGGTCTTTACTTCCAGCCTTATCTTATTTATCTAGCTGATCATCATCTTGTTAAACCTTGTCTTAGCACATGGTAATAGACACTCCCCTTCCATTTCTCATAGATACATTGTGTAGTGATTGCTGAAAAATGGCGCACTCAGTGTGTGTTCAGTGTTTCTTCAGCATCAGTGAAGTATGTCTGCAAAAACTGACAGTGTCTTCAGTGTGCCAAGTGTATGATTCCAGTTTGTGGATCCACCATTAAAAAAAAAAACTAAATAAAACACAGGTGACATCTAATTATATCCCTAGCTTGTCCGTGAAAATGGATGGCACTCTGATGACACACTGAGTACATCAATGTCCCTTCCTAGGTTTTTAGTCTCCCATAGGCTTCTATGGGCAAGTCCGTTCCGCAAAAACTGAACAGAATAGGACATGTTCTATCTGACGCGGTGCGGACTCACGGCTCGCACACTGATCGTTGAAAAAAATTGGTCTTGTGCATGTACCCATAGAAATGAATGGGTCAGTGTGCTATCTGCGAAAAACAAGGATAGCACACGGATCTCGCCCATGGTCGTCTGCAAGGGGCCTTATGCAGAGGTGTACCTGTGAGTTGTTTACGCATCAGTAGGTTGACTAGAGTGCAACATATGGCAGGACCTGTCATGGTGTGCACAGAGTGATTTCCTTCTGACTCTTTATTTCCTGCTTTGTCCTAAATTAAATAGAACCTGGACATTTTCAGTCTTTTTATAAGAGTCCACCTAGAAATAAAATGTTTTTAAAGAATATCCATGCCTTGTGCATTGACTAGATTATTTTATGTATGACTGTGTTTTGCTATTGACACAGCAGTGTGTTGATCACGCAGTATTCCTGTTAAATGCATACTGGCAAATGTCTAAATATTATAGTTTTCTTGTTTATCAATGTATTTTCTTTGGTGCTAGAAAACCACAGATGGTCACTATACTTGAATTACAGCATGTGACTCACTATCCGTGTACACTTTTTTTTTTTTTTTTTTTAAACTCAACTGATCCTCTTGAAGTGTAAACTAAAGGAAAAACTTAACATTCCACTCTTGCTTGGAGATGAGCTGCTTTCCTCTTCCGTTTTAGCTGGTGCCTGACTGTTCAGCATCATCCTAATAATCTGAGAGAGCATCTGCTGAAGTTTATGCTCCCTCTGCTGGATCCTGTTAAAATTAAGGCAAAAGTTATTCATATTTATCAGCTTCTTGTGTTTTATATTTTTGAGTTAGTATTTTTTACTTTTAAGAAAATGTAACCGTTGCTAATAGGTAAGACGTCACAAATTTCTGATACAGGAGTGATTCAAGGCGACCTTGCCCCAGAATTGCAGCAAAAGTTTAACCTTCCCAGCACAAATCAGTTTAGGCAATTTGAGTCAAAAAGAACTGATGCTTACACCTTGTTAATACACTTGACAAAAGTGTCAAGTCAAGGGGGCATGGTTTGCTTGTTGTTTTATAATTGATGTGTGCCATTTTCTGACTAATCTATAGTAAGCTAGCTAACAGATGAAAACATTTAACTACATGTCAAGTCTATCACACAGTGTGCAACACTGATGAATCTGCTACATCTTGTGACTATAATCGTCTGATTTTGGTCTGATCTAATATCCTGATTGCTCCTGAACCCCGGGTCGCTCCACCCTCTCCCTTCTCTGCTGATCTCACAGGTAATCTACCTGTGCTATAGGGGATGTTTTTTTTATTTTGGTCCACCACCAACCCCAACTTCTTGGGCTTTTGTTTCAAGTGTATTTCAAAGTTTGTTCCCTTGACCTGCACCACTGATTTATGAACAAATAAATGTTAAATTTATTCTGCTGAGAAAGTTATATCATAGATGTATACTCTGCCCACGCACAGTGATTGCTTTCTTTATTTGTGTTTACAAGTACTGTGTTTCTCTGAAAATAAGACAGGGTCTTATAATATAAATATATATATATATATATATATATATATATATATAAAAATTTATTTTTTTTTTTCTATAAAAAAGGGGCTAGGGCTTATTTTCTGGGTAGGTCTTATTTTTCAAGCATCGGAGCAAATCAGAATCTTTTCTGATTCACTCCAGACGAATCTTGTAAAATGGTTGGGTTTATTAACCCTAACTTACTTTGACAATTGATGGTGTAGAGTCAGTGGGTTTTAAACTTACTATCACTCTCTCTTTCTAAACACTGTGTGGAAGCGACACTGTGCCCTCTCTCTCCTTTCCTTTATGCTAAAGGGGAGGTGCTTTAGTGGAGTGGCTGTGTCTGTGGGAGCAAGCAGGGATGGCACCTGACATCTAGTCACGTAGGTAGCCAAGCCCACAGCATAGTAGTGGCCGGGAGGCAGGAGGCGGGACTTTGGAGCGGGTAAGCAAATTTTGTCCTGTCGTGGCGGGAGATAGTGGGGCACTTGTTCTGGATGGATGGGAGCTACGGTATGCCTTTTCTCTGTCTCCGTGACGTCAGTGACATAACCTAGTTGTGGAGGCGCTGACTAACTAGGGCTTATTTTTGGAGTAGGGCTTATTTCAAGCCTGTTGCAAAATCAAGCTAGGGCTTATTTTTTGGGGTAGGGCTTATTTTAGAGAAACAGGGTATATAGTCCAGTTGAAGGAATTGTGTTATTTCTAACTGTGGGTATAATTTCATTAACATTTTAAGCATGTATGATAGGTTTCTTCTCCTGTTTCACCCTTATATAATAATTATAAATATGCATGGCGACTAAAATTTCCTTCTTGTAGAGAGAATCCTCTTGCAGTTGTTGATTGCATTTGCATTAGGTAAGTCAGTATTTCCAGAGATTAGTCAGCAGCCAGGGATTGGCAGTCTGCTGTGGAAGCCCATCTGCTTTCTTCCAGCTCAGTGCTGATGGCATATCTTTTTCTAATTGTAATCCTTGGTGTTGTACATTCTGTGCTGTTCTGAGCCCGTTTCAGTCGCATAAACTGAATGTCTAAATCTATTGCCACCGCTTCTTTTTTTTTTTCTTACTCTAACTGAACACAACTGAAGTAAATAAAGGTGGGTGTAATTAGTCTTTCTGCCAGTTCCATTTACATGGCTTTACCAGGTTATAAGCAGATTTGAGGCATTTGTGGTAAACCCGCTGTTTTACAAGAAGAACTTCTGATACTCTGTTGTCCTGCAAATTCATGCAATTTCTACATGTGTTGTCAAACCAGAGCAACTTAATTTTGGCAATTGGCTCCTGTGACCAGGGTTACCGTAGCTAAAACCCTGGGCAATGATTAGTAATTGCTTAAAGTTCCTGGTGTGTGCACAAGATTCCTGCCACTTCAGCAGTGGAAAGTAAGACGTGTAATAGGCAGCCACATAATACATGGTTGTACCAGGTCCTGTACAATAAGAGATGTTTTTTGAACAGACTTAATTAGGTAAGGCACTTTAAAGGAAATCTGTCAGCAGTTTTTGTCAAGCACAACTGATAACACACCTACATAGGGACAAGGGGCAGACACCCATGCCTATGGCCATCTTTTTAATAATCTAATTGTTTGTTTTCTACTGTATGTGTTATGGTTATATTTGCAGGCTAGGTCCATTTTTCGCAGGTTATTTTTGCATCTGTGTGGCATCCATTTTTCTCTTGTCTCAGACTTGAGTCTGAGTAATCCATGAAAAACAGATCAGATAAGGGCATGTTTCACATATAGGTTGGTTCACACGTGAGCCTGGAGTTCGTCCACCGTGAATCCAACCTAAATATCAGAAAAAGAGATAGGGAAAGGTTTGCAAGTGGTTTGTTTAAAAACCCATTCACTTCAATGGGTTTTTAAAGCAAGCCGCAGTTGTCTGATTGCAGCCTCTGCGCCACGAAGCAGCTTTTTTTGGTCGGACACAAAGTCCTGCATGTCTGACTTTATTTCCGACCAAAACAAGCGGCTTCACGGCGCAGAGGCTGCAATTGGACACCAGCGGGTTGCTTTTAAAAACCCATTGAAGTGAATGGGTTTTTAAACAAACCGCTTGCAAACCTTTCCCTATCCTTTTTTCTGATATTTAGGTTGGTTTCACAGCGGACGGACTCCAGGGGCAAGTATGAAACAACCCTAATTTGTCAGATTTGGCAATAAAAAAACACACATGACCATTAAATGTTGTTGCGTAAATAAGCCCTCACCAAGTGTTGATGCTGTTAGCCTTGTATATTTAAAAGTAAAATACAAATGTTTGTTACATATCTCTTATTTCTTTTTTCAGTGACTTTTTGATTCTTCCTGGGTTTATTGACTTTACTGCGGATGAAGTGGTGAGTGATCATCTTAGAACCTATATGATTAACCATATGCAAAGTAGTAAACATATATTCTCATTTCTGACAAGTCAGTGGTTATATGGTGACAATATGCAATGACAAACCTACAGTGAAGGAAATAAGTATTTGATCTCTTGCTGATTTTGTAAGTTTGCCCACTGACAAAGACATGAACAGTCTATAATTTTAAGGGTAGGTTAACTTTAACAGTGAGAGAATATCAAAAATAAAATCCAGAAAATCACATTGTATAAATTTATTTTCATTTTGCAGAGAGAAATAAGTATTTGATCCCTCTGGCAAACAAGACTTAATACTTGGTGGCAAAACACTTGTTGGCAAACACAGCAGTCAGATGTTTTTTGTAGTTGATGAGGTTTGCGCACATGTCAGGAGGAATTTTGGTCCACTCCTCTTTGCAGATCATCTCTTAAATCATTAAGATTTTGAGGCTGTTGCTTGACAACTCGGAGCTTCAGCTCCCTCCATAAGTTTTCTATGGGATTAAGGTCTGTAGACTGGCTAGGCCACTATATGACCTTAATGTGCTGCTTTTTGAGCCACTCCTTTGTTGCCTTGGCTGTATGTTTTGGGTCATTGTCCTGCTGGAAGACCCAGCCACGACCCATTTTTAATGTCCTGGCGGAAGGAAGGAGGTTGTCACTCAGGATATTACGGCACATGGCTCTATCCATTCTCCCATTGCTGCGGTGAAGTAGTCATGTTCCCTTAGCAGAGAAACACCCCCAAAACATAATGTTTCCACCTCCATGCTTGACAGTGGGGACGGTGTTCTTTGGGTCATAGGCAGCATTTCTTCCTCCAAACACGGCAAGTTGAGTTAATGCCAAAGAGCTCAATTTTTGTCTCATCTGACCACAGCACCTTCTCACATTCATTCGCAGAATCATCCAGGTGCTCATTGGCAAACTTCAGATGGGCCTGCACATGGGACTTCTTGAGCAGGATTTTAATCCATTACGATATAATGTGTTACCAATGGTTTTCTTTGGTGACACTGGTCCCAGCTGCCTTGAGATCATTAACAAGTTCCCCTGTGTAGTTTTAAGCTGATCTCACCTTTCTCATGATCAAGGATACCCCACGAGGTGATATTTTGCATGGAGCCCCAGATCAATGTCGATTGACAGTCATTTTGTATTTCTTCCATTTTCTTACTATTGCACCAACAGTTGTCTCCTTCTCACCCATCGTCTTACTTATGGTTTTGTAGCCCATTCCAGCCTTGTGCAGGTCTATGATCTTGTCCCTGACATCCTTTGAAAGCTCTTTGGTCTTGCCCATGTGGTAGAGGTTAGAGTCTGACTAATTAATTGAGTCTGTGGACTGCAGTCTGTTATACAGGTGACAATTTAAGAGAACTGTCTTTAATGCAGGTAACGAGTTGATTAGGAGCGTCTAACTGGTCTGTAGGTGCCAGAACTCCTTAATGGTTGGTAGGGGATCCAATACTTATTTCTCTCTGCAAAATGCAAATAAATTTATACAATGTGATTTTCTGGATTTTATTTTTGATATTCTATCTCTCACTGTTAAAATTAACCTACCCTTAAAATTATAGACTGTTCATGTCTTTGTCAGTGGGCAAACTTATAAAATCAGCAAGGGATCAAATACTTATTTCCTTCCCTGTATACAATGGCAGCCTCTTAATTAAATGAATGATGAAATGGAGCATGACTGAAGGATGAGGATGCAATCACATCGGCATAGTATAATCCTTTCCTCTGGTCTGTTGTAGGATCAGAGGAATGAATTAAACAAAACCGATTCCCAAAGGGCTATAACTGGGTTTCTCGGGTGTGTTTTCTCCACCCGATGAAAGTCAGACTGGCAAGACTATTGTGTGTGTGTGGTGTGTTTTTTTTTTTTTTGTTTTTTTGTGCACCGTTTCAGATAGGACAGTATTTTGTTGTCCAGAACAGAGTCTAAGGACACAGATAATGTTGCATGAAAGCATGTGGTCATCCTCTCAACTAGAGAATCACTGTCTAAGGCTTTATTCACACGAATGGGGGGAAAAACTACCATGTTACCAGGGTTGTGGATTCTGGGCCAATTTTGGGTCAAAAGTCGGAGTAAGATAAGTTACCAGCTCTGGCTTCAAAGTAACATGATTAATTATACGATCGTTAATGTGGTAGTTTGCCTATATTTTCTTCCATAGGAATTCATTCACTTTACTACTTCAGGCTGACCATGGGTAGTCAGCCATTTATGAAGGCGTCAGAATTAGTGGTTTTTGCCTAGCGATACCACAGTCCAGTGTGCGACAGCTGTTTGTCATAGCTGTGAGAGGTTGCAATAACACCTGTAAAAGGATTTTACACATTTGAAAAACTCTTGTGTATTACTACGCATGAGACTTTTCCTGGCAGCTCTGCTCTCCCTGCATCCCCTTGCCAGTATCTGTGATAGTAGCATATATGGCAGATGTCGTCACTTTAAATATGGCACTGTCTACCAAGTGGACACTTGGTGATAATGCTGCGATATGGGTCCTTATAAATCTTGCCGTGCACCAGTTGGGCCCTTTTTTATGAAAACTCCAGTCTTAATAAATCTCCAGTATTATTCAGCACTTGCTTGCAATGACCTAATTACACACACTGATGCAAACTGGTTGTGGGAAGAATGATCTCTGCTACAATGGTTCTTTTCCCATTCATCTGCATGGAATACCGGCTGCACTGCTCTGATTACACAGGGCGATATGCTGCCGATAATCTGCATCTTTTATCCTACTGTAAACTCGGGACCTTCAGAATGGGCTTGTTACCACGCAAGTCAGGCACACTGAGGCATAGGTTCCAGTGCCTATGTGCAGTTTTATTGGTAACAGTTCAGACAGTCCAACTTAAAACAACTTACTTCACCAGAAATGAACAAAACAGGAAGCATAAACCGTCCTTAATGTCAGGGGCACAGAAACCGTTCAAAAGAGCTCCTCACCCGTGCAGGTGGTTGGGTTTGAGTTCATCCTTCACACAGTGCAGTGTGTCTAGCAGCTGAACAGGCTCTGTATGTAGAGACAGCCTAGTTGTGTTCCCCCATACCACACACTGTTCTGCCAGCTTTTAATTTAAATGCTGCACACACCTGAGGGTGTCAACACCAGGCGTGGAGTTTGGGAATGAGCCTGCAGCTCCTAAGTCCCAGATCCAAGCTCCAGCCTTTATCTCACTTGAGAGCAGCATTCTCAGTGGCAAATACCTGCCATTCACCACTTATTCCTCTGCCTGTTTACACTACATAAAAGAGGTGAGTATTTACTCACTGATCAGCATCTCTATTAGACAGGTCTGTTATCTGCTAGGAGTGTTTGTTGTTAATAGCCATGAATATTGGCTCATCTGATAGGGCCTTTAGACTCACTCAGTTGAATGGCCATTTCTTTACAATGTTGTCAGATTTTCAGTATACAAAATCTGAGTAGAGCAGAGGGGTTTATCAATGCTACTGATCAATTTTGATCTGATAATCCATGCTCAAAGATCAGATGTCACCAGTGCGCTAATCTCACTGGTATTTGACCTTTCAGGATCTGATTTGGTTTTACTTTTTCATCAAAAAGTTTTCTTATTGTCTCATTTACAGTATTTACTTTTCTTTTAAAAACTATGAAGGGTGGGTTCACACTTGCGCCCGGGGGCTGTCCACCGCGTATCAGACTTAAATGTTAGAAAAAAGGATAGGGAAAGGATTGGGAAAGGTCTGAGACGCGTTGCTTAAAAACCCATTCACTTCTATGCATTGTTAAAGCAATGCATGGGTTTACAATTGAACTCTCTGCGCCGTGAAGCCGTGATGCAGGACATTGTGTGTCCGACGAAAAAAAAAATCGGATTCGCAGCGCAGAGGACACCCTCTCATTGCTTTAAAAACCCATAGAAGTGAATGGGTTTTTAAGCAATGCGTCTCAGATCTTTCCCAATCCTTTCCCTATCCTTTTTTTCTGACATTTAGGTCTGATACGCGGCATACTCCGGGCGCGATTGTGAACCCACAGGAAGTTCTGAGTATTAATGTATAATATGAAGATGTTTCTTTGTATTTGAGCGTATTCTCAAAATAACTTGTAAACTCCTAGAGATTGAGCACCCAGGATTTTTTTTTTTTTTAAATCATACTATTTTGATGGTTTCTGCTACCATCTTTTGGTGAGCTGAAAAAACAAACAAACAACAATTTAACTTAATTCTGTATCTCATATACTGGGATGATTTCCACTTTACTGAGGCTGTATTTGAAACTGTGTACACACCTCTCCTGAATAGCCCTTACTTTCAAAATGACTAATGCTCGCAGATTTGCTACCTTGGCATGGTGCTACTATCAGACACCAGAAACCCTCTCTGATTTGCATAGTAAACTACAGTATATAGTGTCAATGTCAACACAGTAATGTAGTTTCCATCAGATTGCTCGCTAGTCTGTAAATTTTTATTTTCTCATACTCATTTTTGCTGATTGTTGTTACCCACCTACCCCCTAAAATAGCTGTTGCAAAGATCTTATCTATTATAATGTAGTCTCTTTTAAGGTTATTGAAGCACTGGTAATGTATAGGAAAATACATAACATTTTTAAGAGTTTTTCTTACTCTTTATGTAACATTTGGTCTATATGGATTTTTGGATAAATATCTTATGCTGAAAATGTGCTGTTTTTGCAGGACCTGACATCTGCATTGACACGTAAAATAACTCTGAAGACCCCTTTGATTTCCTCTCCTATGGACACTGTGACTGAATCGGATATGGCCATTGCAATGGCGGTAAGAGAAACTGGGCTTGCCAGCTTTGTACCTTACTGTTGGAATTGTCTGTATGTTGAGTTAAAAAAGGAAACTGTACACTTAGAACACAAAGTTTAAAGGGGGTCTGTCACCTCCCTCAAGCGTATTCAGCTGTCACTACACTGTTATAGATCACATTACAGTGATAAATAACATACCTTTGTTATATGTCACTTCTGTAGGTTTGCAAGATAATGATTTTGACATCTTATGCAAATGACATGGTTGGCGCTTTGGGGGGAGGGCATTCAGCTCCGTGGAGCACTGCTTTTTATGCTCCTATATATAATATATTTATTTATATATAATTATATAATTTTTTTTTTTTTTTTTTTTTACATAGTGACCACATCTTCAATAAAGGTTCAGTAAATAGTTTCATAACGCATGTTAAAGGACAAAACAAATCTATAATGTCCTAAAGACTGTATTCAGCAGAGGAGGCTGATACAGCCAGCGATGAAGAGGAAAATGCCCCATTCCTCTTTTTCCTCTTCATCATCCAGTGATGAGCGATCTCAAAAGAGGCACCCCAGAACAATTCTGACCCAATGTGGACCTCCCCTCCTGAAAACTATGAGCCTCAGCTTCCTGGTTTTGTGGGCATGTCAGGAATCCAATGTGAGACTGAAGGGTTCACAGAAATTGACTTTGTCTTTTTCTTTGATTTTATAGTGGCCCAAACAAATTTTATACACCCAGCAATTTATTGAACAAAATGTTACCTCTTTCATATGCTAGGTCCCTGAGGTAGGCGCCATAAATGCAGCGGAAATGAAAATATCCTGAGCAGTTTTGTTAGGGAAGAAAATGTTATTTCATTTTCATATGGTAAATAATTCTATGAAAAACCTGTAGGGTCAAAGTACTCACTATACCCCTTGATTAATTCCTTTAGGGGACTAGTTTCCAAAATGGCATCATTTTGTGGGAGCATCCTCTGTTCAGTTACCTCAGGGGTTCTGCAAATGCTACATAGCACCTGAAAATTATTGCAGTAAAATCTGCCCTTCAAAATCCTAATAGCGGTCCTTCCTTTTGGCACACTGCCGTTTACATCCACATCATCAGTGTACGTCCACTTATGGGATAATTCCATGCTCTGGAGAAATTGTGTAACAGATTGTGGAATGCATTTTCTCCTCTAACCCCTTATCAATGTTTAAATTTTAGGGCTAAATTTGGTGGCAAACTGAAATGTGTTTAAATTTCACCTCCATATTGTATAAGGTAGTCTGTCAGCAGGAAGATCAGTATCAGACTAATGACTATGCCTTTTGTAGGGTTGCTTCTACACTTTCCAAAGATTTATGTCTTATTCAGCATTGTAGCTCCATTTTCATAAAACTCTGTATTTTATTCCTATGCGAACGAGCTGAAAAGGTGCTTTAGGGGGTGTGTTCTCTTCTGCCAGGGCTTTACTCTCTGCTATAATCACCTCTAAATGCTGCCCAGAGAGGGGTTGAGAGGAGTGAGGGGGTAGTGTGAGTGAAGAGCAATGCATTATGGTAGTTGTAGGATAAAAGCACAGGAAGCTACACTATGTAAACAAATGCAGAAGGTGTCAGGAGCTCCCAGAGAAACCCAGAATTCACTCAAAACACTGCTAAAAGGTATTTGGGTACACTTATTATCCATTAATAGCACTAACAGAGTTTTTTTTTTTTTTTTTTTTTTTGCTCGGAAAACCCCTTTTAGGTTATGGCCCCACGTTGCGGAAACACAGCTTTTTATGTTGCAGATTTTGTTGCGTTTTTTTGAGCCAAAGCCAACAATGGCTACAAAAGGAATATGAAATATATAGGAAGTTCTTATACTTCTCCCTTCTGCTCAATCCACTCCTGGCTTTGTCTCAAAAAACCGCAACAAAATCTGCAACAAAAAAAGCTGCGTTTCCGCAATGTGGGGCCGTAGCCTTAAAAGTGTTTTCAGGGCAAAAAAAAATCATTTTTCAAGAAAGGTCAGTCCGTTTGGTTGCTGGTACTGTAAACCTTGTTTGATTTTTAAATCAATGTTTCTAGTTGTTGGATTTCTCCTAAATATTCAAAATGGACTTTCTGTATTACAGCTGATGGGAGGAATAGGAATCATCCACCACAACTGCACACCTGAGTTTCAAGCCAATGAAGTCCGTAAAGTCAAGGTAAAATGCAGAAACGTCTGTAATTGTTGCATTGTGTAGTTTAGCTTTTTGCTATGTCAGTGTTTGTGGTTTTCAACAGGGCTGTGTAGTGAAAGGGGTTTTTCGATCTCCAAACGTGTGCGGAGGGGGGGGGGGGGCAGAGGGGTAACTGTGTGTGTTTGTGTGGTTTGTTTTTGTTTTTTTGTTTTTTTTGGGTTTTTTTTATAATACTGATGAGTTATCCACAGGGATAGGTCATCAGTATGTCAACTTTTGGGGCCCCACACATTGTTAAAGATTTTGTCTAACCGTCTTAGAGACCAGTATTTTGGCTTGATCAGGTGCAATAGATATTACCATGAATGCAGATACTTTCTATGGTCTGATACTTGTCAGACACCCAGCCATAATGTCCTTATTTTGTAAACGGACAATGGGTTAGTACATGCATGAGAAGATAATACAACCATAATAAGGAAATCATGGTTGGGTTTCTGAAAGTACCAGGCAATAAAGTTCCTACATTATTGGTTGTCTGGCAGCCTATTAAGACAAAAGACTTTTACCACTAAGATGGTTAGAGAATCTCTTTAAAACTCTACAGAGTCTTTAATTCTTTACATTTGCAAAAATGTTTAACATTTTAATTGTCTACAAATTAAAATATGGTGTTTTGTGAAGTGTGCGTGTTTTTTGTGTTAGAGAGAGGACCTGCATACAGTGGGGGAAAAAAGTATTTAGTCAGCCACCAATTGTGCAAGTTCTCCACTTAAAAAGATGAGGCCTGTAATTGACATCATAGGTAGACCTCAACTATGAGAGAGAAACTGAGAAAAGAAATCCAGAAAATCACATTGTCTGTCTGATTTTTAAAGGATTTATTTGCAAATTATGGTGGAAAATAAGTATTTGGTCAATAATAAAAGTTCATCTCAATACTTTGTTATATATCCTTTGTTGGCAACGTCAGAGGTCAAACGTTTTCTGTAAGTCTTCACAAGGTTGGCACACACTGTTGCTGGTATGTTGGCCCATTCCTCCATGCAGATCTCCTCTAGAGCAGTGATGTTTTGTGGCTGTCCCTGGGCAGCACGGACTTTCAACTCCCTCCAAAGGTTTTCTATGGGGTTGAGATCTGGAGACTAGCTAGGCCACTCCAGGAACTTGAAATGCTTCTTACGAAGCCACTCCTTCGTTGCCCTGGCGGTGTGCTTGGGATCATTTTCATGCTGAAAGACCAAACCACGTTTCATCTTCAATGCCCTTGCTGAAGGAAGGAAGTTTGCACTCAAAATCTCACAATACATGGCCCCATTCATTCTTTCATGTACACGGATAAGTCGTCCTGGTCTCTTTACAGAAAAACAGCCCCAAAGCATGATGTTGCCACCCCCATGCTTCACAGTAGATATGGTGTTCTTTGGATGCAACTCAGCATTCACTCTCCTCCAAACACGACAAGTTGTGTTTCTACCAAACAGTTCTACTTTGGCTTCATCTCACCATATGACATTCTTCCAATACTCTTCTGGGACATCCAAATGCTCTCTCGCAAACTTCAGACGGGCCCGGATATGTACTGGCTTAAGCAGGGGGACATGTCTGGCACTGCAGGATCTGAGTCCCTGGCGGCGTAGTGTGTTACTGACGGCAGCCTTTGTTACGTTAGTCCCAGCTTTCTGCAGGTCATTCACTAGGTCCCCCCGTGTGGTTCTGGGATTTTTGCTCACGGTTCTTGTGATCATTTTGACCCCACAGGGTGAGATCTTGCGTGGAGCTCCTGATCGAGGGAGATTATCAGTGGTCTTGTATGTCTTCCGTTTTCTAATTATTGCTCCCACAGTTGATTTCTTCACACCAAGCTGCTTGCCTATTGCAGATTCAGTCTTCCCAGCCTGGTGCAGTTCTACAATTTTTTCTGGTGTCCTTCCACAGCTCTTTGGCCTTCACCATAGTGGAGTTTGGAGTGTGACAGGTAATGAGTGGAGGATAGAGGAGCCTCTTAAAGAAGAAGTTACAGGTCTGTGAGAGCCAGAAATCTTGCTTGTTTGAAGGTGATCAAATACTTATTTTCCACCATAATTTGCAAATAAATTCTTAAAAAAAATCAGACAATGTGTTTTTCTGGATTTTTCTCATTTTGTCTCTCATAGTTGAGGTCTACCTATGATGACAATTACAGGACTCTCATCTTTTTAAGTGGGAGAACTTGCACAATTGGTGGCTGACTAAATACTTTTCTTCCCCACTGTAAATATGAAGGTATGAGGAGGATGGCTGGATACTTCTGGCCTTTCCTGTGGAATTCTCCTAATGGAGAGGATCTTGCCTGTAGGACTTCCTGCATTATTAAATGTCCGTTATCAAACTAAAGTTCTTCAAGCAATTCCCTATCTGGACGTTCAGGGTCCAACTGAATGTGCCTTCTCAGTCTTGGTCTAGCTAATTTGTGTTGTCATATAACTGAAAGTTTGCCCTATAATGTACCATTAAGTATTAATGGTTTTGCCTGTAATCTTTGGAGGAGGGTTGAAAAAGTTGCATAGTGTTCAATAAGTAACAGATGTGCAATTTATTACATTGAGCTGGATTAGCAAATGTATATGCAGCTCTTCTCAGTCCTGTTTGTGTTTTTCAACAGATGATATTTCTGGAAATATTAAAGGTGATCTTCATGTCATATGAAAACTGAATCTTTTCTTTTATAATACAGAATCACTATTTTGCATAATAAGATGTCAGAAATTTCTATTTAAAGTGACCTTTCCCTATTCCAGTCTCAGCTTTCTAGCATTATGCATGAGTCCACCCACCTTTACATTGTGAGAAGCATTGTACAGTTTTCAGCCAGCAAAAGACAAAACGTGAGAATTCAGTGCAGGATTTAATAGAATGGAGCCACAACTGGTTAATAAAGTGTATTACAACATTTATTACTGTCACAAATGCAGCCAGAAAATCACAAGTTGTTTGAAAGTTTACTTAAATCTTCCCCACCCCGTTAGCTCTGTTATACAATATAAAATTTCAGATTAACAATGTGGCATGGTTTTTGCCTCTACAACTGATTAGATTTCATCCATGTCTGTCCTCACCGATGGTATTTTGGGTCAGTAACACCCTTTTTAGGATAGTAATACTGCATAGTTAGATGTGTTCTCTGCCAGTCCATACTCTTCTGTGTGGATTAATTTGGTTTACATTTCTTTGCATGTTTCATGTAGTTGATATTGTTTTTGTTGCTTCCTTTCCTCTTCTCCAGAAATTTGAGCAAGGCTTTATTACTGATCCAGTTGTTATGAGTCCCAACCACACTGTGGGAGATGTGTTTGAAGCTAAAAATAGACATGGATTTTCAGGCATCCCGGTGACCGAAACTGGAAAAATGGGCAGCAAGTTAGTGGGGATTGTGACTTCAAGGGACATAGATTTTTTGACAGAAAAGGACTACACCACTTACTTGAGTGAGGTAATATGTCTTCTATTACATTTGTTAATAAAACTGTTATACTGTGCAAGTGCTTTATTGAGATCTATCTATCTGTCTTTTGTGAACTGTCAACTTGTAACACAAGCAGATTTTGCAGTAGTATTGCTGTGCTCTTGTGGAATTTTCAGTGGCCAAAAAAATTCCACTAGGCTATGACTAAAGAACTTCTTTGGCATTGCAAGATAAGTCCCATCCAAAGACCTTATTGCAGAAAATGAAAGTAAACTTGGTTTGTTACCTGCAACATGACAGTTGGAGAAATAAAGCAGGTTTTGATTTCTGGAGACTGGAGACCTGCTTCTTGTCACAACATCGCTTCCACTAGTTACAATGTGGCAGGGTGATGCATTCTTAAACTGTGTGATATATCATTGAGTAGCCCAAGCCTTAGAATAAAGTGAGGTAGCTACCACTTTTGCCAGATGAAGTGCTTCTGCACTCTTTATTGGAGCAAAAGGGGCTGCGTAGTTGCCGGTAAAGTAATTCTACCTGGCTGCCAGGTCTTAGCCTGCAAAACGTACAGTGCTTTCTTTTATGCTTATTTTTTCAAAGTGATTTAACTATGCTGCAATTCATGTCTGATCAAGAACGTGGTAATGTGTTCATAGGTTATGACCAAACGCGATGAACTGGTTGTTGCTCCAGCAGGTGTCACCCTGAAAGAAGCAAATGAAATCTTACAACGTAGTAAAAAAGGTATGCTATTATTATTGAAGCAGATCAGAGTATAGAGGGGCAAAAGCACTGTCACAGCCTGCCCAGTTACAGAATGGTGGCAGTTACAGTTCAGCTTCATCGCTGGATGGTAAGGAACACCCCCTCCGAAAGTGCAAGGCAATAAGAAGAGTACAGTCAGGGGGAGTTTCTCACAGTCCAGTGATGACGCTAGACTGTAAGGCCCGCCCTTCTGACAGTGGGGAAATATCGGTGCCAAAATTAACAGCACAGATATCTCCAGCTCTGGGGCACATACCTGGAAACCCCACTGTCGGCTTTCTAGCGGTATATAAAACCGCACATTGCATGCATGTGGTTGGGGAAAAAAACATTTACATAACTGGAAAAAAACATTTACATAACTGGAAAAAAATGAAGTGTGTGTATATAGAGATTTGCACAAATTCAAGTAAGGCCAAGGCTTTGTTTTAGTCCGTTGTTCCAACCTGTCATAACAATGTACTAAAAAGTTAACAGAATGGTGAATGCTAATGAGGCGTAGACTATTCTACCCTTTGTAAAGTGATCAGACTTAAGAAGGCTTCCATGCTTTTTATATTGCAGTGAATGATGACTAATGCAGACAGAAGGTGCCCTGTGTGCATTTACCATACTTTTGGATTTTAAGTCCGTTGTTTTGATCCTACAACGGATCAGAACAACAGGCTACTTTCACATTGGCTTCTTTTTAGTCCAACAGGTTACTAGTATTGTGCAGCTGTGGCAAAACTATAGCATAATTATACCAAATGAATCTTTATAAAATCAGCTGTAACAAATATTTCAGCTGAATGCAGAAATTGAAAACCTGGGATAGTTTCACATACCAAAGATATAGACAAGCTATTTAACAACTCAAAGTATCTATGTTAGTCTTCAGTAGCTGAGCTGAGGAAAAAAAAATTGGCTTTCTAAACTAGAGTATTGTGGTATTGTCTTACATGAATCTTTTGGAATTGCTCATTGACCAAAGGTAAGCAGGATTCTGGAGCAGATACCTTCAACCTGAACATCAATGCCCCATGGCTCCTCCCTGTGAATAAAGGGGAGAGCCATATAACAGCAAAGACTGCAGAAAGTCATCATGTTGGTAAGAAATTGCATAGCAAACACACACACAGGTTTCAGGAAGGGATTTCAGCATTATGGGTTTTTTTTGCACTGGTCTTATAATAGTTTTATATAAATATTGATAAGCAAGGTTTAGAGAAAATTTACTCTCTAAGGGGCATATGCTTGCTGTATGTGTGACTTTTGATTTTTAGGAAAGAAAGTAAGTATTGGTTTTGTATTTCCTGTATGTGCAAGATAACCCAAACAGCTGATACTCACAACCTATTATATAACCAACAAGATGCCAGGGAATCGCTTGAAAACTAACTACCCTGTTTCCCCAAAAATAAGACACCCCCGAAAGTAAGACATAGCAGAGGTTTCGTAGATTTGCCCAATATAAGGCATCCCCTGAAAGTAAGACGTAGGAGACGTTTTGTTTTGCAGCATTCCCGAACAGAACATACGGTATGTGAGGCCATGAGCCGTGGGTCTTTGAAAAGACCCCGGAGTATAATAATCGGAGGCCAAGAGTTGGTGATGGAACATAAAAAAAACAATGTGCTTACCTCTCCTACGCTTCTCCAGGCTTCAGGCTTGTTTGGTGACGTCCCAGACGTCAGCGGACGTCATTTTGCGTTGCGACGCAGGCCCGCATCACGTGATGCCGGCCTGGTCCAACATTGAAGAAGGCCGAAGTAGCAGGGAGTGGTCCGGAGCGAGGAACAGGTAAGCAACGTTGTTTTTTATGTTTCTATCCTCCCCTGGGTCTCCAATCATTATAATCTGGGGTCTGAAAAGTCCCCACAGTATAATAATTGTTCATGGGTGGTCCACTATGGGATATATAATAGTGTGTGCAGGGGCCACTATGGGGAATAATAGTGTGTGCAGGGGCCACTATGGGGAATAATAGTGTGTGCAGGGGCCACTATGGGGAATAATAGTGTGTGCAGGGGCCACTATGGGATATAATACTGTGTGCAGGGGCCACTATGGGGAATAATAGTGTGTGCAGGGGCCACTATGGGGAATAATAGTGTGTGCAGGGGCCACTATGGGATATAATACTGTGTGCAGGGGCCACTATGGGGAATAATAGTGTGTGCAGGGGCCACTATGGGGCAAAATACTCAGTGCAGGGGCCACTATGGGGAATAATACTGTGTGCAGGGGCCACTATGGGGAATAATACTGTGTGCAGGGGCCACTATGGGACATAATACTGTGTGCAGGGGCCACTATGGGAAATGATACTGTGTGCAGGGGCCACTATGGGACATGATACTGCGTGCAGGGAAATTAATGGTTTGGATTGTTATGATGATGTCCTAGAAGATGATGACATAACTGTCATTGAATAAATTTTACTTTCTATTCGTACCGTAAATATTGGTAAATGTACAATACTGTTAATTGTTGTACATGGAAATAATGGTACGGTAGTAGTAAGAAATTCTTGATAGGATTCACAGTTTGTCTGGTTATGCTGGTTTGTGATGACAACTACTGTACAGTACTGTATATAATAAATGTTCATTTTTTTGTTCAGCAATAAATGTGAATTCTTCTTCATTGAAAAAAAAAAATAAGACATCCCCTGAAAATAAGACACAGCACATCTTTGGGAGCAAAAATTAATATAAGACGCTGTCTTATTTTCGGGGAAACAGGGTATTAACTTCAGCTGTAAATGGTAAAATATACATTTTGGACTTTAATCATGGAAATTATACATGTTAATAAAAAGCATTCCCTTACTAACAGAAGCAGTCTTCATTATGGTGTGGTCCAAGTTGACATTCTCATGGAGTCTTCCTGCTTAGCTACACTAAGTCTAACATTCTTTGCAATATGTATTCAGGTGTTTCCTCCCTGATAGCTTTCAGTAGTAACACATTTTTGTCTTTACAACAGGAAAACTGCCAATAGTGAATGACAGCGATGAGCTTGTTGCTATTA
The DNA here is from genome assembly GCA_947044405.1 of Leptodactylus fallax. NCBI lineage: Eukaryota > Metazoa > Chordata > Amphibia > Anura > Leptodactylidae > Leptodactylus > Leptodactylus fallax. The sequence continues at coordinate 1,847,186 of CAMRHE010000148.1, read as the reverse complement.
TTGCCAGAACGGACTTGAAAAAGAACAGAGACTACCCTCTTGCATCAAAGGACTGCAGAAAGCAGCTGCTATGCGGTGCTGCCATTGGGACCAGAGAAGATGACAAATATCGACTTGACCTGCTCATGCAAGCTGGTGTTGATGTTGTTGTCTTGGTATGTATAGATTTGTGTGCCTGACATTTTACCTTTTTAGAGAGAAATGAGGGAGAGATTATTGTATCTCACATTGCATATATGTAGCAAAATTAACTGGTCAGTTATTGCACTTATGTGTTTTGTGTGTGATTAATATAATTCTGTTTGGATTTACTTTTCAAGGTGAGGTTTTTTCTTTATTTCCTTCACTGACAGGATTCCTCACAGGGTAATTCTGTGTATCAGATAAACATGATTCACTACATCAAACAAAAATATCCTGAGCTACAGGTGGTTGGTGGAAATGGTAGGTGGCTTGCATCAGTTGTATTAATGGATTTGTGTAATTGCTTTTTAAAAAAAAAAAAAAAAAAGTTGAAAGTTAAAAAAAATAACTATTTATTTTAACAGTTGTGACTGCAGCACAAGCAAAGAATCTAATTGATGCTGGTGTTGATGCCCTGCGTGTAGGGATGGGATGTGGATCCATATGTATTACCCAAGAAGGTAAGTGGAAGATCATGTGAGGAAGACTCTTCTCCCCTTCCCCCCCCCCCCCAAGTTATGAGGGGATTTTGAAAGCCCCCTGTATTAGGAACCCCAATAAATTCTCCAATTTTCAAAACTGCACCCCTTAAATAAGCCAATACAGCATATACAAAGTATTTCAACCCTATAAGCGTTTAACAGCAATAAGACAAAACTGAGGTAAAATTTACACGTTTCATTTTCTTTTACTAATATGTTCATTTAGCCCTAGTATTTACACATTCACAAGGGGTTAAAGGAGAAAATGTATCGCACAGTTTGTTATGTAAGTTCTCCCAACTACTGAAATACATCTTATGTGGGTGTAAACTGATATATGGGCACACAGCAAGACGCAGAAGAGAAGTAGTGCCAATGAGGTTTTGAAGGACAGATTTTGCTGTGATCATTTTCAGGGTCCATGTCACATTTACAGAGCCCTTGAGTTGCTAAGACAGTGGAAACCTCTAGAAAGTGACCCCATTTTGGAAACTAGACCTCTAAGGAATTTATCAAGGGGTATAGTGAGTATTTTGACCTTACAGGTCTTTTCACTGAATTTATTACCATAGGGATATGAAAATGAAAAATTACTTTTTTCCGATCAAATATTACTTTAGCCTCAAATTTTAAATCTGAACGCAACAATACCCCATATGTGCTGGTACACTGATGTACGGGCACATGGTGGGGCTCGGAATAGAGAGACCACTAACTGGCTTTTGAAGGACAGATTTTACTGCAATAGTTTTCAGGCACCATCTCCCATTTGCAGAGCCCCTGAGGTGCCAAAACAGTGGAAACCAGTGACGCAATTTTGCAAACTAGAACAGATTAGACCCACAGCTGTTTCACCAAATTTACTACCAATGGGATGTGAAAATTTAAGTTTTTACCAATAAAATGTCCTATTAGACCCAAATTTCTAATTTTCACAAAAGGTTAAAGGAGAAAAAGCCCCCACAATTTTTTACACAATTTCTTCTGAACACGGCAACACTCCATATTTGATCATAAACTGCTCTATGGGTACATGGCGGAGCTTGGAACAGAAAGAGCGCTATTTGGCTTTTAGAGGGTAAATTTTGCTGGAATAGTTTTTGGGTGCCATGTCTCATTTGCAGAGCCACTAAAGTACCAGTACAATGGAAACCCCAAAACATGACCCCATTTTGCAAACTACACCCCTCAAGGAATTTATCAAGGGCTATACTGAGCATTTTGATCCAATAGCTGTTTCATAGCTTTATTAATATTGGGCAGTGAAAATGAAACATATTTTTTTACAATAAAATGTTGCTTTAGCCACAAATTTTTCATTTTTACAAGGGGTTAAAGGAGAAAATATATCCAACATTTTGTTACGCAATTTCTCCTGACTACGGAAATACCCCACATGTGGAGGAAAACTGATGTTTTGGTACACGGCAGGGCACATAAGGCAGGGAGAGCTATTAGGCTTTTGGAGGGCAGAATCATTTTCAGGTTCTATGACACATTCACACCTAAGGTGCTAATGCAGTGGAGAGTACCAAGAAGTTACTTCATTTTGGTAACTGGACCCCTCAAAGGGTATAGTGATCATTTTGACCCCCAAAGATACTTTCCAGAAAGAAATACGCAGCAGATGGTGCAAAATGAAAATTGACATTTTCCCAGAGAGGCCATTTCAGTGCCCAATAGGTCCTGCCCATATCACGGTATTGTGAAATGTCAGCTCTCCAGTTATTATGCTCTGTCTCCTGATTTTGGAAACTCCCTATATGTGGCCCTACTCTTTTGCCTACAAATATGGCAAGGCTTAAAAATTAAGAAGCACCATACTTATTTGAGGCCTAATTTAATTATTTACTTTGCATTGGCAAAAATAAAAAACGCACCCCCTATTTTAGAAACTAGTCCCCTCCAAGTAATGTATGAAGGGGCGTAGTGAGCATTTTTAATCCTAGAGTGCTGCATTATTTTAATTTCCAGAAATAAATGCGCAGTGAAAAGTTAAAAATGCAATTTTTCCAGAGATGCACCATTTCAATGAAAAAACCCAAATAGCGCTGCTGCTTTTCTGCGCACTGCTGCGTGCCCGAACAGCAGTTTGTAACCACATATGTTAAGTGGGGTGACCTGGGTACAACAATGTCAAATATGTGAGCATGAACTGCTGTTGAGGCACACACTAGGGCACAGAAGGGGAAGAAGCGCTGTTTGGGTTTCCGAGCTCAGATTTAGATGTTTTTTTTGTTTTTGGACATGGTCATGTTAGCAGAGTCCCTGAGGTGGCAGTAAATTGAAATCCGCCAGAAAGTGACCCATTTTGAAAACTGTACTCAAAGAATTTATCAAGTGATGTAGTGAGCATTAGTATCCCAGAAGTGAATATGTAATCTGTACAGAATACATTGGGTATACCAAATCCCATGCTATTTTCACACTAGCTCCTATGACTCGGACGAGGCCATTCTGGGGCATCAACTCTGGTATATTCTCCCTCATAAGCTCTAAATATGGGTGTACCCTGATAGACACTCGCACAGCCTATACACTTCCCGCAGCCAGTTTTGACCTAATGATTTGCAGTTGTGTTTTTTTTTTTTTCCCTGGGGGGGGGCAGTTTGTCCTCACATTGCACTAGATATCTATGTAGCTATCTTCTGGCGATGTGGCCAGTTTGTGTGCATACCATACTTCCGGCGTAGCAGTAAGGCGGTTTGCGGGAAGTCCTACCCGGCAGTGCTGTACTATTAAGGCGGATGTCGGGAAGGGGTTAAAATCCTGCTACAACATTCAAGTTGGATTTTGACTGGGTCACTGCACCCTGATTAAAAAAAACTATTTTTTTTTTTTTGGATGGGGGGGTTGGAGGGATGGGGTTGTCCTGCTGCATAACCCATTTTCAGACATATTTCAGCTGTTAGCTAGGTTGGGGTGTGTGTGTGTAAAATTAAGTACACCCTTACTGCTTCTGTAAGACTTAATAAGGTAAGTAGCAGACAGGTGTTGCTTATTAAACGTGCTTAAGGCCGGGGGACCCACGTGGTGGAAACGCAGCAGAAACGTTGTGGTTTTGGAAATTGCAGCATGTCAATTATACCTACGGAAACACGGGGGTTTCCCTACAAGTATAATTAAAGTAGAAAGTTCGCAGAGGAAAACTCTGCGAACTTTCTGTGAACCGCATTGCGGTTTTTCCCACAGTGCTTTTTTGCTGCGGGACGCTATGTGGGGCCTTAGGTTCAAGGGGTGATCCAGCATCCAAAAATTATCTGCAAATAAATCCACTGCAGTTTTAAATACTCACTATAGCCTTTTCTTGGCTTTATTTTACTTGAGACTCCTTGTATTACTGTTATGCAGTGAATCTGTGAACAACCTACATTTCCCATGATGCATCTCCCTGCTCTCCCCTCTAATGAAATCACAGGTAATAAATCACTCCCACATCTGAAATCACGTGATTTTGTGAGGTTTTTGTTTGGAAGCTCACTCCCCCATCTATGAGCAGCAAACAGAGAGGGAACAGTAGGGAGATGTAGTTTTTTTTTTTTTTTTTTTTTTTCTGATTCACTGCATGTAAATAACAGTAATACAAGGAATCTCTAGTAAATAAACAAACCAAGAAAAGGGTGCACAAGGGAACAGTGAGTATTTAGCATTGCAGTGGATGTATTTGCAGATAATTTTTGGAAGCTGGGTAACCACCTTTTAAAGAGGACCTTTCACCTCCTCCAAACAAGTCCAGCTCTTTACATCAGTTAGTAGCTGCTGCTCCACTGATTCTGGCACAGTTGTAATTTTTTCTCTAGCCCCCACCGTTATGGGAAATTCTTTTATTTTATTTTATTGAATTTCTCTTTTCATGTGTTTTTGATTTGAGACATTTAAAAATTTCATTGAGCTGGCACAGGGACAAGTCTTCAGAGATATTTGATGCAGGCCTCCACATCATACCCTACAACTAATGACTACAGTGAAAAAATTGTTGATCATAGTTTGCCCCATGGAATATATCAGACTCACAACAATTACAATTTTGGAGAAAATTGGTGAATTAATTTGATTGCACAACCCTAGTTGCATCTCAACAAACCACAGGACTTGTGGGCATAATGCTCATCTCAGCCTCTCGTGCCAACTGTCAAACACAGTAGTGGAGGGTTGATGATTTGGGACTGTTTGGCATTTGCATGACCTGGGCACCTTGAAGTCATAAAGTTGATCATGAACTCCTTCTGTTTACTAAAGTTTTCTAGAGTCAAATATGAAGACCTATATCCAAAAGCTGAAACTGGGTTATGCAACAAGACCATCCCAAATTTTTTTTTAAGTTGCCGTTACCCATTGAGAATCCAAACCACAATCTAACTTAAAAGGAGTCTATCCTTAGATTTAGCCAAATTTCCCCAACGACACGTTGGAATAAACTTTAGAAAGGCTATTCTAGCCCTACCTTTCTTTATCTTTTCTTTTTCGAAAACAGCGTTGAAGACTTTATTTTTGTATGTAAATTCTGAGCACAGAGAGCGTTCTCCCGGTCATCCCCAGTGTTGAAACTCCTGTTTCTGTTACACGCCCCTTCATGTCAAGGCATACTCCTCTTCTTATTCTTCATTGTGTCAGCAGCAGTGCTCCTCAGTGCAGTGCATGCAAATCCCACGCATGCGCTGAACTCTAGTACCTGAAGTGAAGGATAAGAGGAGGGTGCCTTTACATGAAGGGGCGTGTAACATAAGCAGGAGGCGGAATACTGGGGATCACTGTGCTGTGCTTGGAGCACAGGGGGAACGCCCCCTTTGCTCCGTGTACATAATTTGCATATAAGAATAAAGTCTTTATCTTTTCTTCAACTCACCTTTTGAAATAAAGAAATATAGGGCTAGAATAGCCTTTCTAAAGGTTATTCCAACACATTGTTTGGGAAATTTGGCTAAATCTAATGATGGACACCCTTAAAATCCTGCTACAGCATTTAAAGGGAACTGTACATAAGCAAATGCCCCCAAATCTAAATGAACTGAGACAACACTGTAAAGAGTTGGCCTCAATTCCTCCAGAATGATGTGTGAGACTAATAGTTACACAGAAAACCATTACTCCAAGCTATTTCTGCTAATGGTGCTTTGTGTAAGCTATTTGATTTATGGGGTGTACTTGGTTTTTCACACCATGGCTTTTTCCATTTTGCCTTCTAAATAACGAAGCAGTAGAATTTGCTTAATTTTTAAGAATTTTTCAGGAGCAGGGGTTTTTATGTCCTGATGTGTACAAGTATAATATTCAATGAGTATGTATGTAGTGTGATATGTAATGACACGCTGTGTTTTGTAATGATATTGGTGAAATAGAATTTTCTTCATTACAGTTATGGCCTGTGGAAGACCCCAAGGAACCGCAGTATACAAAGTTGCGGAGTATGCCCGCAGATTTGGTGTTCCAGTCATAGCAGATGGCGGAATTCAGACAGTCGGGCATGTTGTGAAAGCTTTGGCTCTTGGAGCTTCTACAGGTAAATTGTAACAAAATGATGATTGACTGTCTGAAGTCCTTGTATGGTAAAATATTTTCATGGTGGATATGTGATAATTTCACAACGAAATCTGCAAATTTACTTTCAGATTCACAGCACATTTCATTGTAATTCAATGAAGAATGCACTGATACTAACTTGTGGATTTGCAGTTCTGTGTTTGCAGCAAACTTAACCTGCTGCATATATGCATATATATATCTATATATATATATAGATATATATATTTATATTTATATTATACACACAAATCACGTGTACATTTTTCTGTGCAAAAAATGTTTGGGTGATGGTCTCTTCTACTTGGCTGGTACTGTTGGTTCAGAGTATTTGCTATCTGAACTTTCCCAAACCATTTTTACTTGTTTAGGGTTTATGATCACATATATAAAGGCATCCAAAATAAGTTGCTGTTGAAATGTTAAAAATTGGAAGAAGTTTTATGTGTGCCTTTTTTTTTTATGGTTTTTGTTTTGGATACAGTCAGAAAATGCTAGTCCTCACTGAAGGGTTACACTTATTACACCGGACAACAAATTTTTACAAAAGTTTTGCTTCCTTGAAAATTTCAAGTGATTATGATAAACCCATTCAAACCAAGCAGAAATATAATTTCGAATAGTCTGTATCACGTAGAAATTTTGAGAAACATGAGATTAAGTGTTAGTGATTATGAAGCATGTAAATGTTACCAGCAGCATTAGTTCAAATGAACAAAAAGTGATTTGCTGCTGATTTTCTTTTGTACTCAGTCTGGTGCATCCTGTATTAGTGTCCAGCAATAGTTAGCTAGTATTGATGGATTCCAGTAGCCTTGATAACTCTTTTCCATCATGGCAATATCCTGGTGAAACTGTTTGCCACTGACTGCACCAAGATTTGTAGGGAAAAAAATCCAAATGAGAATGCAGAAAATGAATTTTCAATGACATGTTGCACTTCATCGCTTTGTAAGCTTCAAGAAGGTTGTCAACCAATTTTATGTAGTTTGGTGCTCGATAGTTGCCAAGGAAATTCTCTGAAACATCCTTGAAAGATTTCCAATTTTCTCAGGCCCCACCAGCAGCTCTTCAAAGTGCTTGCCATTCATGATGTGTTGGATTTGTGGATCAACAAAAATGCCTTAATCTTGGCATTGGTTATTCCTGGGAACATTTGTCTCAAATAACGAAAACTTTCTGCTTCCTTGTTCATTGCTTTCACAAAATTTTTCATGAGCCCAAGCTTTATGTGAAGTGGAGCCAGAAATATCATTGCTGAGTCCACAAGTGCAACATGTGCGACATTTTTCTGCCCGGGAGTCAACTGGTTACGGATTGGCCACTTCCTTCTACTGTAATGTGACTGCTTAGCACGGCTGTCCCATTCGCAAATGAAACAGCAGTACTTGGTATAGCCATATCCGAGCTACAATCCAAGCATCATTGCCACTACTTTTAAATCTCCACAGATGTTCCAGTTGTAGTTGCTGTTCTTGATGTGTTTCATCAACAGTTCCATGTTCTCGTATGTTTCTTTCATGTGTGCAGCATAGCCAACAGGTATTGAAGGATGAACATTACCATTGTGTAACAAGGCAGCCTTGAGACTTAACACTGAGTCAATAAAGAGACGCCACTAACCTGGAGCTGCGAACAACCTATCAATGTCTGTGCAGAAACACAGGTTGTAAACCTGTTCAAAAAAAACTTTGTCATCTTGGCTGCTTCGAAAGACAAACTTTTGTACCAGGTGACAGCAAATGCCATCCTTGAAGTCTTGAAGCCAGTAGCTCTGCATTTGCTTTTGACAATTCCCCGGACCAAGTCATTCAGTTCTTGCTGTGTATTAAGATGAGGCTCACCAGACATACTTGGCTCAAAGTCTGGATCAGCGTTGTTTCCCATCTCTGACCTATGGACTGCAACATCTTCATCGGTTGCCCCCTCTAGACTCCATGTCTCTGGTGGCTTTGGTTCTGGAAGAGTGTCATCATGTGGCACTGGTCTCATAGCTGAAGGCAGATTAGGATATCCAATGCATTTTTTATTCTTAGCAGAGAAACCAGAGACATTGGTTAGACAGAGGTAACAGTTGGTCACATTGACCTTCGGTTCCCGCCATATCATTGGGACAGCAAACGGCATTGACTTACGAGAACCTCTAAGATCAACAGCACATCTTGCTCAACAGATGTGAGGATCCCAGGATTATGTCTCGATCACCAATCCTGCATTCAAAGTACAGCTCATAGGCTTTCATGATAAATGTAACAGAAGGTATTGTAACTGTTCCGACACTGACCAGACATTTTAGCTATATCAGATCATACTGGAGTAGTTTATAGCTGCTTAGATTTGAAATAACTTGCAGAATCTTTGCAAACAGATATTGGTCTCTACAGGCAGCGACCAGACATGTCTAGACATGTGTAGGTGTGCCTAGTCTGTAACAATTTCACTGAAGTTTTGCAGCTTCAATGAAATGCAAGGAATTCATGCCTTTGCTTGCCTATAAATTACATCACAGCACATACAGTGGGGGGGGGGAATGTATTTAGTCAGCCACCAACTGTGCAAGTTCTCCCACTTAAAAAGATGAGGTCTGTAATTGACATCTTAGGTAGACCTCAACTATGAGAGACAAAATGAGAAAACATATCTTGAAAATAACTTTGTCTGATTTTTTTTTTTTTTTTTTTAAAGAATTTATTTGCAAATTATGGTGGAAAATAAGTATTTGGTCACCTACAAACAAGCAAGATTTCTGGCTCTCACAGACCTGTAACTTCTTCTTTAAGAGGCTCCTCTGTCCTCCACTCATTACCTGTAGTAATGGCACCTGTTTGAAATTATCAGTATAAAAGACACCTGTTCAGAACCTCAAACAGTCACACTCCAAACTTCACTATGGTGAAGACCAAAGAGCTGTGGAAGGACACCAGAAACAAAATGGTATACTTGCACCAAGCTTGGAAGACTGAATCTGCAATAGGCAAGCAGCTTGGTGTGAAGAAATCAACTGTGGGAGCAATAATTAGAAAATGGAAGACATACAAGACCACTGATAATCTCCCTCGATCAGGGGCTCCACGCAAGATCTCACCCCGTGGGGTCAAAATGATCACAAGAACCGTGAGCAAAAATCCCAGAACCACACGGGGGGACCAGTGAATGACCTGCAGAAAGCTGGGACTAACGTAACAAAGACTACCGTCAGTAACACACTACGCCGGAAGAGTATTGGGAGATTGTCATATGGTCAGATGAATCCAAAGTAGAACTGTTTGGTAGAAACACAACTCGTTGTGTTTGGAGGAGAGTGAATGCTGAGTTGCATCCAAAGAACACCATGCCTACTGTGAAGCATGGGGGTGGCAACATCATGCTTTAGGGTTGTTTCTCTGCAAAGGGACCAGGACGACTTATCCGTGTACATGAAAGAATGAATGGGGCCATGTATCGTGAGATTTTGAGTGCAAACCTCCTTCCATCAGCAAGGGCATTGAAGATGAAATGTGGCTGGGTCTTTCAGCATGACAATGATTCCAAGCACACCGCCAGGGAAACGAAGGAGTGGCTTTGTAAGAAGCATTTCAAGGTCCTGGAGTGGCCTAGCCAGTCTCCAGATCTCAACCCCATAGAAAACCTTTGGAGGGAGTTGAAAGTCCGTGTTGCCCAGGGACAGCCCCAAAACATCACTGCTCTAGAGGAGATCTACATGGAGGAATGGGCCAACATACCAGCAAAAGTGTGTGCCAACCTTGTGAAGACTTACAGAAAACGTTTGACCTGTCATTGCCAACAAAGGATATAGAACAAAGTATTGAGATAAACTTTTGTTATTGACCAAATACTTACTTTCCACCATAATTTGCAAATAAATTCTTTAAAAATCGAACAATGTGATTTTCTGAATTTGTTTTCTCATTTTGTCTTAGTTGAGGTCTAGCTATGATGACAATTACAGGCCTCTCTCATCTTTTCGAGTGGGAGAACTTGCACAATTGGTGGCTGACTAAATACTTTTTTTCCCCACTGTATATTGTGGATAATATTTTATCAGCCTGAAAATATGAAAAAAAAAAACCTGCTAAAGAACATTTTTGAGAAACGGTATGTGACTGGAAAATTTAGCGGTGATTTTCATGACCAGCAGCTCAAATTACATAAACACTCAAAAGTGTTCAGGAAGCAAAATCTTCGTTTGTCCAGTGTTACATGATTTAGGTGTTATCAAAGTTTTGAAGGGTCAAGAAATTTTGGGCACAAATGTGCTTATAGTAGGAAGCTGTTCTTGCAACAGGCAATGAAAAATCACTGTGTAATTGCAGTGACTTGTGCAGTGGCATTTAGAAAGTGCACGCATGGGCTATTACAAAGGCAGTTGTGTATCACTATCAAAAATTCCCTTTAGATTGTTGTACACTGGTGAGACTAGTAACTGCTAACTAAACTTCTTGCTTGATGTAACCACATAAACTTAGAACTTGTAAAATGTTATACTTTTCCAGTGAGCATTCTTAAAAGCACAATATTACATTATAGTACACAATTTAAGCAAAATCATTTGACTATATTTCTGAGTGATGTGATCCGCAAGTGGCACACTTAGTTTTAATTTTACAACTTGGTAGGGAAATTTGTAGAATATGGAACATAAGAATGTTTAAACATTTAATGTTACTTTAACTCCATTGTCTAATTGCATATAGCATTTCTCTTCCCCCTGCATACAGCTGTCCCACCCCCTTGCGGCAACTTCCACCTACCATGTGTTGACAATCTGTTGTTTATATGCTCAGTGAACAGTAGCCAAAGTTTTGTTTGAGCAAGAGGATGTCACACGTACAAATAAGTTAATGTATTCAGGCATTATACATTATATGCAATTCTGATTGGATTGTCATGTCACCTAGTTTGAATTGTAATGCCTGATATGATAGCTAAATGGGACTGTAGGAATTGCTTTCGTTAGAGACTTCACCCACATGCTTGATGCTAGGTTAACATTAGTGTTCGGCTTTCTGTTCTTTGGATCTGCTTGGGGACCTGAAAAACGGAAAGCTAACCCGCTTAAAAAGCGGTTACCCATGGAAACCCGCAGACCCCATAGACTATAATGGGGTCCACTCGGTTTCCACTCGAAAAATGTGGAGAGAAAAGTCCTGTTTGCAGGGCTCTTCTCTCCGCATTTTATAAGCGGGTTCGGGGGCAGAAACCCCGAACGTATAACAATCGCTAGTGTGAACCTAGTCGTTTTGGCCTGGCCAGACACATCCTTACCCCTAAAGGGTATTTAAGAATGGAGGCATCAATGACAACCAGGTGAGATCTGTTTGTTATGGTAATATTTCATTTGATGCCAAACTGGGACCTCACCTGGTTGTGATGCCTCCATTCTTAAATAGCCTAGACCATCCAACAGCTTTGATACAGAGGAAGGCAAAAAGTATTACAGACTTAGGTTTTACTATAATAAAAACTTATTTTTATTTTTTACTGTTTACATGCTATTCTCTATTCAGTGATGATGGGCTCCTTGTTGGCTGCAACTACTGAAGCACCTGGTGAATATTTCTTTTCGGATGGTGTGAGACTGAAGAAATACAGAGGAATGGGCTCACTGGATGCCATGGAGAAAAGTACAAGTAGCCAAAAAAGATATTTCAGGTCTGCGTAATTTTATCTACATCATCAGCGACAAATGTGATTGTGTTTTACCTTTTCCTCAAACATAAAGTTGAAATTGATTTTTGATGTACTTGTACCTGAGACCTCAGGTTGTGTTAAATGGCAGTTGTTTAGTGTTGTTTAGTGTGGCTTTAGACCAACCATGGTGCACAAGTAATTTTGTGTAAATGTTATAGGTAATTTCCCTTAAGAAGGACACTGTGTGTGTATAGATAGATCTATCTATATATCATAATGCCTTTAATGTAATTTCTGTTCTATTACAATGTTCATTTTATTTCATAACAGTGAAGGTGACAAAGTGAAAGTGGCTCAAGGTGTGTCTGGTTCCATTCAAGACAAAGGGTCCATTCATAAATTTGCACCATACCTAATTGCAGGAATTCAACATGGTTGTCAGGACATAGGGGCGAAAAGTCTGTCCATTTTACGGTAAGAAGTCCCCTTTTGTTATTGAATGCTTGTATGTCTTTTCTAAAACAGGTCGAGCGTTTTAAAAATTTGATTTTATTAGAAGATAATACGATTTTCAGTGCTCCATCTGTATCACTGCAGGAAAGCATTACAAAGTTCTCATAGTAATAAATGGACTGTTTGCAATGAAGTGAAGTGCTGGTTGTTCTAGCGTAGCGACTGTCTTCTCTGGGGTCATGAACTTTGGATCCATCTCTGACTATGAATTCTCTGAGGATCTGAAAATGGTGTTAAAAAAAATAAATCAGGCTAATAACACAGCACCCTAAATTCTTCCCAAGATGTTTTGTTAGACGGAGCTCTAAGCATCCCAGTAACTGCATCGGTAAATAACACTTTAGTAACAATATGCTTGAGAAACCTTGCAGTGTCACTCCACCAAAAACTTGTTCTTTGTTTGGTTAAATTTAAGCAAGTGAACTATGGAAAAGTGATGCATGGTTTGATACTTTTGCAGGTCCATGATGTATTCAGGGGAACTAAAACTAGAAAAGAGAACAATGTCAGCTCAAGTAGAAGGTGGTGTCCATGGCTTACATTCGTAAGTATTTATTTTCTTTCTGTGGTGGTGATACTTCTCGTTTCTGTTTTTGTATTTTTGTGCACTAGGAAAAAAAAAATGCATACATGGATGGTAAAAAGATATTGCTTTAAATAATGGAGTGCATGTTGTCCGTGCCATGAGGAATTTTACTGATTCTGGTACAGATGCAACATACTTTGTAGGCAGTGTTGTGCAATCTCTTCCATTCATGTATGGTTTGCATTGATCATTTTCTTATTGTCTGTTGTTGGATGTGTGACCTAGAAGTAGGGTGTTCAGAAGTATGTTAACTGTACCTCTCTCACGTACATTATATCAGTTGGGATTTTTACAGACCTGATGCAATTTTTATAACCTCGACATAGCAATTGAATATACATTCCCATTAAAGGGTTTGTCCTAGACTGACAATGACCTATCCTTAGTATAGGTAATTAATTTTGAGATTGCTGGGGGTCCAACACTCTGGCCTAAGGATAGGCATCATATTGTTTGCCTTCTGTACAGGCATGAATGTATTCAGAACACTTCATGGTAGTGAACTGAGAAACAGAGCATGCCACTTTGGTGATTGGGGTTCTCCTGCTCAGGAGATAGAAAGCATTTGGAAAACAGATCTGGGGATGTTCACTTCTGGGGCTCTGCAATCTATGTGAGGAATACAAAGAGTTATATTTATATTTAAAAATGCTTATAGCTAAATCATTCTATGTCCATACCTGACCATTCACTGTGCTGCAACTGTACATGAGATTTCACCAGATGTCATCCACCTACAGATTCAAAAACTTGGAGCACACTTTCAACCCACAGCATGCAAATTTTATGCTTTGGAATATCCCAGCAGTGTTCAGTGTTGCTAATGCAAAGGTTGAAAGAAGTGGAGGGCCTATTGAAACCATCATGAATGCTGCTACAAAGCCCAACACAGTTCAAAATTAGGTGGTTTTTGCTGTGGGCCACCTGTACATTTCAACTGCAGAGTTTGTATGAAACGGGTAAAACCTGCAGCAGTTGTTAACATGCTGTGGGTCTTATTCACAGCATGTAGTTGAGGTTTGAGTAAATCTCATCCACAATACTGCTACAGTAGTTCACATCAGGCCAACTGCCAGCAAGTTTGCAGCCACAGTCCCACTGCTGTTAGTCACTCCCTGTGCCCCCAGCCTTTAAAGGGTATCTGTATATTGTTTGGTTTAGTTTATTTTTTTGCATGTGTGAATGACTTGTTCTGGTGAATATAACAAAGTTAGATTCATTTTCCTCTGATGAAATATATTATGAGTTTCAATTCTGTTTGCTAATGGCTCAATTCACTGTGAGATCTAAAGATGGACTGCAGTCCATCTTTACTCTATGGAGAGGGATGAGGAGAATAGGAATGAGTGAGTAGCGGAGAAACTGATGTCCTGGATCAGATTACAGTAAGATCTCAGAGCCGCGTCTTTTTCACCTCTATACTGCTCAGTACTGCTAAAATCTGCAGGGAAACTATTGTAAAACTGCTAGAAATCTGCTGAATGCTTATAGCTGTCTTAAGCAGTATGTGTTTTCTTGTTTCTTTCACTTGAGTGATGGTCTGAGCTGTGTATTGAGCAGTTTAGCAGGCAGCTGGTAATGGGCAAAAGACATAATCAGATAAAAATGCTTCTATTGCTTTTTTATTTTTTATTTTCACCTGAACTATTCATTTACAAGAATATTTGAAATACTTTAGTCTTTACGCTGTATTTAATAGACATTACTTACCTGTTCAATCTGGAGCAATATAATAGAGAGATCATATGCTCTCATTTGCCCTCTACTACTACTACGCAAGGATGTTATTTCCTACTATCAATTTGTAACAATCACAAAATTCCCTCAAAATATATATTCCTATATTTCTGGATACTTAATATATTTGACATTTTCTGTTTAGTTCTTGGTGATGGACTAGATTAAACCACCTCAGTGACCAGATGGCTTTTAATCTTCTTTTTCTCTTTTTGCACATGCATCCATTCTAGATATACATTTCTGCCATGTAAGTAGTGGAGCGTTTATCTGTCTTATATTCTGAAACACCTTTCACAAACCCCACAAGAGCATGCATTCTTCTATATTTCTAAACAATATCCCTTTTAAAAAATAATAATAATAATAATAAAAATTATTGAAAGAATATCTTGTCATACATGCCACTTATTCCTGGAAAGAGTGCTAATACCCTTTGATAGGCCAGTTGCAAATGCTCCATTCTGCCTACTGGACTGCCCAGTTTCATAGGTCAGTGTACATAATGCTGAGTATAACTGTAAGATGGTAGTGGCTTTACTAAAGGTTCTCCCTATTACTTTTCTTCCCTTTATCATTCCCACTTAGTACATTTTCATCTGTGTACCACATTTGTAGTAGTAACCTCTTTCGTAAAAGGAGTTTTCAGTTGAATGCAAGTAAAGTGTACTCATTGGGTAAAAGGACTTTTACAGCTTTCTAATATACTTTTCTTTCAATTGCAATTTTGATGGTCTCTTGCTGTCAGTGAATTGTGAACACTTGGTCACATCCAGAGGCAGCAAACCTTTAGAAGTATTTAAGCAGCATTTTCACGACGACAGGTTCCTTTAAGCAGCTGCTCTAAGGAACCTTTTAAATCTGTTGTCTCACAGAGCATTGTCTAGTCTGGATAAAATTGTATCCAGTTAGGTGAGAACAAAACAAGATATCTGTTGGTTTGTAGCCGCTGAATGTAAAAGGGACTGTAGTCACCAAGTTTGGGGTCCTGAATCCCAGCAGCATAAGAACATCCTGCTTGTTTAATGTTGTGAGACCTGTTGGGAAAGCTACTACTTTATAACATATTTAAAAGATAGATGGATAATCACCTTTTCAGTACCTGTAGTGCAAACAACCTATTGGTTACCCACCCTCCAGTCTTTATACAGTCATGGCCAAAAGTTTTGAGAATGACACAAATATTCTATTTTCACATGATCTGCTGCCCTCTGGTTTTTATGTGTGTTTGTCAGATGTTTTTATCACATACAGAAATAGAATTGCATTCATATTATGAGTAACAGAAGCTTATATTGACAGTTAGAATGAGTTAATGCAGCAAGTCAATATTTGCAGTGTTGACCCTTCTTCTTCAGGACCTCTGCAATTCTCCCTGGCATGCTCTCAATCAACTTCTGGACCAAATCCTGACTGATAGCAGTCCATTCTTGCAGAATCAATGCTTTAATTTTGTCTGAATTTGTTGGTTTTTGTTTGTCCACCCGTCTCTTGATGATTGACCACAAGTTCTCAATGGGATTAAGATCTGGGGAGTTTCCAGGCCATGGACCCAAAATCTCTATGTTTTGTTCCCTGAGCCATTTAGTTATCACCTTTGCTTTATGGCAAGGTGCTCCATCATGCTGGAAAAGGCATTGTTGAGCGCCAAACTGCTCTTGGACGGTTGGGAGAAGTTGCTCTTGGAGAACATTCTGGTACCATTCTTTATTCATGGCTGTGTTTTTAGGCAAGACTGTGAGAGAGCCGATTTCCTTGGCTGAGACGCAACCCCACACATGAATGGTTTCAGGATGCTTTACAGTTGGCATGAGACAAGACTGGTGGTAGCGCTCACCTCTTCTTCTCCGAATAAGCTGTTTTCCAGATGTTCCAAACAATCGAAAAGGGGATTCATCAGAGAAAATGACTTTACCCCAGTCCTCAGCAGTCCACTCCCTGTACCTTTTGCAGAATATCAGTCTGTCCCTGATGTTTTTTCTGGAGAGAAGTGGCTTCTTTGCTGCCCTCCTTGAGACCAGGCCTTGCTCCAAGAGTCTCCGCCTCTCAGTGCGTGCAGATGCACTCACACCTGCCTGCTGACATTCCTCAGCAAGCTCTGCACTGCTGGTAGCCCGATCCCGCAGCTGAAACACTTTTAAGAGACGGTCCTGCCGCTTGCTGGTCTTTCTTGGGCGCCCTGGAGCCTTTTTGGCACCAATGGAACCTCTCTCCTTGAAGTTCTTGATGATGCGATAGATTGTTGACTGAGGTGCAATCTTTCTAGTTGCCCAGTTAGGCCATTTTTGTGCAGTGCAATGATGACTGCACGTGTTTCTTTAGAGATAACCATGGTTAACAGAAGAGAAACAATGATGGCAAGCACCAGCCTCCTTTCAAAGTGTCCAGTGGTGTCATTCTTACTTAATCATGACAGATTGATCTCCAGCCCTGTCCTCATCAACACCCACACCTGTGTTAATGGAGCAATCACTGAAACGATGTTAGGTGGTCCTTTTAAGGCAGGGCTGCAATGATGTTGAAATGTGTTTTGGGGGATAAAGTTCATTTTCTAGGCAAATATTGACTTTGCAAGTAATTGCTGTTAAGCTGATCACTCTTTATAACATTCTGGAGTATATGCAAATTGCCATTAGAAAAACTGAAGCAGTAGACTTTGTAAAAATTAATATTTGTATCATTCTCAAAACTTTTGGCCATGACTGTATACAAGGTTTCAGCACTGATGTGAACTTTGCAGCCAATCTGGGACCTTAGTAGGTTTGTGCCCTACCAGCATCCCAACTCTGAGATGCTAGTAAGTATAACACATACCACAGATTTGTTTCCTTGTGTGGCGCATTTACCAGGTATAATTCTGTACTTTTAATGGTGTCTTTCATGATGTTACTATTCACTGCAGTCTTTTTCTCATACAGGTGAATAGAACTGAGCTGCAATAGTAATACTAAAAGTACAGAACTGTTCCTGGTAAACAGGCAGCTTTCATACAGCTGTTTGGTTGGAGTGGTGAATGACTTGCCTTCCACCATCTAACATAATGGGCTCTATATAAGCTTAGGCCATCAATTGTTGTCAAAGGCCCCACGTTGTGAGTCGCAGCCCAAAAGCTCTGTGTGAAAATTGGTGCAGGAAAAACCGCAATGCGTTTCCACAGTGGTTTTTTTTTCCAAAGTTCACAGAGTTTTCCTCTGCGGGCTTTCTGCTTTAATTATATCTATACAGAAAATGCCAGCGTTTCCAAAAGTATAATTGACATGCTGCGATTTACAAAAACTGTTTTTGAAATCTCAGCATGTCCGCTGCAGATATTTTTTTGCAATGTGTGGATAGGATTAGCCAGAATCCCATCCACTATGCAGGTACTGCAGCAAAATCGTGGCATTTACACTATGTGGGGCCCTGGCCTTAAATAGTTCAGTTGGTATATGGACTTGACACAAATGTTTAGTATTGCATTACATTATAAGAAAACCTCTTCACTTTTATTTTATTTATTTTTTTTATTTATTTATTCCCCCCCCCCCCCCCCCATAGATTAGCTTCTTTTCTAATACACAGGAAACTCTGTCTGTCTTGTTAAGATGTGTGGGGTTTTTTTTTTTTTTTTTTCCGTTTGTTTAGCCGTGCATCATCTTACACTCACTTCACCAAAGAATTCATGTTACATCTGAAACTCTATTTTTAATGTGAATACTTTTGTAGCTTTTAAGGGGAGTCTGTCAACATTAAACTCCTTTTCAAGGTAATAAATGAATCTTGTAGAAGTGTTTCTATAGTTTTCAAGTACAACACTGTACCGTGTTGGAGTCCCATGTTTATGTAAATTGCTTTTTATTCAAATGGAGGGGGGGGGAGTGAAAGCAAAGCCCAGGCAAGCTAAGACATGCCCACACTGCACTTTCCCTTCATTTGCATATGCCCCACAGCTAAATAAGAGGCATATTTGGAAGTTCTACACTGTACCGGGATCAAATTTTTACCACTTTTCTGCTGACAGTTTGTGGCAGATCTGTGTTTTTTTTTTTTTTTTTTTTTTTTTCTCTTTTCTTACGCAAATGTAAACCCAGCCTTAGAAGGAGCAAAGTACTTAGAGAGTCTGTCAGTAGGACAGTCTGTATCACACTAATGACCGTACCCTTTTAGGGCTGCTTCTATACTTTCCAAAAGTGCCTTTCTTCTGCGTTGCAGCTCCATTTTCATGAAAACCATTTTCTTATGCAAATTAGCTGAAAAGGGCTTTAGGTACATTTCTTCTCCTGCTGGAACTTCACTATCTGCTTTAGATAATCTCCCCTAACTGCCACTCAGCTGTGTATATAGAGGAGAAATATGAAAGGCATCTTTGGAAAGTGTAGAAGCAGTGCTAAATGGTACTGTTGTTAGTTTGAAACTTATTTTCCTGATGACAGACTCCGTTTAATGGTCACATATTTTGATAGATAGGTCTAAATGCCCAGCTGTGGGTATACAGTTGAGCACCAACTTTACCCAATACGAACTTCCATGCTGGGCTCTGATCTATATGCCAAAGAAAGGTACTAGAATGAAGTCCCTTAATGATCACTAAAAAGGAATTTGGGCAATCACTAAAGGGTTACCAGTTCAAAAACCCATATAATTTTGGCCCTCAAAGAAAGCCCTCACTTAGCTATGTCAACAAAGTAAAGATGTGGACATTAGAATTATTAGAGGGAGTTCATACTACCGTTACTAATGTCCATTGCTGTCTTCTATCACAGGATGACAGCAACAGACATTAGCTGTCACAGCGAACGGTCACAGACTACATTAGTGTCAACGGGAACGGACACAGAATCAAACATGATGGAAGCTTTCTTCCGTCAGGTTTGTTTACTTTTGTAACGGAAGATGGTCGTGTGTCACAGCAATGAATGGGCAAAGTAGAAACGTCATAAAACATAACCTTTATTAACCTTTATTAGTGACTCTAAAATAGGGACATAAACGTAGTGACATCAACTAAAGCAAAAGAAAGTCACACACACATCCACATAACTGGGTATTTCAAAGAAACAGTGGTGGGGTGATCGCTATACAACATTCAGCAATCAGTCTCCAAAGATTGCTATGATGGGTGTTGGCCTAGAGAAAAAGGGCACTAACCCTATAAATATATAGCTAGTCTTCAATCAGACCTCAAACCACTCCTTCCATTGATTGCATGTGAAACCCCGTCTTGAAAAAAAAAAAAAAAAGTATGGCAATTTGTCACCAAATGATCGTTGATACAAAAGGTGACAGTGGCATCTAACACTAGGCTAATATTCCACAGATGGTAATAGGGAATAAAAACACCCAGCCCAGTGTGGAGTCCCTACACACCAAAACCCCAAGGGTTAGATCAAAGTAACACATATCAACTCAATGCGTTTCACCCTATTATAAGTGTTAAGGGTTCATCAGGAGTGATCAATGATGCTATTGGGGTAGAACAAACTACCCTAAGCCAAATGCTAACAAGGCAAAAAAAAAAAAAAAGTGGGCAGCTAAAACTGCAGTTTCCGGAGCTCTGATGGGGAGCTCCAGTACTGACAATAGCCGACGTCGCTATGGAGTTAGCATGGCTATTTAAAGCCCAGCCCGTAGGGGAGGTTCCACCCTATCGATGACTTGTCCGGAAGTTCCCTCCAACTTCCACATACATCACCGGGAGGGCATGGCTGCCCCCTAAATAGAGCAAACACATGTCTAGAAGTCAAATATACAGCAATAAAGCCGTTGGGGAAAAAAATTAGCTCAATATCAACCATGTCACCACTCCTGTGTATTGTAACAGGTAAATGTAAATTTATTTCTCCTAGTGCAGAAAATGTAAGCGGTGGAGAAGGAAGCAATGTCCACGATGTCGAACTATTTACATAGCATATCACATCCCTGTTCCCTAGCGGTGATCCACAAACCCTCCAAAAATTAATGTAAAAGGTGTGCAAGACATCACTTTGGTTAAGGGAGGCAATCCAAACCTGATGCCGAAGCTGTATATACAGCTACAGATGGGCCAGATGAAAACGGCAAGCCTTATAGCAGTAATACTGTATATAAAGCTGAGGTAGATCAGAAGATAAAAACCAACCCTATGAGAATAAAGAAAATACATTAACGAAGCTCCCCTACCACGTTATAATGGACATACACCAGTTGTAATTATATAAAACCTGATGTTTGCTGTCCCAAAAAAATAAATTTTTCCTAGGGGATGACATGCAATAGTAGAAACCATAACGCATGGTAGAAATCACTTGCATATGAGATGATGTGAAGATGTAGTGACACCCTAGAGGGGGATAGTGCCATACAGACAACTCAAACTGTAGATCCCGTTAAGTCACAAGAGGTCCCAATGGGACCAAAAAGGACCCCTATAAATGTAGAGGGAGGACTCACTAAACAAAATGCTACATACACTGATAAAATCAAAATCTTTGGGCCAAAGAAACGCCAGTCCTAGAGGGTAATTCTCAAGGGAACTGTCAAATAGAGGTATCCCACAAAGTGTACGTCCAATACACCATATGTGTGTCACCCTCCAAAACTCAACTGTCAGACTGCATCCAATCGTATATGAGGGAAAAATTCAAGAACCAGAGTACCAAAAATCTTGGTACCTGGAGGGGAAGGATCAAATGAAGGAGGCGAAGGAGATGCCGTCATTCAGCCCATAAGGTTTAACCGAGTTGAACCGGAAAATCCATTGCGCCTCCTTCTGTAAGATGGTACGATCCCAATCTCCTCCCTGTGGTGACTTGCGTACAATTTCCATGCCCTGGAACCGAATCGCTGCTGGGTTGTCGTCATTCTCTTTCCACACGTGGAGATTAAGAGGACGATCTTCTCTGCGGGTAATGTATCCTATATTATCTGGGATCCTACGCCACCGTTCCCTTTTTAGTCTTCCCGATGTAGTTCAGGAGACAAGAGTATGATGCAACATAGACCACTGTGCAATTGATGAAATCCCTAATTTGGTACTTTTTTTTTTTTTTTCCTCCTTATTATAAAAACATACTGTAACATTCTCTTTAGAAACCCTCTAAAGGAGCTGTTGTTAGAGAAAGTCCATACACAGCTATATTGTAAATATGCAGAATTGAAGCATTTACCATAGGGGGACTGTGGCTGTATCTTCAGTTTTATACCACTTAGAAAAATGGTTTTGGTATCTTAAGAAAGCAGAAATGTAAGAACTAGCTATAGCGCAATCAGAGATATTGGTTTATAACAGTCGGAATTTCAACTTAATATGCAGCAGTTTGTTCAGACTGCATATAAAATCACACTTCTGACTGTATGTTTAATTAATTCTATCTCAGATTATTTTATAGCTAGTTTTTAAATCTTGGCATCCTATGAAGCTGAGCATCTCCGATTTCTTATTATACCAGAACTATTTGTCTAGGTGGTATAAAACCAAAGATACAGCCATTTGAACGGACCATCCCCTTTTGGTAAATGTTTCATCTCTCGACTACATTGAGTACATGTGTACAGACAGAGTCTCTGACATTGCTTAGTTAGGCTGTAAATTTCCCATTAGCAATGATCTGTTTTCTATTATATGGAAGTGTGATAGATTAATAAAGTATATGACAAAAATGTTCACCACCCCTCGACACTATAGCAGGGGAAAAAAAAGTAAATGAAATGTGAGTTACACTCTAACACAATTCCCTGTGTTAGAGTTATCATCATTAATCTGAGATCAGCGCATCAAAATCTGATCAGATTGGCGGTACTCCTGCCAGTCAGCTGGCTGTTATGGTTGTGGCGGTGCTGAGCCTGGCAGCTTCATCCTGTTCACTCATACAAGGTGACTGATGTGAACTTTCTTTATTAGGCTTACTTATATAGCGCCATCATATTCCGCAGCGCTTTACAGACATTGACAGTCACTGTCCCATATAAAGAGGTTGTGACCCTATCAAACAGATGATGGATAAATCATAAAGTTCTTCAATCCCAAATAACAAAGCAGACAGAAGGGAACTTTATAATTACTTTACCATGATAGTGGTAGTCACTGACTAGTGATATAAACTGTGATGTCTGCTGCCCTGTTCATTGAATGGGGTTTGGTATCATTGAATGGGGTCTTTTTTTTTTTTTTCCCCCCCCCCCCCCCCCCCCCCCCCTTATATGGCACAACTATGTGGGGAACATATATATGGTACTAGAGCACATTATACTGTGGCAGTGGCTACTGTGTGGTGGGGCAGTTGTGGAGAGCATGATATGGTGGCAAAGAATTTTAGGAGCCACAACAAATTTTTCAGAGGTTGTAGTAAAAATTAAAGACTACCTGTCACTAGTTCTGAAAAGCCTAAATACATATATAATCTGATAGGTGCTGTCACCCTGAGCGTTTTGGAGTTTTGTGCATCCATATCCATTTTCAGCCATTCCAAAGACTGAGGTGTTCATGCATAGGAATTTCACACTGATTTGGGGGACATATTCCACCCTCCAAATCAGCATCAGATTCCACCCAAATGCTGCCTCCCATTGCTTTCAATGGGAGGCAGAGATTGCAGCAGGATGCTGGAAAAAAAATAAGCTTACTGCTCGATGATTAGACCCGTTCTAATTCACAGGGAATTCCTCTTCATTTTCCGCTATGTGAACGGCCCCTTAGTGTTGCTGAAAATTGGGGAATATTAGCCAAAGGGACTGTAACACTGTATTACATAAAGCATGGAGACACCGCCACCAGAGCAATCATAGTGTTAATTCCTACTTTGCTAGTATAATTTGCATCAACACTAAAAGGGCTTATATCTTAGTCTCTTTTCTATGTGCTCAGGGTGACAGAGCCTATCCTATTATGCGCCACCACCAAAAAAATTAATGCATTGTGTGTTCCTAAATGGTTCCATATAAAGATGCAACTTTTCTCTCCAAAATCAAGCCATCATAAGGGTAAGTCAATTAAAAAAAAAAAAGTTGGCTCTCAGACTGAGATGAAAAAAGGCAAAAAGTATGCATTGTTCTAGAAGTCAAAATAAGTTGTCATTAAGCAGTTAATCAGCACTGAATTGAATCTTGTTTTTTTTTTTTTCTTTTTTATAAGTTTGTATTATCTTTACAAATTTTCTTACCACTGTTCCGTTTTGTTATTCTCCTCTTACCAGTTACGAGAAGCGGCTATACTGAAACCGGGAGACGTAGCCATCGCCAGTCTACTCCTAACATCCCAACTCTGGTGCCGACCAAACCCACATGATGCGTTGAAGAGTTGCTCCTTTGTTCTCCAAGTTCTTCGCCTTTTCCCTTCTCCCTATTATGCAGGAAATCCAACTCGGCAATGTTTACCTACTCACTGCGTGGCATGGTATTTGCACTAAGGACATCACTCTATTGTATGAGAGAGACTTCTTAAAGAATGGAACACCAAACTACTGCCATGCTGATATACCAGTTTATTTTCCTTAGAAATGCTAATAGTTGTTACATTTGCTGCATTCCTTTCCTTCTGTATATTGAAGACTGTTGGTATGAAGCCCGTTTGCAAAGGTGTTTAGCGGTGCAGTGCTGTTGGAAGGTTGCTATAAAGGAGGGCCTAATCTGACATGTTTCTCACACTCCTAATAATGTGAAGTATTGGAAGTGATATAGTACAATAATGTGGACAATCTGCTGGCTTTACCTCCCTTTTAGTTTTGTAAATCTTACATTCTGGGCCTGCGCGTAGGATTCTAATCAATTTCAATCTAGTACAGCAGGAATAGGGAAGAGTGTGAATCAGTGGGGAGGGGATATCCCCTTAAGTATCCATGACTAATTTTTGGTGTTTAACCCCTTAGTTTTGAAGTGTACAGCAGGGACTGTACACAGATCAGCGATATGTTCACTTTATACATCCTCAGTCACTTTGCTTATTACTGGAATGTGTTTTAAAAGAATGTTACATGTTATGGATAAACTATTGTAAGAAATACCTTTTAAGAAAGCATTATTTCATATTTTTTATTTTTATTTTTTTCTTAACATTGCAATTCCTTACATCTAGTGAATTGTGAGCAATATATCTATTATATATTTATTACCGTGTCATTATGCTGATGAACATCAAGCAATAAATCTGAGCTTTGCCTGCCAATGTGTTCTGGTACCTGTAATTGCTGAATTAACTTTTCTAAATAGTTTTTAAAGATTGACATATTTATACCAGTGCAACTAGAAATGTTCTGCTGGCATCTAACTTTGTTTTCTAATTAGTTATTAATATGATTATGCAGGATGTTTGATGACCTATTGTTCTGGTTTGCTTTTAAATGAATGCGACTTAGCTGCAGTGTAATTCTTGGCAACTATGTGCTAAGCTGTTTGCTTCTGTAGTGCTGTAGCCCTTTAAAGAGGACCTTTCATGTCCTCATCGATGTGCGGTATTATATACTGCGAGAAAGCCAACAGTGCGCTGAATTCAGTGCACTGTCGGCTTTCCTGGTATATGTCCCATTGCTGGAGAAATTGGTGCCGTTAATTTCGGCTCCGATATCTTTCCACTGTCAGGAGGGCGGACCTTACAGCTCAGCGCCATCGCTGGGCTGTGAGGAACACCCCCCTGACGCTAAGCTGTAAGGCCCGTCCTTCTGACAGTGGGTAGATATCAGTGCTGTTAATTTCTCCAACAATGGGGCACATACCATGCACTGTTTGTTTGCTTTCTAATCTGTATATAATACCGCAAATTGATGATGACGTGAAAGGCCCTCTTTAAGTCAGCTGAAAACGCTTAACACGTATCTCATATTGATGACCTATACTACAAATAGATCATCAGTATTAAAGGGGGTTTTCCAG
Source organism: Leptodactylus fallax (assembly GCA_947044405.1). Classification (NCBI taxonomy): domain Eukaryota; kingdom Metazoa; phylum Chordata; class Amphibia; order Anura; family Leptodactylidae; genus Leptodactylus; species Leptodactylus fallax. The sequence continues at coordinate 1,821,713 of CAMRHE010000148.1, read as the reverse complement.
CCCCAAATACACTTATTTATTTTTATACCAATGACCTATTCACAGGTCATCAGTAGAGATGAGCGAATCGATTCTGCAGAAGTGGAATTCGATCCGAATTTCAGGAAATCTTCGATTCTCCACATTTCCGGATTTCCTGATTCTTTGCGGTAACGAATATTTAGTAAGGACCTTTGTGACATCAGACGGTCACAAGATAATCGCTAGTGATGTGATTGGGTAGGTGTGTCTTTGCTTGTTAGCAGATCCTTCCACATGAATAAAAGTTGTTCATGCTGAAGAGAGAGAGAAACATGACCGCGGCATCCAAGGGCTTCCGGTATTTTGCCGCCCACCCCGGCTCTCTGTAGCCCGGAAATAGATGTTTATTCGCCGCGAAGTTATTCGGATCGAAGCAAATTTTTTTGTAATTTAGAATCAAACTGCCGAATCGAACTTTTGAGAAATTCGCTCATCTCTAGTCATCAGCATCTGATCAGTGGGGGGTTGGACAACCAGATATTGCACAGATCCACTGCATCAGAAGCTATAGCAGGGGTCTGGGAACGTACGTAGCTCTGCTACTATTACATGAACAGTGACAGAGCTGCTTCTGCTCTCCATCCTTCTGTAGCTTCCGGTTCCTGGAGACAGCTGGATCTGCAGATTTGTGCGGTCTAGGTGTCTATCCCCATCATATTAGATACTGATGACCTATGCAGTGGCTAAGTCATCAGTATCTGATCTGTTGGGTCATCAATATGAAAGATGCATTTGGGGCTGGAAAACCCCTTTTAAGTCCCAGGAAAAACAATTTTAAGAAAAATCAGATTGGTACCTGAATTGGCATAAGGGTGCTATTATATGTTAGCAGCCAGGCTGTACTTGGACATAAGAGTTTGGCAAGTCCAGGAGACTCCTGAAGATTAACTGTAACCTACAAGCATTACCCACTGCCTCTAGCATATGTAATGGTGCCCTAACTAGCTTGTACACAATTTACTGATCTGGAAAATATTTTTGAAGCTGGTAAGGCACACAATGTTATAAGACAAGGCAAATGATGTCATCCAGACAAATTGGTATTTTTCTTTAAAAAAATACTGTGTGTTTAAAATATATAAAGTAAACTGTATTAAATAAGTGCAAATGGCAATTGAATGAGTCTGATGTGAAAGACAGTCCTTATGGTGTGTGGTTCTGATAAAAACCTGAAGATCTGTTTGAGCAGTTCCACTAGAATCCTCTCTATAGTGTTTACCTTTACCTGACTATATAGGAAAAATAAAATATAGACCTGGAATTTATTCTATACATCCTCTGTTTGCTAAGACACTGGTCATGCAATATATTTTTCCTTATAATACTGTATATTGGATGCAGTGAACGCTGTTTGACTATAATCATGGAGCCAACATCAAAAATTGACTTCTTGTACATACTAGAAGTGTGGTTTAGTACAAGATTGCTAATTTGGTTGCAATAATTTTGACTTTAAAGTGTCACTAGCCAATAACCGCTTGTCTGCCATTCCATAATGCCATGCTTGATGTTGCCCTGCAGTCAGGTACAGTTCTAGCAAAAGCAGCCATTATACAGATGGAACTCTTGTGTAATGTGCATTATCTGCACAAGCTCAGTACAGATGTTGGTAGACTATGGATACGGTTTGGTTTGATCTGTGCAAGTTGCAAAATTGTGAGAATGAACTCTGCATACACAGGAACAATCCTTAACACTGGGTTACAATATGCGCAGAGTGAAGGGGAAGGGGTCCTGAAAGAGGAACTCCCTCTGACATCCATCTGCACAAATAGGGCAACCCACTGAAATGGCCATCTTCATTAGATGGAGGAGAAATTTGGTAGGATTGACTGAAGAGCCAATGTGTAACAGGGCAGCCTACAGAAGGACTGCAAATGTTGAACTTCAACATGCCTAATCCTTTGCTTAGGGTATTTTTCCCATTCCCTATTTGAATGTGCATGCTTGTTGTGGGTCATCTGTTGAAAGAATATAGACGTGCTAGTTGACAAAGTAAACCTTTAAAGGAAATCTACCACCTCACCCAAACATATATATAATTTTTTAAAAGGTTTTATTTTTGCTTTTCAAGTAAAAAGGTAACAACCACTGCAGCCTTACATGAACTGACAAATGCAGCGCAAGCAGCAAACATTATACAATGCATAGAGACTAGAATCAAAACTTGAAAGGGTACAACATCTTATGTGTAGACTGGTTCATTTGTTGCACCCTATACAACTAGCAACCACTCAGTCACACAGCATTCATACTGCCCTGAGCCCCAACCCCAGATATTTACCCAATCAGCCGTTTCAGATGTCTCTAACCAGCATGTCCGATCTCTTCAAATTTGTGAGCATTTTGTAGTTAGGTACAGTCCCCCAAGAATATTTAACTGCTACCACCACATTACAAAGGTGGTTGTTTACCACTGTAATGTGCTTTGTAATGTGTCACTCTTGTAGATTTGAAGAAAGCAGACTTTGAAGTGTTATGCAAATAAGGCAGTTGGTGCACTGGGGGTGGGGCTTCAGCCCTGGGAGCACTGCTCGTGTAGGAAGGCTGATGTCATACCAGTTGTGGGTGGTGCAGGCAGGAGATAAACACAGAATGGTTTTTGTTCTTTGGTCTTTGAACTTGAAACCACTTATAAAGTACTTTTATAAACAAGAAAAAGTAAACCTGTGTAATAGCACACAGTCATATTTGCGATCAGTGTCTCATGGAAATCTATGAACACATATTTTGAGGTCTATAAAAATAAAACAATTATGTGTGTTGGAAAGAGACAGATTGCTTACAGACCTATAGACCTGTTTGCTACCATATAGGCCCATGCGCAAATTATTGCCTCTGAGCTATTGGTATTTATAGGTAATGTTCTGTGTTACCATAGTTTGTATTTTGTCAATAGGTAAACAATTAACAGAAAGGCCATCATGAATCCTTTTAGTAGCCATGACACCAGTGTGAACATGGTCTAAAGCTGGTCCTACAAGTGAGAGTTTTGGACTGTTGTGATGTGCCATACATGTATGTGTGTATGTATGTATGATTGATCGTGGACACTTTGTGTAAACAGTCCCACCATCAATGCTAATAAGTAAACTGCCTGGTCAGAGGGTTAGTTTAAAAAAAAAAAATGTAATTTGTCTGATCAGCCAAAAGTGGATGGTCATGCTATCCACTTGAAACTGCAGTTCACAGTATTTTTATAATCCAACATTGGCCGTTTCAGTCACCTAAAGTCTTAAGTAGTATAACCAGCCTAAGACTTGCACTGCAGGAGAGACCTGCAGCAGTAATAGATGCATGTGTACCAATACTCTATTCATATGGAACAACTTGTGGATCCCTGTTCTTGTGATTTACTTTGGAGTCCCATCTTTGGGAACCCTAGTGGTGAGACAAGTGTCTATAGCAGGACAACCCCTGAAAGCTAAAGTGGCATCCTTGGATATCTGGTATACCTAAATATGTTCTGAAGCATATGGCATCTCAAATAGAATACATACAAAGCAACGTTAGTTTTTCAGATATATTTTGTGTTCTTTGCAAATTGTAAAATATGACAATGTTAATGTATTTTGTGCTTGTATAGAATATGAAATAGCTGAACTGTAAACTGATAATGTTACAAGACCTTACTAAATGCATTCCTACCTAGGCTTATTTACTTGCAAACATGAAAGAGAATGAAGGAACCTACTGTTGCCATTACCTTTCTTGTACAATCTGAATTCGGTTGTGATGTTTTCACTATTGTTATCCACCATAGATTTCTTGTCTATCAGCTGCAGTCTTGCATGTGCATGTTAAAGCCATCTAATATAAAGGCAATATAGAGCTGGCAATATGTTCTCAGGTTTCTCATTACAAGTGGACAGACCATCACCACACCACTAGTTGTCATCTGTACCAGCAGAAAACACCGGGTAGACTGTGGGTTAAATTTAAGTTCTGTATATAACTTAAGTGTAATTCTGTATGGTACAGTGTCTTCATGACACTGCTTCTTTCTGCTTCAATTATACCTATAGGGAAACCGCCAGCATTTCTGTAGGTATAATTGACATGCTGCGTTTTCAGATATCGCAGTATTTTTGCTGTGCGTATTTTTCTGCAATGTGTGGATGGGATTTGCTAGAATCCCATCCACTCTGCAGGGACTATAGGACTGTAAAACCGCGGCGTTTATGCCACGTGGGGCCCCAGCCTGGAAGGCATCCTCACAATAGTAATACAGTGCCTTGCGAAAGTATTCGGCCCCCTTGAACTTTTCAACCTTTTGCCACGTTTCAGGCTTCAAACATAAGGATATAAAATTTTAACTTTTTGGTGAAGAATCAACAAGTGGGACACAATCGTGAAGTGGAATGAAATTTATTGGATATTTGAAACTTTTGTAAAAAATAAAAAACTGAAAAGTGGGGCGTGCCAAATTACTCAGCCCCCTTAAGTTAATACTTTGTAGCGCCACCTTTTGCTGCGATTACAGCTGCAAGTCGCTTGGGGTATGTCTCTATCAGTTTTGCACATCGAGAGACTGAAATTCTTGCCCATTCTTCCTTGGAAAACAGCCCGAGCTCAGTGAGGTTGGATGGAGAGCATTTGTGAACAGCAGTTTTCAGCTCTTTCCACAGATTCTCGATTGGATTCAGGTCTGGACTTTGACTTGGCCATTCTAACACCTGGATACGTTTATTTGTGAACCATTTCATTGTAGATTTTGCTTTATGTTTGGGATCATTGTCTTGTTGGAAGATAAATCTCCGTCCCAGTCTTGGGTCTTTTGCAGACTCCAACAGGTTTTCTTCCAGAATGGTCCTGTATTTAGCTCCATCTATCTTCCCATCAATTTTAACCATCTTCCCTGTCCCTGCTGAAGAAAAGCAGGCCCAAACCATGATGCTGCCACCACCATGTGTGACAGGTGGGGATGGTGTGTTCAGGGTTATGAGCTGTGTTGCCTTTATGGCAAACACATCGTTTTGAATTGTGGCCAAAAAGTTCGATTTTTGGTTTCATCTGACCAGAGCACCTTCTTCCACATGTTTGGTGTGTCTCCCAGGTGGCTTGTGGCAAACTTTAAACAAGACTTTTTATGGATATCTTTTGAGAAATGGCTTTCTTCTTGCCACTCTTCCATAAAGGCCAGATTTGTGCAGTGTACGACTGATTGTTGTCCTATGGACAGACTCTCCCACCTCAGCTGTAGATCTCTGCGGTTCATCCAGAGTGATCATGGGCCTCTTGGCTGCATCTCTGATCAGTCTTCTCCTTGTTTGAGATGAAAGTTTAGAGGGACGGCCGGGTCTTGGTAGATTTGCAGTGGTCTGATACTCCTTCCATTTCAATATGATCGCTTGCACAGTGCTCCTTGGGATGTTTAAAGTTTGGGAAATCTTTTTGTATCCAAATCCGGCTCTAAACTTCTTCACAACAGTATCACGGACCTGCCTGGTGTGTTCCTTGGTCTTCATGATGCTCTCTGTGCTTTAAACAGAACCCTGAGACTATCACAGAGCAGGTGCATTTATACGGAGACTTGATTACACACAGGTGGATTATATTTATCATCAGTCATTTAGGACAACATTGGATCATTGGATCCTCACTGAACTTCTGGAGTGAGTTTGCTGTACTGAAAGTAAAGGGGCCGAATAATATTGCACGCCCCACTCTTCAGTTTTTTATTTTTTACAAAAGTTTAAAATCACCAATAAATTTCATTTCACTTCACAATTGTGTCCCACTTGTTGTTGATTCTTCACCAAAAAATTAAAATTTTATATCCTTGTTTGAAGCCTGAAATGTGGCAAAAGGTTGAAAAGTTCAAGGGGGCCGAATACTTTCGCAAGGCACTGTAGTTGTGTCCTGCCTTACCCTGCTTTTACCTCCTTCAATAAGTCAAATTGAAGCATGGGTTGCTGTGCAAACGGGAGGTTTCTGATGAATATGGATTTACATGGTAGCTCCAAATAGTATCTGCAGACAACAAAGCTTTGTCGTTCTTTTCTTCTGCCTTAACTATACTACAAAAATTTCTCTGGACTCTCACATAATCTGCTGCCTTCTCTTAGTCAGGTCTTTATGCCCCTATTACCTTTCCTAGTGCTAGCAGCAGGCGATGTAGCTTTACAAGGGCTTTTCAAGATCTGTGGTGGCAACAGACTCAGGCCTGTTGCAGACGACCATGCTGTGGGTCAGTCTGTGATCCGTGTATTTCCCAGAGAGCACACTGACCCATTCTTTTCTATGGACCTGTACACACAACTGTGATTTTTATGGTCCCATGTGCGGGCTGACATTTAATGATTGGAGCTGCAGAAACATGGGTGGCACACGGGGACATCCCAGTGTCCCCCGTATGCAGCCCGTGCTTTTAAATCACGGCAGGCTGGTTGCAGCACGGTTGTCTGCAACCGGTCTCAGTGTAAGATTCTGTCAGATATAGTATTATCAGCTCTGCAATGTTTTGGAGAAATGGACATGGATGCAAGTACTAGGTGGGCACTGGGTGAGCACATCAACAAATCGCAGATTGTGAATTTACTTTGATGGCTACCTGAATTGGTGGTAAAATAACACTGGAGTGTCTCTTAAGTTTTTCAGCCCTATATTGCTACAACTGCAATGTAAACCTCTGACTTTTTTTTTTTTTTTTTTGCAAAGCCACAACCTTTTCTTCCAGTCATCCTGTACATAGCTTGACAAACACTAGGAATTTACTTGACATGTACATGCCAAAAAATTCCATCAATGTCTTGTGCTCAAATCTATAAGAGAGATGCAAGTGTTTTGCCCCTAGCAGGTTTCAATTCCAATTCATGTTTAAATCTCCCTGTATGCTAAATACTGCTAGGCATATTTTATATTAAATTCATTTATTCTTAAGCTTTAATTATATTCTGCTGGTTCTGATTTTTTGTTTTTGTGCAACTGTCTTTAAGGTAAGAAATAAAGTTAATTTAACAAGCAACTTGTGAGTTGTGTGTTGTATTTCAGCTTTTTAGCACCGCATGGGACATTAGCATTATTCCCCCAACCTAAGAATAAAATGTCTGAGCATGTTGAAAACTTAATGCTGAACACATTTCTTTTCTATGACTGATAAATATTTTCCATTCATTGGATCCAAGTTGTTGAGCTAGCCATTAAAATCTTACACTGGGGTTTGACTACTTTAAAATATAAGTTAGAGGTTGTCCAAGAACCATGGGTAATGGATATTGATGACCTATCAACAGGATAGATCAAATGTATCAGATGTGTGGGGGTCTACATCTGCTGATTTGGTTGCTGGAAGCCATATATATGTCCAAAAGCAGCCCTGCTTCTACTGAAGTGAATGGGAGCAGAGATGCAGTTCCCCAGCTCTTCAGTTACAGTGAACCTCATGAGACACTAAGCGGTGGTACCAGGAACTGCAGCTCTCCTCCCATTCACTTCAGTAGGACCATATATCTTGTAGCAGCCAAATCAGCAGATTGGGGTGGGCGATCAGTATCTATCAACTATGAGTTTTAGACCCCCGTGCCTTTAAAGTGAATGGGTTTCTTTGCTCCATGATGGCAAGTACTCTGGAGAAAGATCAGAATTTGGTGTCAAAATTTTCTGATTCTGCCTTCCACTGTTTTCAATTGGAGGCAGAGATCGAAGTAGGACGCTGATAAAATAAGCATCCTGCTTGATATTCCACAGCTGATTCAGACTCGTGCAAGACTCCTTAGATTAAGCCTCTTCATCTTGTGAGCAGGGCCCTCACTTATTGTTTGATATGTTTATTTCTTTGTCACATTGTAATGTCTCATGTGTCCTCTGATTTGTAAAGTGTTACAGAATATGTTGGCGCTATATAAAGTTTGTTATTAATAAAAAAAAAAAAAAAGTGCAAATGCTTCATAAAAGGTAGGTAGGTCAGAAAAAGACCTCAAAAAGGTGCAATTTACACACACAAAAAAATGTGCAAGTAGCTTAATAAATGTGCCTCACTATGTGTACGCTGCTTTACATTGAAGTGAAAAGTACCAATGGTCTAGGACTGGATGCAGCTGCATCCAGATACATAGTGTGTGACCACCCTAAGGGTGCCGCCTCTTGGTGCTCCTGGACACATACATTTACCACCAATTGAGGGGCTGCACATGTACTTTCATTGCTTCTGAAGGGTAAATACAGGTTGCGTCCTGGGAAATAGCAGTAAACGCAGACCGTGTCCAGAAGAATCTTTTGGCGGCACTTCTGTGTCATACAAACGTATGTTGTTTATTACTCTAATATGCTCTGTAATGTGGTAATAGCAGTTGAACATGTAGTAGACTCCCTTTAATATATGGATAACTGTGATTTGTTCAATACAAGCAATTCATTATCAGAATACAGAAAAATCTTATGATGACATACATTAAATGTGTCCAGAATCTGCCCCATGATCCATCCAGGGCATAATGCTTAATACTCCTTTAGTAACCATTACCATTTCGGTAATATCTGAATTTAAAGTGAAAGACATCTATTGGCACACTATTGGTAAATAGTATATGCCAACAGGCTTTAAATAATCAATGGATGTTGAACAGGTGGTTAAATCATTCTAGAGAACATTTTTTTATGTTTATTTAAAAAAAAAAACCAAACTTAAATATCACAAAAAAAGTTACGGTACATCTCTAAAAGGTATAACATACATACAAAATTTAGCACTGTTTTAGTTGGTAATCAATTGTAAACACAAAAAAGTATCTGAATATGTGAACACATTTTCAGTCCTCGACTCTAGATAGTATTAAGCACTTGCAGCAAATTCCAGGAAGATGTGGGGTCTATACTGATCTTAAAGCTGAGTTTGCCTAATAGCTTAATCTCTAAGCTTCTTTTTGTATTGCGATTGTCAAGTTTACTCGCTCTAAATAGGATGGTCTGGTAACCTTGAAAGGCAATTTGCCCTAGTTTGTTAATATACGATGGATGCAAGATACCAGAAAATCTAACTGAAATCGTTTGCTCACTTTTAAAGGGGTTGACCGGGATAAATTTAAAATGCATCCCTAAACTAAACCCTCTCCCCCCCACCTAACTTCTGACTTCACTGAAAAAAAAAATATATATTTACCTATATACCTGGGGTGTTATGTGACCGCCCCAGGCACATTTTCCTTGCCTATCTTCAGTCATGAAGCGTCACTTCCTCCGCTTCTGCCGCCACCTGCGCAATAGAGCTTTATTGTACACTCGCCGGCAGAAGTGAAGAGAGCATACCATGCATGCGTAAGAAGTCCACCAAATAAGCTACCGCGGGACCGATGAAACTGATCTCCAGGACACACAAGACAGGTAAGTATGATTTTTTTGTCTTTTTTGCGGGGCCAGATGTAATTTTTAGTTATACCATTTTGGTGAATGTCTATTGCTTTGATCACTTTTTGTTCAAACTCAGTTCGGCACTTTTTATTTTTTTTTAATTTTTTTTTTCCCCCGCTACAGCGGTCACCGTACAGGAAGAATATTTTTATAAGTTTGTAGACCAGACGTTTTTGGACACAGGGATACCTAATGTGTATTTGTTTCATAGTAATTTTTTTAGTTTTATATGTATTCTAGGGAAAGGGGTTGATTTTGAATTTCTTTTTTTTTTTTTTTATGTTTTAAAACTTTTTTTCTACCCTATGGTCTCATCCCTCTGCTTTAGAGGTTGTAATGCCTTAGGTGCTACACTCCATATCTGGTGGTCCTGCCCCCATTCCCATTGCTTTTGGGTGGCTATTCACAGACTGGAACAACGGCTTTTTGGACAGTCGTTTCCATTGTCTGCCCCAATCTTTCTCTTAAAACTTAAGCCAGCTAGCCTTAAATATGCCCAACATAAATTATTCCAGTACATTCTGATGGCTGCATGTATACATGTTGCCTTCAATTGGAGAAAGTCCTACCTCTCCTTGACCAATATTGTGTGATAAGTTGATATAATGCTTCATGAAAAAATGAATGCCGCCATCTCTGGTACTTGCCCATTCTTTTACAGAATTTGGGTGCCCTGGATCAATAGGGCAAGCCTGCCATGTTGTCTTCAATTATAATCAAGTAACAAGACACTGTGGTGTTCATTTCCCTTGGGCAGGGTCCACTTCCCACTCTATCCTCAGCTCTCTGTACTATGGCGCTACTCACCCTCCCCTTCCCCCCTTGTGTTGGTTATTGATTTTTATATCATTTTATCTCATTTCTCTATTTCATGCCCGTGCTAACTCTAGAATTGTCACTATTTTCTTACATTATGTATGATTTACTCTGCATTCTTGCACTGATTCTATGACTCACTGTTTAAATGTTTATGTTCTGTATTTTTGATATTTTTCAATAAATGCTTTTGAAACTAAAAATACAGCTAGCACACGGACAAAGAAAACGGCAAGAAAAAACAGATACAGTCTTTGTTTGGTTTCAGCATCACTTTGCAATGTATCGGTGAAAAACAGCCAGCACACAGATGACTTTTTTTTTTTTCATGGATCCATAGACTTGAATGGCCAAGATGAGTAGAAAAGAAAGAGAAAAAAATAGTACATTCCATGAATTTTTTTTTCTCAGTGTCTCTTGGTTCATTCAAAACAACAGACGTGTGAAAGGCTCCATTCACTATAATGGACCTGTGTGCTGTCTGATTTTTTCACAGGTAGCGCACGGACAGAAAAGTAGTTACTGTGAAAGGGTCCTTAGTGGCATAGTAAAAATGTATTACTAAGCTGAAAAACATCGTAAAATGTGCTATGAATCACTACAAACTTAAAAAAGCAAGTAGTTCTTATTTATAAAAGCCCTGTGTGAACCCAGCCTTAGTAAATTTCATTGGTGTAGAAAAAAATAGCATGATTAAAAACAATACATTTAATAATACCTTAAGGGCAGCAGCACACGACACGTGTGTTAGCCAGATTTACCGGCTTGAACCTTGTGCTGGGAGTGGGACTCCTAGTATCCTAGATATGTGATGTTAAGAGTCCCTGCCTCCCAGCGACATACTGTCCCGTACTGTAATTGATACGGGACAGTATGTTGCTGGGAGGCAGGGACTTCTAGCATCATCGATAACTATACTGCTAGGAGTCCCGCTCCCAGCACGAAGTTCATGCCGATAAATCTGGCTAACACACGGACTGTGTTTCACGGGTGCTGCTGCCCTCAGTCTGGGTTCACATGGAGCTTTTTTAATGCATTTCACCTGAAAGTTAATGGAAATTAAGGACCAAGTTGCGGAAGCACAGCGTCTTTTCCTGTTGTGGAAATGTAGCAGAAAAAAATACTGCAATTACAGTACCAGCAAAGTGAATGAGATTCTGGCTCATCCCATCCACACTTTGTGGAAAAGAAAAATGCAGCATGTCAGCAGAAATGCTCACATTTTCAATATAGATGTAATAAGGGAAGAAAAAAATGCAGAGAAAAACAATAAAAATAAATAAAAAACGTGATACAATTCTGCTATGTTTTTTAGCTGTGTTCTGGGCTTGCAGATTTATTAGCTATATTTAGAATAAATTATCAGTTGGAGATTAGTGGGGTTCCAACACCCGGGACCCTGTTGATCAGATATATGAAGAGAATAGCAGTATCTTCACAGATCATCAAGCATGCCAAACATTGTATAGCAACTGTGCCTGGTTTAGCAGCTCAGCCTCATTCACTTGAAGCTTGAATGTGAAAACCCACCCTTAGCGGTTATAATTATAGATTAGGATTAGATTAGCGATTATAGGATCTAAAGATCCTCAAAAGACCTCCTTCTCTTTTCTCTCCTGTCTGCTCCCCTAGTCATGTACACTGTTACATGTTTACTGCACTAGTTTTTATTGTCCTATTTTGTTTACAGTGCTTTTTTGGCAATATTTGTGTCATTAATTAAGTTTTGTAATATACTTTATTAACAGATTTTGTCTCCTTTCTGTGAAATCCAGCATCTCTTTATTCTTTCTTGTTTTTCTGTATTGAAAGCTTTTCCTGCCTCTCACTGAGTTACTGTGTATGGAGTACGTGCTTGGAGTACAGGGCTGTTTAAAATGTAGAGAACATGTGGGGAGGGGAGGATCACTTCAGTTATATCTCAGGTGTTATAAATGTAAAAACTTGCTTTTGGTGTCGTATGAAAGAGAAGGTTGCAGTTCTAGCTATCAGGATTAGGATATTTATGTCATATTATACAGTTACATATAAATATCCTAATCCCGAATGTGTTTTCAACCAGTGATATTTCTGGAAAAAATAATGGTAGAACTACAACCTTAGTGTCACATAAAAGACACCAAAAGCAAAAGTTTTTATGTTTTATAATTCCGGAGATATAACTGTTTGAAATGACCCCCCCCCACCCATATTTCTCTACATTTTACACAGCCCTGTACTCCATACACAGTTACTCAGTGAGAGGCAGGAACAGCTCTCAATACAGAAGCAAGAGAAAGAATAAAGATATGCAGGATTTCACAGAAAGGAGCCAAAATATCTCAATAAAAGTATGTTACAAAATGTATTAATAACACAAATACTGTCAGAAAATCAAAAGTTTTAAAGTTTAACGCTTTAATATGTTCATATGTAGAACACCATAAGGGTACATTCACACAGAGAAATTTGCCATGGATTTGCAGCAGGGGGAAAGCCGCAACAGAATGCTGAGGCCTTGTATCGACGTCCTGCTACAGCTGGAAAACGGCGGTGGAAAATGATGAGGAATTCCTCTTCATTTTCCACCAAGTGAACTTAACCTATCAAATATGTAACAACATCTAGACATAGAGTATTCTTAAAAAGTATCTAAACTTTTATGATAAATTAATAAATCAGTAGTGCAGGTGATAATAGTGAACTTTGTCATATATTTTATCAAAGAAAAATGCTTTTTTTTCTCCTGTTATTTCCCTTCCTTCTTCCCCTGCACTAGACATCAGAGGACTGGGGAGATGTGAGCAACTTTTGCCTTTAATAACCCCATATATAGCTCTATTGAATTTCCTTTTGATATGCTTGAAATTCCTTTAAGAAAAAGAGGAAGCTAGGTTTCACCACATGCAGTTATAATAGTGGCATACATACGTATGTAATGATAGATAACAGGATAACAAGCAACTACAGGATTATCCGGCTTTGCAGAGCAGGATTAATTAATACAAAGACTCTCTAAGTATCTTATAGGCCAAAACTCAGAATGGTCTACAATAAATTTAGTGCAACAACTAACTACATCAGGCTCTTGTAATCCAGTACAAAAGAGCCAGCTCATTTGGATCAGGATTGTTTACTTGGATATTATAAAATTAAACATTAGACTAAATGAGACAATTTGTCTTCACAAGATTCTGACGTGTTTCCTTTTCACTGAGACTGGTACTGCAGAAAAAACATGATGAAAATAAGACAGAAATGTGAAAATGGTCACAAACAATAAGAGGTTTTCACATTTCTACATTTCAACAGGTGATACTAAAGTCAGGATTGCTATTAGAATAATGTGTGCTGAAGGCAAATATGATCCAATTTAGCCGATTGCCGACCACCCAAATACCTCTGTATTAACTTAAGCTAGATTTACACTACCAGAGGGACACCCTACATGACCTATATTTTACACTTAAACTATACAGATAAAAAGAAACGGCACGGAGCAGTGCATAGTGTGACACCGTTGATTACACAATAATAGAAATAGCAAAAGTTAGAAAGATGGCCTCTCACCTTAGTGGGTTGTCTTCTAGGACCTAATCACCTTGATATACATATTCACACCAAACGTGTTCACTGGATGTAAAATAGCAGCAGGAGACATATTGCCTGGAGAGGCGCCAGAGCAATTGCCTGTGCTTGCGCATGTTCCACTTACATTCCATTGACATTGCGCATGTGCGATTCTGGGATTTTGAATACACGCGGACGTGACTCTAGCTGGGTGAGCGCAGGTTCCTCCGTTTCCACTGCTGTAATTGGTCCTACCATTGCAAATGACCTACATTTTGTCATGGACAGCCATTCTCTGTCATGTGAATGTAATCTTACTCATGTAACTGCAGCAGCAGTGTGGTAAGGAAGGCAAGAACAGTTTATCATCAATGAAAATAAAAACATTACATAGGTTAAAGATGTGAATATATATGTGGACCATGCACATAAAATCTGTGTGAGCCACTGTAAAGTCCTTACAAATCCATAGCGCCATGGTTGCCCTGTGATTGCAGCCCTTATGCTGCACTCTGAGCCATTGTATACAATAGGTGAGAATACCCCCATGATACAGCATTCAATGAAACTTGCTAGTTTTTTGTTTCTCTTTTGATCCATATGAATAAATGAGGAAAAAAAATCTTTGCGTTCCACTGTACAATCCTAAAGCAGCTAAATCATACACAGCTCCCAAGTGCAAAGAGGTACATTGGCCGTCCCCATAACAAAAGCACTTAGCTACACTTTATGGTATGGCACACTTCCTACTGTTTAACCATGAGTGGGTCAAGCCATCATTTTACACATTATGTAGTGGTCCTACGGGCCTGGTTCCTAACAATCCCGTAGAATGAATTCACAAACATTGTGGCCTGACTGGCGCAAGGACCAAGAGATTTCTGAAAAGGCTATGGTCTTTTCATAAATCTGTCTGCTGTCCCTGTGCCAGAATGGAAATTGGCGCCAATTAGGTAGGAACTGGTGTAGATTTTTATTGTAACTCATGCCAGAAAACTTTTGTGACGCTAGTTTCACACTGAATCCAGCCTGAGTTATAATAAATATATTGCACATGCCTTAGCCCTCCCATATCTCCGTCCACATTCACACAATGTGGTGGGCAAGGCGCGGATTAGGGTTTCAGGCACACATTTGACGCAAGAAAGGGCTTTGATCTCTTTGCGACTAAAAGACACAGCACCCTCAGGGTCACAATGTCACGCAGTTCACTTCCACTGGTGAAGAATTTGCAGGAACACCCAGCAATCCTTGGGAGTAAAGTTATTTTGTTGATCCCTACTAGCCTTCATGATGGGTCATGTGTCCTGAGATTTCCCTCCCTTGTAACATTTATCCTGCTAGAAATATTTGTCTATGCAGAGATGATTTTTATCTATATTATATTGAACTGGAATCCCTCTGCCAGTGCCAAAGCATTGCAGACTGTGAAGACCAGTTCAATATGTTCCATGTACAGCAGTGACATATATTGAATGGCGGCACTTGGTGTTACGAGTAATGTTTGGAAATCAGATATACGTGAGAACGGTATATTATATAGCAGGTTATCTAACCAAGCTGCAAAGTGTCTAACGTGTCGGCTCGTTGGTCTAGGGGTATGATTCTCGCTTTGGGTGCGAGAGGTCCCGGGTTCAAATCCCGGACGAGCCCTGTGTTTTGTTGTACAATGAAAAGTTATACTACTCTACACCACTCTTAATTAATTTGTGAATTCTCGTTATTGAAATTTTGTTTGATGCAGTTCTTAATGATCAAGATTCTTATATTAGGAGTTGAAATAAAACCTGTATAACAGGACTACATACATATTAAAATAAGTAAATTTAAAAAAGGGCTCGTCCGGGATTTGAACCCGGGACCTCTCGCACCCAAAGCGAGAATCATACCCCTAGACCAACGAGCCCCACATAGTATGAGAGCTCTGATACTCCCTAAACCAAAACAAAGCACTCCTTCTGCATTATAGATATATTGTTTAATGTTTTATTTTATCTATTTCATTCAGCAAGAAGCTGTATCTGCTCTCGTGCTGCTACAATATGCAATACAATAAGGTCTAAATAACTGCATCAGAAACGTGTTTGCAAACCATTATAAATATGTAATGTACATCATTTTATAATAATAGAACTGAAAACTGGCAGTAGTACATTAGATATTATCGCCAAACTTTGCCATAAGGAAATGAAAATGGCCTTTTATCTGACATGCATATGGTCTGTGTGTTTAACCATTTTTTAATGAATTGCACATGCACCTATTCATTTCTATGACCCCATATTCATGATGGTGATGTTCACAGATCTGTGTGGTGGATGTGAGGCAGGGCCACAAAAAACACAGGACATGTCCTATTATAGCCTGTTCTGCGGTTGGGACTCATTCATTGAATTGTATTAGTCATTATTAATTCATAATTCATTAATTGTATTAGTTGTTTGCTGTCCCTTCTGTGTTTTCACAGGCCTTATGGATGGTTAATTATCCGGCCTTGTGTATGTCCCAGCGCGGTGGTCAGCAAGCTTCGGGGCAACAGCTGTTGCAAACCTACAACTCATTTTTGTAACAATATAAAAAAGTGTGTAAGAGTACATGAATTTCATTATACTATCAGAACATCTCTACTATACACCCCCAATATTTGTATTGGTAGACAATGAACTAAAAAATCTGAAGCTAGGCAAAACCTTCTTGATTAAGCAATGGAGGCGCTCAAATATTGACATAATATTTAATTTCTATATGCTCTCCATAGAAAATGCTTTTTTAGTTTGGCAACTCTTACTTTGTACCCCAAGAACAAGAGTACAACTGGCTGATAACCACTTTACTCCCATTAATGGCTCCTGATCCTAATCTGGCCTCCAGCAGGCATTACATATACCTCTACATTTTGCTAAGAACACAACATCCACAAATCCCTCAGGGTGAGTAGGATTATTGGCTGATCCTGATGAGTCCTTAAAAGGATTGTATGCAGAATAGTCCCTATAAAACAGTGCAACAGGGCAGCTCCAGTATAATTGGTTATACACACAAAGGTTGGGATGCTGGGGGACGAAGAATTCTACCTCTTTAAGAATATATCTGATGTTGGTCCCTGGGATGGCCCTCAATATCATATTGCGCCAAAATGGGCATTCACCCTACAAGCCATTTTTATGGGTGTAGTGTTCATCATTGGCACACCCTTAAATGCTGTTGTACTGGTGGTAACAGTAAAATATAAGAAACTGCGGCAACCACTTAACTACATCCTAGTGAACATCTCGTTGGCCGGCCTCATCATCTGTATTTTTTCTATTTTTACTGTTTTCGTTTCCAGCTGCCAAGGGTACTTTGTCTTTGGAAAGACTGCCTGTGCTATAGAGGGCTTTGTTGGCACTCTTTCAGGTAAGACCATATATTGGTAGTTCTAGACACCATTTAGGAAATGTTGTGTTTCAGTTTCTTTTACCTAATTGCCAATATTGTTATTTGTTTGCACAGGAAAAAGGTTGTATGACATAAGTTGTGAAAAGCAGTTATAGATAATGGATTCTGGGCTTATTGATACTAAGCGTGCACCAAAATTTGCTAGGACTGCACACTATGGTCGCATCTGTCCTAGAGCAACAGACTTATTGGCATTCCAATACAGCTGAAGGCTCATGTGTTCACCACACTGACGCCTAAGTGTATATTTACACACAACTGATTTGTTGCAGATATTTCCATGATTTTCCCGTTCATCTGAATAGCTCCTGCAGAAATTCATGCGCCAAAACAACCCATTCAGATACATAGAACTTCTATTCAGCTGCTGACATTTCTGCAACAAATCTGTGGCATGTGAATTTACAATGTCATAAAGGCATAGTCCTAGTATTAACACTGCCTTGTCCATATAAACAGCTAAATGAACACATGGAGAAAGAAAATAAAGAAATATTTAGCCACTGAGGAAATGCACATTAAAGAATTGCACCTAGGAGTGATCTCTCATGCTTCGTTATGGAAATATTTGTCAGGTGGACTTCCAAATACACACCGGATATCACTGAATAGAATAGAATTGTAACAGGCTGTTCAATTTCATATAGCAGAGAAAAAGGTATCCTGATGTACAGTATACCAGCCTCACAGAGGCCACAAGGTCACTTTTTTTGGCCTCTGTCGGGTGAATGGGAGATCTTTGGATACAATGGAAGCTTTTGCAGTATAAGTGGCTAAGGGCTTATGCTAGCTTCACACCTGCGTTTGGGTTTGCGATCATCGGGTCCGCTTGGGGACTTGACAAACAGAAACCTAATCCGCTTAAAAATGCAGTTACCCAAGGAGACCCGCGGACCCCATAGACTATAATGGGGTCCACCGGGTTTCCGCCCAAAAAGGTTGAAAATCCACATTTTTTAAGCGGATTCAGAGATGGAAACCCCGAAAGGAGATCTGGCGCACATGTGAACTTAGGTTGGGTTCACACCTGCGTTTGAGTCCGTCCGCTGCCGATCCGAGTGAAAATCTCGGGCAACGGGATTGGCATTGGATACCGACAGGTTAACGACGCATTGGTTAAAAACCCATTCATTTGAATGGGTTTTTAAAGCAATGCGCGGGTGTGCGCTTACACCCTCTGCGCTGCGAAGCCGTTTTTTTTCGTCGGACACGAAGTCCTGCATGTCCGACTTTGTTTCCGACGAAAAAAAAGGCTTCGCAGCGCAGAGGGTGCAATCGGACACCCGCGCATTGCTTTAAAAACCCATTCAAATGAATGGGTTTTTAACCAATGCGTCGCTAACCTTTCGGTATCCGATGCCAATCCCGTTCCCTGAGATTTTCACTCGGATCGGCAGTGGGCGGACTGAAGTGCAGGTGTGAACCCACCCTTAGCCTTACTCACATATTCTAGCAGATAAAGTGTCTGATCCTAAAAAAAAATGAGAGCATGTCCTAGTCTGATCCCTTTTTCCTGGCTCACTCAGTGAAAGACAGATACCACATGGATGCAAATTGGCTGTAAAAAACAGACCAATGCATCCATGTTGCACAGCCGCAGATCTGATACAGTCTTACCCAAACAGAGTAGGGCTAGGTTCACATCTGCGCCCAGCTCTCTGACCTCTAAAACAGTGGTTACTCTTATGTGAATAAGTCCTAACACACCTGTTATAGTCGAAAGATCCGCATCTGAGTTCAACCCATACGCTGCCTCCTACATCAGCCAACTCAGAGTTGAACATATTAGATGGCTGTTCACATTCTGCTGTTTAATGCAATTGATGGCCAATTTTTTTTAAGAGGCAGAAGTCACTTGAGGAAACATTGCATCCACATATTTATGTAAAAAAAAAAAAAAAAAATCCAACCAAGAAACTGCCTGTGGCCTATAGCAACCAATCGTAGCACAGCTGCCATTTTTCAAGAGTACTTTAAGGAATGAAAGCTGTGCTCTGATTGGTGGCAGTTTTCCTTTTGTGACAGATACATACATTTCCCATATTGTAGCTCCACACAAGATGATGCGATGTGATGTTCTTTGGGGCTGGGGGTTGTATTATTGATTCATAGTATGAGTGATAATATTAAAATGTTTTTCCTGCGCTTTTACCACAAATATATTTGTATTTATTTAAATGGTACTGAAGACTCACATCCTTAGAGCAATGCCGGTTTATGTGTAGTTGTTGTAGGCGAAATCTCTGTTGTATACTCACTGCTTCCCGTTCTTTTCTCCCTCAGGGTTAGTCACCGGCTGGTCCTTGGCTTTTCTGGCCTTCGAACGATACATTGTTATTTGCAAACCCATGGGAAACTTTTGTTTCAGCTCGAAACACGCTATGGCGGTTGTCCTGTGCACCTGGTTCATTGGTTTTGGGGTGTCTATTCCTCCCTTCTTGGGTTGGAGCAGGTAATCATTTACACGTATCCCTAGTACTTTTGAATTGTTATAATCGACTTTTCAGTCATAGGTAGGACGTGCTAACTATAGCCCATGATATATAGAAAAGGAATCATATAACAGCAGATCAATTTTGCTCCGTACTTTCTGAGGCGTCTGGGCTGGTGTGTGTGACTAATCTAAATAAGACGTGGGCAGGGAATGTGCGGCGCTGTGGCTTAGTTGGTTAAAGCGCCTGTCTAGTAAACAGGAGATCCTGAGTTCGAATCTCAGCAGTGCCTACCCTTTTTTTTTTTTTTTTTTTTCCTCATCTGTGTGCTAGGCTTTTATCTTTCTGGCTGCCATACTACAAATAGACAAATAATGGGTTCTGTTTTTCTATATAAATAAGGATAGGCTCCATCCCCGAACCCAGTTCAAAAAGAGATCTCCGCATTTTTCAGCCGGAAACCTGGCGGACCCCATTATAGTCTATGGGGTCTGGGGGTTTCCACGGATAACCACTTTTAAGCGAATTAACTTTCCGTTTTTCGGGTCGACCTGAACGCTAGTGTGAACCTAGCGTAAGGCTGTAGAAATTATTTTGAGGCCAGTACCACTTCCCTACACTTGGTTGTCTCTGAAAAGCTTGTAAGGACTCACAGAGGTTTTATCAGTAGTTAGAGATGCTGGCGTCCTTCTGAGTACCACATGAGAACACTGCAAACGTGAATGTTGTGGGGGCCATCAATGTATGGAAGGGAAAAAATTAAGCAACCAAGATGAGCAATCTTGTCACCGCTCTCTCATGTGCTACGGCAGGTTTTGAAATGAACGCAGCAACATGAGTGGTTGCTATGGGCAGCTGTTCTTCCTTTTTTTTTTTTTTTTTTTTTTTATCTGTCTTATGTTTTTTCATCTTTCAGAAAGACATCCATCTATTATGATTTCTATGTGGCAGATAAAATAAATAATTATTTTCAGCTGATTCTGAGACTGTAGCAGCTATTTACACCAAGGTGTATTAGCAGATGCTGACCGCCCATTGACTATATATGTGCTCACTATCTATCTCTGCAAGGATGTACCTATATGTCCTTGCAGAGTTAAAGGGGTTGTCCAGCCCCAAATTAATCTTTCATAATAATGACTTATTCATGGGATAGGTCATTAGTATGTGTTCTGTCGAGTTCCGACAAACAGACCCCTACAAATCAGCTATTCCAGGAACCTCTGGGAGCCCAAAGCTGCTAGGGGACGGGAGTGCGTGTAGCACCATAGTAATGGTTCGGGGAACTGAAGCGCCACTCCTTTACTTGAATAGCAGTGTCAGACCCCCACAAATGACATACTACAGTGGGGAAAAAAAAGTATTTAGTCAGCCACCAATTGTGTAAGTTCTCCCACTTAAAAAGATGAGAGGCCTGTAATTGACATCATAGGTAGACCTCAACTATGAGAGACAAAATGAGAAAACATATCTAGAAAATCACATTGTCTGATTTTTTTAAGAATTTATTTGCAGATTATGGTGGAAAATAAGTATTTGATCACCTACAAACAAGCAAGATTTTTGGCTCTCACAGACCTGTAACTTCTTCTTTAAGAGGCTCCTCTGTCCTCCACTCATTACATGTAGTAATGGCACCTGTTTGACATTGTTATCAGTATAAAAGACACCTGTCCACAACCTCAAACAGTCACACTCCAAACTCCACTATGGTGAAGACCAAAGAGCTGTGGAAGGACACCAGAAACAAAATTGTAGACCTGCACCAGGCTGGGAAGACTGAATCTGCAATAGGCAAGCAGCTTGGTATGAAGAAATCAACTGTGGAAGCAATAATTAGAAAATGGAAAACATACAAGACCACTGATAATCTCCCTCGATCAGGGGCTCCATGCAAGATCTCACCCCGTGGGGTCAAAATGATCACAAGAACAGTGAGCAAAAATCCCAGAACCACATGGGGGGACCTAGTGAATGACCTGCAGAAAGCTGGGACTAATGTAACAAAGGCTACCATCAGTAACACACTACACCGCCAGGGACTCAGATCCTGCAGTGCCAGACGTGTCCCCCTGCTTAAACCAGTACATATCCGGGCCCGTCTGAAGT